>CAOJWK010000471.1:12500-615029 GCA_948455865.1 Conomelus anceps
GTCACCCTTACAATGAGAGCCCAGGAGTTGAAAATATTACTGTTTAAGATTTCATATTTATTCATTTCTAGTGTATTTTTGAGCTATGGTTCAATGGTTTCAATCGATGAACCCACTCTTTTATTCCTTTCAAGTTATTGTAATAACTTAATCTTTCAAATCAATTCAATATTATTTATTATTGTAAATTTGATCCGTTTTTTTTTTAATTTAATTTTTAGTTTTACTTTAATGGTTTTGATTCTAAGCTAGAATCATTTTATTGAATATATTAATCATTTTATTGGACCTACAGTTTTACGTGGGCTCCGAACCACAGAGAAAGTGAAGAAAAGATTATAGAGTCAACCTAAGCTCTATCAAATGCTAGAAGGAAAGGAATTAATTAGTCCAGGAAAAGTATACAATAAGACATTTGGACAGATAAAGACATTGAATCAATTCAAAGGTCTTAAAATTTGGATGTATATTATAAAGATTTACATTCATATTTAATTGTATAATGGAAATATCAACATGTTCTTGTGCGACCTGATAACTCTGAGAACAGACCTGAGCCAGCCAGTTCACACGTTACTGGATGCATTATTATGGTTATGAAAATTTTTAAAACAATATATTGATTTTTATGTTTAAAACGTTCAGACACAGATCAGGAAAGATATTCCTCTACCTGTTGTATGAAAAAGAAATTTGATTTTATGTTTAACTACTCAAGCATCTGGAAAATTGAATATGGGATATCTTTAACTGACATGACTTACATATATCCATGATGAATTATAGATTGAAACTACTTAAAATTCCTAAAAGTAAATGCATTTACGTCATACTCACATCCATGGAGAATGAATGTTGAAATGTCTTGAAGAAGTTGAAATATGTTGAAATTTAGAAATCAATTCTGAAGAATAAAACAAACATCCAACTGGTTTTGAGTTTTTTCTTGATTTTTGTAGGAATATAATTGTTTTAAAACATTTTATTCCCCAAAAAGACGCAGATGATGAGCCAATTGTTGCGAAACGCGCCCACTTTTGAAACATAATGTAACCAGCTCACCATGAAGATTGAGCTATTTATTTTATATACACATTGTGGAATATATACAGTCATAAATTCACTCACAGAAATCATTCAATACACAATAATACTATATATATAATACAACATATTAACCTAACCTAACCTAACCTAACCTAACCTAACCTAACCTGCCTTACAGACAAATGCAGATGAATCGGTTAATTTTATATTACGGTTGTGGGAAAGAATGATTTATCTAAAACTACATTGTAAAGTAGTTAATAGAGGTTAGAGAGTTATGTAATAATATCTGACTTTATTCATGCCTGAACAAGTTAATTGCATAATGAATATACTGAGTCATGGGCTCTAGACGAATCAGAGCTCAGGGTTTCTCCAATTGATAATCAAAATATCAGGCTTTGAGGTTCACTGAATTGAGTTTAGAGGAAGCTTTGTGCCAAATTTAGTGTTGCAAATCGTTGCTGTTTTTTTTTTTTTAAATCCATAAGACTGACCTTCACACACACTCCTACTATATCTTATTATATAGATTGAAATTTATAGATTTCCCACAAAATTTCGAAAAAAATGTATCTATTCAAGGTTCAGAGGTATAACTGGTATCAAATGTATTTAATTTTTATCTTCTTGGAAAAAGGCAAAATTAACATTTTCTATGCTGTGGAATGATGCTACAGTGTGTCATACACCAGCATATCACTGCATGTATTCTATTTTTCCATGGTGAGAGTGACTATTTTAAAATAGGCTTCAGTAAGATTGACTAAAAACAGTGCCTTGTTCATTTTCCAGAGTGCTCCAAAACTGTTTATTGTCAAAATGAACTAGTGTAGTGAGAATTGAGAGAAAGAAGGCACAGTGGTTCTTGGTGTTATCTGCTATGTAAATGTTTACTTCTAAGCAATTAATTACTCTGCTTTTGACACTTTTATGGTGTTTGCTTGGATCTTCGTAGAATTTTGTTGTTGTTTGGTTAGAGATTAATGGAGTGTTATCGAATATTGTGGAAGGTGCGAGTGTCCTTTTTCTGTTTATTTGGAAGTTGATAGAAGAATCGAGAGATATCTCAATTTTGAAAAATTATATAAATAGAGGAAGACTTTTGTTAATTAGTAATATTAGTGTAAGACTACTAATTTTTTTAATGTATTATGGACTTGTGCTATGTAAGTTAATTGTTCTTTTAGACGTTTATTTTTGAATATTGTTGAACAGTTATTATTTAATATTAGATCAGCCTTTTAATATTTAGTGATTTATTTTTGTACAGTGATATTGAAATCTCTTTAATAGTTGAACAATATCGATTTATCTGTTTTTAACTGCTTATTTTTCTGTAAGACATTACTGATCAGTGAGTGTTGTGATTATTTGTGTAAATAGAATTCGAGTGATAAATTCAAGTGTTGCCAGTATTATTTTAGACATAGAACCCATAACAATTGGTGTCAGAAGTGGGATTTTTGAGTGTTATTAAAAATGGCTGGCAAAATTATATTGTGCGATTTAAAAGTGGCCGATCTTAAATGCGAATTAGAAGACCATGATTTGGAAACATCTGGAAAGAAGTCAACTCTACAAGACCGTCTTTGTGAGGCATTATTGGGAGAAGGAGAAGACCCAGCTACGTAGCTCTTCAAGACTTCAGATACAAAACTGATTTCATCATTTTGAAGGGCGAGCTCCAGGAGAACTTTGCATCCATGAAGGGTGAAATACATGATAATATTTCATACATGGAAGGCAAGCTCCAAGAAAATATGACATCTATGAAAGGTGAGCTTCAGGATATGGGAGGTGAGCTTCAGGAAAATATGTCATCTATAAAAAATGAATTACAAGTAGCCATGGAAGAGAAGGTGTAAAAATCTCACTGATTCTATGAATCAAGAAGTCACTAAGGTGAAAGAGGATTTAAAAACCATGGAAGATTGACTGCAGGAAGATATGAAAACCATGGAAATACGACTTAAGCAGCTGGAGTGTGGTGCTGGAACTTCAAGCAGCAACCAAGAAGTAAGTAAATCTTCATGTTTTCTTGAAATAGTCATCTCAGTAAAGTCAATGATGTAAGTCAAGGAGGAAGATCTCCAGAAACAGCCAGTAATTATACCTCAGCACACTGGACTGCCTACTTTTGATGGAAAAAACCTTTAGAGGACTACCAAACACTGTTGTACTAATTTTTTTAATGTATTATGGACTTGTGCTATGTAAGTTAATTGTTCTTTTAGACGTTTATTTTTGAATATTGTTGAACAGTTATTATTTAATATTAGATCAGCCTTTTAATATATAGTGATTTATTTTTGTACAGTGATATTGAAATCTCTTTAATAGTTGATCAATATCGATTTATCTGTTTTTAATTGCTTATTTTTCTGTAAGACATTACTGATCAGTGAGTGTTGTGATTATTTGTGTAAATAAAGTGCGAGTGATAAATTAAAGTGTTGCCAGAGTTATTTTAGACATAGAACCCATAACAATTGGTGTAAGAAGTGGGATTTTTGTGTGTTATTGTAAATGGCTGGCAAAATTATATTGTGCGATTTAAGAGTGGCCGATCTTAAATGCAAATTAGAAGACCATGATTTGGAAACATCTGGAAAGAAGTCAATTCTACAAGACCATCTTTGTGAGGCGTTATTGGGAGAATCCATGCCATCCATGAAGGGTGGAATACACGAGAATATTTCATCCATGGAAGGTAAACTGCAGGAGAATATTTCATCCATGGAAGGCAAGCTTCAAGAAAATATGACATCTATGACAGGTGAGCTTCAGGATATGAAAGGTGAGCTTCTGGAAAATATGTCATCTATGAGAAATGAATTACAAGTGGCCATGGAAGAGAAGGTGTAAAAATCTCACTGATTCTATGAATCAAGAAGTCACTAAGGTGAAAGAGGATTTCAAAACCATGGAAGATCGACTACAGGAACATTTGAAAACCATGAGAAATCGACTTAAGCAGCTGGTGTGTGGTGCTGGGACTTCAAGCAGCAACCAAGAAGTGAGAAAATTCTCAAGTTTTCTTGAAATAGTCATTTCAGAAAAGTCAATGATGTAAGCCAAGGAGGAAGATCTCCAGAAACAGCCAGTAGTTATACCTCAGCACACTGGACTGCCTACTTTTGATGGAAAAAACCTTTAGAGGACTACCAAACACTGTTTGAGTCAGCAACTGAGTTCCAGGGGTGGTCAACAACAACGTCCTGAGGATGAATCTCTGAGGTGAAGCATTGGCAGTTGTTCACTCAATACCATCAACTGAGAAGTGGAGTTTCAATGAGCTGTGGAGACGCCTGGAGATGTGATTTGGCAAAAAACACCTGGAACAGTTGTACCGATCTCAACTAAATAATAGGGTGCAGACCCAATGAATCACTGCAAAAGTTTGAGGCTGACATCGCTCAACTTGTTAGGACTGCATATCCATCTACTGATGACAACGCATATGGAACTCTCACAGTAAAAAATTTTTGAATGGATTGAGAATACCAGAGACCCAGCAGTCCATCAAACTGGCCAGACCCAAGACATTGAATGATGCTTTGGCCCAGGCATTGGAGTTTGAAGCAGTATGGCAGTCAGTACCAGGCCATTCTAAGATACGGGCATTGGAAACTAAAGTCATGGATGCAAGAACAATCCAGAAGATGATTGAACAGGTTCTGGAAAAGTTGAGATCCAGGAAGAAGGAGGTTTGATGCTGGGCATGTGGCAAAATTGGACATGTAAGAAGCAAGTGTACCACCAAACCAGGTGAGAAGAAGAAGCAGGTAAACTAAAGAGGGTTGATAGAGAGGGGCAGCTGTCAACCAACAAGCAGAAGGCCCTAGTAAGAAAAGCAGAGGTGGCATCTCTTGCTAGCAGCAGAAAGTAGTTACATTTTGTATGTTCTGGCGCAACCTTGAAAAAAGCTGGCGCAACCTTGACCTTGACCCTGACCTTGACCTTGAAAAAAAAAAAAAAAAAAAGAAAAAAAAAAAAAAAAAAAAAAAAATTAAAAAAAAAAAAAAAAAAAAAAAAATTAAAAAAAAAAAAAAAAAAAAAAAAAATTGAAAAAAAAAAAAAAATAAATAAAAAAAAAAAAAAAAAAAAAAATAAAAAAAAAAAAAATTAAAAAAAAAAAAAAAAAAAAAAAAAAAAATGGTGGGAAGCTGTCACCTGTTCAGGCTATGGGTGGGGGTTGGGGGTGGGGGTTGGGGGTGGGGGTCGAGGGTGGGAGGTAGTGGCTAGAGTATATAAGCTGGGTGTTCTGTTGGAGTTATCATACACTGCTCTCTCACACCAGACAGCCAACTACTGTGCTCCAGCTTCTTGTGCTCCAGTCTTGTGCTTCTTGTGCCTACCAGTCTTGTGCTCCTTGTGCTCCAGTCTTGATCAACTTTCAAAGTAAGTACTCTTTGCAATTAGTTTCCACTATCTAATGCATATCGTTTCTTTTCAGCAAACTATCTTGCAATGTATTTTGTTCAGGAAACTGTCAATGTCTAATGCATACTGTTCCATTTCAGGAAACTTTCTTACATTTGGCAATGTCTAATGCATATTGTTCCATTCCAGGTTACTTTGCCTGTTCAATTGAAGATAACAGACCTGTTACTCCAACCCTCTTTCAAAGTGAGTATTGAAAACTAACCTATTAATGCATGATCGCTTGCACTTGTAAAACTAATGATTGTTTCAGAAAACTTTCTTACAATGTAAATTGTTTCATTCCAGGAAACTAACCTAAAATTCTATTTTGTCTAATGCATATTGTTTTATTCCAGGTCACTTTGCTCATTCTAATGATTGGTCATTTGTAAAACTAATGATTGACAAATTTACTTGTAACTAACAATGCATATTTTTTCCAGGTCAGCCAACTTCAGTCTCCACCCGCAGCAATTCAATGTGAGTTCAAAGAAAATATATACATTTATTCAACACTAATATTCCTGCTGTTACACATATGCATAACATGTTATTCTTTTTTCTGTTCCAAAGATGATTTCCCATGGAGGCAGCAGCAGCAGCAGGAGGCGTGGTAGCCGCGGAGGTCGCCGAGCAAATGTCAACTCACTGCAGGGGCTGAATGATGCACTCAACATCATTTTGACTCTACAGTCCGGGCAGCAGCAGTGGCGTGCAGCTCAGCAGTGGCAAATTGCTCGGCGAGTCAGTGGGCAGACGACGTCAGGCCGACGCTCAAGAAGACAACCAGCCAGGCGACGTCGTCCCCACTTTGACGACTACTTGACAAATCCTCCGCTGGAAGCCTACATTCCTGAGCTGGAGGCATCGCTGCAGGAAGCGGTGCGCCAGGAGGCAACCCCAGCACCAGCCCCAGCACCAGCCCCAGCACCAGCCCCAGCACCAGAACCAGCTCCAGAACCGGCCCCTCCAGCCAACTTATTGAGCTGTGCATCGGAGGAGGAGATGGATATTCTGCGTTTGGTGCAGGCTCGCTTGCAGGTGCACCGGGTGGGATGGAGAATGGAGGATGAGCGTTGGGATGCTGATGCCGACATGTCGTTTGCAAGCTGTGGGAGGTGTGCAAACTATCATGTGAATAGGGTGCTCCTCCCATGCTTCCACATGATGTGCGATAGATGCACAGAAACGGCCATCACTTGCGATAGCTGCGATGAACCCATACAATGGGTTATTCGCACAAATCTATAAGCGAAGAAGTCGCTAACTCATCCATGCAGCAAAGAAGTTGCTACCTCCATTCTTGTGAAGAAGTCGCCACCTCCACCCCTGCGAAGAAGTCGCCACCTCCACCCTTGCGAAGAAGTCGCTCTAATTTAACATATCTAATTTGTTGCATCTTTTTTCCAGATGAGTAGCAGCCCTAGCCCTCTCCGCAAGATCGCAATGTCAGCTAGCATTGATGCTGTATATCGGGGTGCAGATTTCAGCATTCTACCACAGACTCTACGCGAAGAATTCCTACACCCTTTCAATCGTTTTGATATCCATCCAATACTAACCAAAGCCATGAAATTTTTAGCATTTTGCAAACGCATGGACCTCATTGATCTAATTGCAATAATTAAATCTGAAAAGTTTAGCAGGAGTGACTTTGGTGAAGTCGTGAGCTATGTATTTGGAGATAGTCTACCACTTTTCACTGTAACTCACAATCTCTACAAGAAACAGCATGTGTCAACATGTCTTGATAGGCGCGCACGGGCAGCATTAAATGATATAGTGGAATGTCGATGCAGTGAGATATATGATATAGTAGCACACATGTGGCGTTTAGCTTATGTGCAGGACGGATATATTCTTCATACTCTAGGACTGCAAGAACCTGATGAGGATGATGAGCATATTGTAGGGCTAGGTAGATTAATGAGAAAAATAGGAGCCTGTGAAGAAATTGACATATATTCAGAGGATGAAAGTGTCAGCTATATCACTACCAGCAGTGATGAATTCTTAGAAGAAGAAGAAGATTATTAATCTGTTCACTCTTTTTTACAGGAATCCCAGATCACTCTATGAGCTTGCAAGGAAAGCTTCAGTAGAAGCTCTATACCTTGGTGCTGATATCAACACACTGCCACATCCTATACGTCATGATATCATACACTGTAAGGAGCTGTTCATGGAGACTACTCCAAGACTTTTTAGGAGGACATTGTACATTGTTTGCAAGCGCATGGATTTCACTGATATAATCTCACTGTTCAAAGCTGAAAAACTCACTGGTGATGACATTGGCGAAGTGATCTTACACATACTCACATGGTGGCCAGATCATGGTTACATCAGTGATGATTACAAGAAGTTTCATTCACCCTCATGTTTAAAAAGGCGGGCACAAGCACCATTGAATGTAAAGCCTGATTGTAGGTGTTTGGAGATATACGATATGATAGGTCACATGATGCGGTTGGGAATGGCAGAAGATTGTTACCTTCAGATGCATATTGGACTTTCTGATTCCATGAGGTGGGAAACGATTGAGTCTGCCCTTAAGAGATATGCAGTTGAGGTCTGCTATAATGTTACAAGTGAGATGTTCGAAGATTAATTCATGTCTTGTTTTGCAGAATGAACGGTCAACAGCGTGCTGATGCTGTCACAATCAGAGAGGACTTGGAGTATGTCTGCAACCTCTTGAAAACCATGTCATTACCAGTCAGCTCATACCGTCGAGCATTGCATAATGCTAGAAAAATTGGGCATGGACCAAACCGCGGTCACGGTTTCTATCTACCCGTCAGAAGTTTACATATTCCCCCATGTACATATACATACAATCCAGTTAAGCAGGGTGAGGTGTGGAACTGTAAATGTGTATTACTAACATTTAGATTGATGCATTTGGACAATTTCATTGCGAATAGTTGGCCCAGCGAACCTCAAGTTTTCAGAGATCATAAATGGTGGACAGGGCTGCTACCATTGGACAAAGGTCAGGATATCAATGATCTTCTCATTGACATAGGAGATGCGTACTGCATTCAACCATCCACACCACCACCACCTTACACTGAGAAGGAGGAGGAGGAGGAGGAGGAAGCAAACTGTGGACCCTCAACACTGGCAGCTCTCTTGGAGTGTTGGGAATAATCTATGCTATTGCTTTATTGCAGATGAACACCTCTGCACAAGAAATGATCAATACCACCACCACCGCAGCTCAAGCTCCAAACACTGCAGAAACCATCAAGCCGCAAGGAGCTCTCAACAATGCCGTGCTGGAATTCTACAGTTCAATTTCAAGCCATAAGCCTGCCAGCCCCAACTATCTATCGATGAAGGATCTGAAGCCTGAAATTAAGTATCAAATGCTGTCAGCGCAGACATCATTGACTAAATACGGTACAAAAGTCAGCATCAACATCATAGTGGACAACCAGACTGCCAACATTATACTACCAGACGCATATAGTCGGCTCACATTGAAACATGTGGAAAATGGACCTTTAGATCTGAGCAAATTCAAAATGAGTGTTACTCCTGCAGGCAACACATTTATAATGAACATGTTTATTGACTAATAAACGCTTCTTTTTTATTCTGCAATTGTGAGTTTTTCTTCCATCTCCCAATGCCTATAGTCTATAAGATGATGCACATGAGGTGAACACTTGCACTAGTGCACTCACTAGATAACTCACTAGTGCACTCACTAGTGCACTCACTGGTGCACTAGTGCGCTCACTAGTGCACTCAATAGTGTACTAGTGCATGTGTTCATATAGGTAAGAAATTGTCTTACATTGCTTTCAACAAAGACAGTTTCAACGAAAAAGAGAGGGTAGAGAGAGAGAGAGTTCCACTTCCATCACTGACTCAGCCCACTGGCCTTGATATACCAGTTTTAACTAGTATGTCACTGCTGCATTCCAATGCTATCTATGCAGGAAAAAACATGTCTGTGGTAGAAGTGGAACGCTCTCTCTCTCTATGAGTATACTAAGGAGAGAGTAGGTGAATGAGAACCAGTTGTATAGCATTACAAGTTTATTCTAAGCATTATGAAATAAAATATAAAGATGAGTGAGCAGTTCACCCTGACAATAGTCTGTGGTTGGAGTCTCTTCAATCGCACTGCATACACCATCAACTGTATCCAAGCCTCTAGAGCGATGACGTTGAACTGTTGTAAAGATGGAGATGAGAAAAGCTTCTGAGCATCCATCTGCAATGCGGAACCTCCTTACACGTTGATCTTCCATACTGTGAGAGAAGCCGGCAAATACGATTTCATTACTGCCAATTGCACTTAGCGCCTTGCTGCCATACTCAAATTGACACCAGTACTTTTGAAGAGCATCGGGAAGATTGATGACAATCTTGACATCCTTGTATCGCCAGTCTTCCACTTGTCCGAGATCCAGTACAGCTGCCATGCTATGCTTTAGCCTGTACACTGAAGTTAGTGACACCTTTTCATTGTCAAACATCGTCCAGATTTTGAATGGAAGTTGTGCTGGCTGCTGCGGGACACTTTTGCCCATACCATTTTTCCACATGATTCCTATGAAGATGTTCTTCAAGAACCTGTTAACATTATAACTGTTGACAGGTATTGCTGGTTCCAATCCACTAGTACATTCTTGTAGATCTCTCAAGTATTTCACAGTACCACGGCCATGTACTGCATCAATAATTGCATATCGTAGCCTTCTAATATGGATGCAATCACACGCATCACGTAGACTGGCACCAGTGCACGAAACTGCATGTCCACACTCGAGTTGAAAGTCATCCAATGACATGATGCCCCGCTGCTCCAGCTCGACTTCCAGCTCCATAACGGCTGCTTTCAAACGTAACTCATTCCTATACTTATTGATATCCATCTTGCACTGTGCTCTCAAGCCAACAGCATCTTTTATATAGCTAACATAGTAGTGGTGGTGGGGGTAAGTCAATGATTACGCAATCTATTGAATTATTCATTTATTAACATGCATTGACAAACACGTTTTTTATCTTTAGACATGGTTTGCAAAATATGATTATATAGCAAATTTACAACATTGAGCGCACAATAGTAATATTTCATTGATCCGTCAGTGATCAGATTTGCTCTGTAGTCTTCTGTCATGATGAGATAGCAATGTTGTTCACAGTTGTAGTTGTTGTAGGAAGTCATCACTTGTTTCTCCAGGTTGGGGAGATCTTGTTGCTCGAATGGAGATGATAGATCAATCACAGTAAAGTTGTCAGCCAGATTCTCCTCGTCTTCGTATTGGGGCTCCATCAGTTTGTGCAGCATGCTCAGTTTGTCATATCCATAGACATAGATTGTGTGAGCTGGTCCTACAATCTTCCGCCATCTTTCCAGTGCACTTCTCACAATTGGTCTTAGGTTGGAGTAGTATTCCCCCATATCATTATTGTCCGTCCATCTCAAGCCATGTTTAGCACTATGTGAATCATTCTCCTTACGTATACTAGTAGCCAGTACAGATTCAGAGTAGGGAGATCTGAAGAGAGAGTGCTGGCGTACAATGCGTGATTCTATAGCATGTTCAAGATACGCCATTTCCTTGACAACAAATTCGCCATTTCGTCCAGTGAATCCTTGAAAGTCTATCACAAAGTATGGTCCAAAACCTTCCACAGAGTCATGCCATGTTTCATTGCTGCTGCTGCTGCTGCTGCTGCTGCTGCTGCTATCCTTTTCCTCTTCAAAGCTGATAAGTTTCATGATGTTGTCGATGCTGTCCTCAAGATTCATGCTGCGATGTTCACACAGTTGTGATGTCTCTGCACCTCATCCACAGCCTTTTTATAGTCGAGTTATCAGGCAATTTGAACTGTGCCTGTCATTGGTCGATACTCTTTGACCACTTCATGTATCATCAGACAGTAGGCACGTGTATTTGCAGGAATGTTATCAGTCATTTCAAATTCCACTCTGTCATCAATGCTGCCAGTCTTGAGTGTTTCATTTTGACGTGAACAGTCAATTGGAAACAGCATCATTCTTCCATCTGCCAGAGCAGACTTCTCAAACAGTGGGTTGCTTGCTCGAAAATCTCCATGGTTGTAGACTCCATTGAAAGCTGTATACATATTGTAGACACGGTTGTCATCACCATCAATGCTTTCATACGGATAGTACTTGTTGTTCAGAAACACTCGAATGTCTTTCACATTGCACTTGTCAAACAATGATCCATTTGCATCTGCTCTTCCTCTTCTTCCAGTCTGCAGTCCAATCACAATGTATCTCGGCTTCTCATGTTGTGCAGTCGACTTGACAGTCCATGTATGTTTTGTAGCTTCGGGCATGGCCGGGTACTCATACAGCTCCCAATGTCGGAATGGTATTGATACAGGCGAGTCATTCTGCACCAATCGTAGCAGACGCAATCTTGCTTCATCGGCCACCTCCACATAGGGCATCTTCCACACAAGCTTCCGAATGTTGACAAGGCCTATTGTATTCAAGCAGTTTACGTTGTCAGCACTGCGTCTTAGCACCAGCTCCTGTTTCACATTGAGCAGCACACGTCTGTAGTCTTCGGCGAATCCCAGCAGATATCTAAGTGGTACATCCATGACGGTAGCGTTGGCTGCATTGGCGGCAAATGTAGTTAGACCTGTTGTAGCATTATACTTGTAGCCGGCTCCTTCCATCTTGGCTAGTTCTTCTCGTTCAAAGGTCATTGCATTCTTCATCAGGCTGGCAATGCCTGGGTTGCGTGTGCTGTCCACCTCAACTCCATTGATCTCATAGCGTATCTCCGAAAACAGGTTGGCAAAAAATCCAGAGACACATGGTGTGCCGGCCAATGCAGCACCAGCTGCACTGGTTACTGTGTACTCAAGGTGTAGATAGCTCTCTGATGGTAGTGTGTAGATGTCCTGCTGCTGAATTGGTATCCTGATCTCATCGTTGGCATTGAAGGTTGTGTTGTATGGCGAATGTGAATGATACTCAAAACCTGTGATGCGATCATCCGAAGATGGACCACTCTTTGTCACATCCAAAAGTCTCATTGTCGCTGTCGTGGATGTCGTCTGATAACAATACAACCTCTTTGCTCTAGATAATCGATGCTCCTTGATGTTAACTCAATGGCGGTCGATCGTTGAATGACGTTTAAAGCGCCTGCACCCCTTTTATTTCTTTCTGTCTCTGTCTCAGACTGCTCAGCTCCACTCCAACCCCTCTTTTCAAATAGCAGCACCATATCACTCTCTTCTTCGTAAATGTAAGGTTATGTTTATCGGCTCCTCTCTAAAGTTCACCAGACGTCCGTTCTCATCAACAATCTCCAACGTAATGTTGCTGATCTGCTCGGCATCCACGGGTAAATAGACAACATTGCGCACAGACACAGCCATTTTATAGCCTGGGTCCACTGACGGGTAGAACTCATAGATAACATGATCCTTGATTCCATTCGAGTAGGAGCCGCTCACTATGTTACATTTCACACGCACCACATTGGGGCGGTTAATCATCATGGTTGAGTCACCTCTAGCCTCCTTGTCAGCTTCCAGGATCCTGTTGAAGCCCAGCAATTTGCCTATTGAGTCAGGCGGGGTAAAGTCCAGCTTAGTATTGCACAGCACTATACATTTCAATGTTGACGTGTCCATAGCCATTTGTAGGTTAACTCCACGCTTATTCAATCTTGCCTCCAACAGTTCCTTGATCATGTTAAACTCAAAACTGCCTTCTGGCAATGAAACAGTTTGCCAAACCTTTCCTTCTTCACTTCCATCTGTGCTCACACTTGCATCTGTGCTCACACTGGGAGACACTTTGTTTGCAGCGCTGGTATCACCGCCCACAATTGGAAACACTTTCTTCTTTCCATCATTGAAGGTCAATCCTATGCTCCTGGTTTCTCTACTTTTTGGTTCTGTTTTACCAGTAAGACCCCATCTAAACCAATCAACGATTGTCATGTTGCTGTTATTAAGCTCTCCATGTGTCACTGAATGATCCTCGTCATGCGACTCACCCGCTGGTGGAGCTAGGAAGCGTAATGTATTGTTGTAGCCGACCTCAACATTTGGAATAGAGTTACAGCTTGTGAAGCTGATAAGTCCCACTTCCCATACACCATTGCCCGTATCAATAGGCGGGTAGAATTCACTACTCAGCGTTGACTTGGTTCCTCCAAAGCAGAGCATCATCTTGATTGCTCAGTGTACTTCAACCTAATGACTGCTTACCACAATAATTGAGAGGTTTTATACTAATAATGAAAAAACAGTTGTGTTTAGATTCATAATTTATTTAACAATCAACTAAAAATTTCAAACATAAATGTCCACATATGTGAGAGTAGAGATCCTCCTGCTTCCGATCATAGTTGTACTCAATCCTCGTCGCTGGTGCTGATCCTCGATGCATGTAGTCAATAAATTCTTGTGGTGGTCTCAGGTTGCCAAAGCCGTCAAAGTAGTGAACGTTGCCATCCTTCTTAACATAGCACACCCAATGTGTGCCAGGTCCTTTGCTGTCATCCAGGTTGATGATGCCACACTCCCTCCTCAGCGGTCCTTCAGCAGGTAGAGCATCTCGCATAAACACTCCTCGAAATTTCTTTAGCTTCAAACGGCATGCATACTTGTAGAGGTCTGCATCGGTCAGTGCTCGGTCTGGTAGAGCAATCATCTTCTGCCGCCGCATCGACGGCGTCGAGCCCCGTTTCCCGTCTTTTGACGTCTCAGGTACAGGCCTCGACCCTTGGTTGATACCGCTGTTCTCCTCCTCTTGGTTCCAGTCCTCCTCCTCTTCCTCTTGGGTCCAGTTCTCCTTTTAGCTCCTCCACCAAACTTTGCCTTGGCTTTCATAATGTTGGTCACTGCTAGTGCTGCGGCCTTTTCCAAAACACCTGCGTCCGATGATTTCACTCGACTCCAAGCTCGTTCAGCCAAGATCCGGTCTGCCGCTGCTCTGCTAGCAGTATCACTATTCCTTGAGTATGCAATGTCGTGCTGCTTACAAGCTTGGTCAAGTCTGTTGACACCTGGATCGCCTCTTGCCAATCGCTTCTCAAGCTTTGTACCTGGTCCACAGTACTGGTAGCCGGGCAGATGAAGTTCTATGGGCAGTACGTCTATTGCCTTGTTGACTATTGCACCTGCAGCGTCTGTGATTGCAGAAAGTACTCCTCTTCCTTTGTAGCTCTTCCTCTCTCGAAGGGCAGCAGCCATCTAATGTTGATCAGCAGCTTGGTCATCCGGTTTTATACCCTCATGGATTCCCAAAGCCTGTAACACTTTATCTCTCAACTGCTCTCTACTCAAAGTGTGGTTTTCAGGTGACCAAATAATGTTCATGATGGTAGTGAAACACTTTTTAACTACAACCCTTGAATGCTCATCTAACCTTTTTTCCAAATACTTTTTGTTGACTCCATCACCATCTTGGATTGGATCATTAACATCCATGAGGACTGCATTGTTCAAGCTTACAAAAATCTGCGATGTTTCAGTGTCCTGAGTCTTTGGCAGCCAATCCCATAGCATATTCTGGCACACTTTTAGGTTAACAGCATCCTTTTCATTGCGTGGGCTGCCAACATTGATCACTCTTCTTCCTCGGACGTTGATATTACCGAGGACGTCCATTATTCTTCTATCGCCGTTTGATGACATTACTTGAATGGTATGCACATGCTCAAGTTTACACGTTTTATCGGGCTAGAGTGCAGTGCTGCCAACTATGTAACCGCCTTCCACCAACTCTTCTAGAATTGAATTAATTTCATTCTCATGTCCAGTGTTGCCAACTGCTTTGGACTGATCCAACAGTCTCAATCTGTCCACCAACTCATTGGGATCATCATAGTAGATGTACTCAATCCGACTATCGGCTACCAAATTGAATGGTGCCTTGAGTCCTCGTCCAGCAACCGAAGTATCTGAAGATGATGATGCATCGCCATGTTTCACTTCTCGAAGCTTTTTGATTACATTCTTGTATTTGGGATTGTTATAGTTCACAATTTTTCCATATGCGCGATAGCCTGCCCTGTACACATTGGTTAGGCTCAACACACTCTTGTAGACCTTCTCATCACTTTTTTTCACCTTTCTGAAGTCGGGATGTTTCTTGAAAATCAGCTCGCATATTCCCGGTGTGACATTGAACGTTTTCTCTTCATTTTCATTGTTTGGATTGCTCAGTATAATCTTGTCCCCATTTGGTCCAAAGGTTAGCAGCTTGTTACCGAGAAATAGGCTATTATTCTCCACTCTTGGTCCAAACTTTCTATCACTGTTACCATCTCTGTTGTCCATCGATGCTTTAACATATTCTCCTACAGCTGTTCCAGCCAGTTCAGATTGGGCAAAGCTTTCATCAATTTCCTCCTGGGTAGTATTCATCAACACATCCTCCTCCTCCTCCTCCTCCTCATCGATGGATGAGTCCTCCTCCTCCTCCAATTGACTTCTACCTTTCCACAATTTCCGTCCCACTCCTGATGTGCTTGCTGCAGGTATTTCAGCTGTTCCAACTGTCTCCAAGGTTTGCTCTTCTTCTTCTTCTACAATAGGTGATGCGGTAGGCCTCTCCCATTGTGGCTTACGTCCTTTCACTGCACCTAACTTGAATGGGTATGGTGAGCCGGGTGTAATTGGTGGTGTAGGAGGTACCATATGAGTTGATAGTGTACGTGCGAATGGGCGTGTCACTGCTGCTGGTGAAGGTGTTGGTGGTGGTGCTGGTGGTGGTGCTGCTGCTGCTGGGACACCCCGCTCCATGATAACATCTGAAATATTCTGGAGTGGCTCAATAATTGGTTTCAAACTTTTGATATGCTTCTCCTCAGTCAATGATCTGCCCAAAGTGATTTCCTTATGCTTCCTCTTGATGTTGCGTCGTAGCTGAGCAATCTCCATGATGGTTGGAGCGATGTCCTCCACAGTCTGCTTTCTTTTCCGCTGCTGCTTCACGTCCATCTCGATCGGTGTTCACTGACTGAATGAGCCTTTTCAGCTTATGCTTCAGCTAAAAAAGTGTCAAGACCGTTTCTGTAACGTCCGCTATTCTTGCCTGAGGCACTATCGATAACAAGGAATGCATGTGCAGACGAAGACCACACATCATCGCACATACTTTTGAATGCATCAAATGTCATGTCGGCTCCCACATGATCTCTGTACAAATGTTTCATATTGAGTTCATCCTGTTTGAATACAATCAGAAAATTGGCATTGTCACGTATCAATTGTTTTGGTATGCGACTGTAGGTCTGTGCCAAATAAAACACATCAACGTTGCTGTGCCGTCCAGTGGTGAAGTAGCGTCTGATGGCTTCCTGCTGCTCACAGATAACATCATCAAAAATGATTATTGAATTGGCGGGCAATTCGTGTGGTGCAGGTATCTCTTCACAGGTGTCACACTCGATGTAGTTCATTTTAGGTCCTAGTCCTTCCATCACAGTGCGCAAGAACTCGTATTTTGGTTGGAATGTTGTCTTGGAGAACAGATAGATGTTTGAGAAGCGTATACCATTTGGATCAAAAAGCATGTTGAACATTACATTAGTTTTACCACAACCCGATGGTCCGCATATGATACATCTCAGGTGGTGAGGGAACAAAGGTCCATGCCGCTTCTTGATGTTCATTTCCGGTCCAAGTCCACAACCACTTGCCACACGATCAAAGTCGATTATATTGAACTTGTGTCGACGTTGCACTACCTGTTTCATTACACCAAATCTGCTCTATCAATCCAAGAGTCGTGACTGCTATCGTATCCTTTCCAGCGCACCAACAGTTTATTACCTCTCCTCTTCAACACTTTTACAATTTCAAACACGTCTGGCACTTTAGTTTTGACAATCTCTTCTGCATAGAATCCCCCTTGCACAGGTTGTCCTCCACTGTCTTCCAGCTCATACGTCACAGGTACAGTAGGTCTCACACGTGTGACAGTGAACAGTTCATTTGTCCAATTGGGTAGGTAACCCTTGTTGAACACGGTTTTATACTTGCTTATGCGCACCTTATCACCCGGTTCAATTGATTGACCAGGCCCAGGATAAAACCTGTTTCGCACCTTGTTCTGCAAACTCTTACGATATTCCTCACGCTGTTCTCTCAGTCTGCTCAAGAGTATAGTTTCATGCTTCTTCTTAACATCGGCTGGACACATGCCTATTGTACGATGTATCCTCTCATTGTATTCCTTCACCAGCATGTCAAGGATGTCTGTCCACTTGTAGGATCCTCTCTCAGTGAACTTGATCCACATTAAACGTTTCAGAGTCCTGTTGAAGCGTTCCACTATCGATGCCTTCTTATCTGAATACGTCGAATAGTGATTGACGTCATATTGTTTCACAAGTCTTGAAAACTTTGCATTGAACCACTCTTTGCCGTCATCCGTTTGAAGGTTTTCCATTGGATGCCGTTCGAATATAGGACGCATTGCCTTGACCACTTCCTCGGATGTCTTTGTCTTTATCGGTAACGCATATGCATACTTGCTGAGACAGTTTATAATAGTGATGATGTATTTGTAACCTTTGTTCTGCTTTGAGTATGGTATCATTTCAACAAGGTCAGCTTGATAGAGGTCGTCAAGACCTTTCACTGTAACCATCCTCATCGGAAAATTCCGACGAGCTGGCATGTGCAGTTCACGTGCTATCACACTCTTCTCCATACTGATGCCCATCAAGTGAACACGTGCCTTTATATATAGTTGTTTTTACACAGCACATGATGTGCGTCATACTCTGTTATCATTCCAACACTTTTGACATTGAAGTATGTTAGCATGACCTTTTTGAACCTGATTGCTAACACATTCGAGTTAATTGGCATTTAAAATGATATGCGTCGGCATAATCTTTTTTGAAGCTGATTGCTAACACAATCGACCCAATTGTCATTGAAAAGGATGTGCGTCATCATGACCTTCCATGCTATCATTCCCATTGTGCAACACTTTTGACATTTGCGTCAGCTAACCTTTCTCTCATGCTTTCCTAGAAAGATCACTTTATCATTCAGCCTGCATTGTTTGTCAGTTGCTATCACCTTAACCTTTTTGAACTTGTTTACTAAGACATGATGTTTTTGATATCGCACTTTAGTATATATACTGCCCAAAAATTCAATCAAATTCAGTCTTCACATCAGAGTTATAGAGAGAGTGATCTCAGTGTTCTCTTAGTGTTCAACCAGACGGAATGGATCCAACCCAGCAGTTATCTTCCATAGTGGACAAAGCATTAGCTGTGTTCAAAGAGGAGCTCCTCATGCAGTTGCAAACTACGCCTAGGACTGCCAATACCAGCACTGCCACTGTTGCTGCTCAAGATGCTGCTGCTCAAGATGTTGCTGCTCAAGATGTTGCTGCTCAAGATGTTGCTGCTCAAGATGTTGCTGCTCAAGATGTTGCTGCTCAAGATGTTGCTGCTCAAGATGTTGCTGCTGCTGCTCAAGTTGTCAGTGCTGCCGGCTCCTCCACCACAGCAGTATCACTTCCCAGCAGTGGTATGCAGGCGATAATTGAGGAGATGCTTTCCGCCTGGGAATCCATTCCTAACTTGGAAAGCACTCCAACAGTTGAACGACAGTCATCGCCACCGGCGAAACGACAATATCTGCAGCCAGCATCAAGGCGAGCACCACCTGCATCAAGGCAGTCATCGTCGGCATCAAGGCGACCACCGCAAGCATTGAGGCAGTCACCCCCACCGTCAGCAGCAAGGCGACCACCACCTGCATCAATGCAGTCACCCCCACCGCAAGCATCAAGGCAGTTACCCTCACCACCGGCATCAAGGCAGTCACCACCGGCATCAAGGCAGTCACCACCAGCATCAAGGCAGTTACCCCCACCAGCATCAAGGCAGTCGCCCCCAGCATCAAGGCAGTCGCCACCAGCATCAAGGCAGTTACCCCCACCAGCATCAAGGCAGTCGCCCCCAGCATCAAGGCAGTCGCCACCAGCATCAAGGCAGTTACCCCCACCAGCATCAAGGCAGTCGCCCCCAGCATCAAGGCAGTCGCCACCAGCATCAAGGCAGTTACCCCCACCAGCATCAAGGCAGTCGCCCCCAGCATCAAGGCAGTCGCCACCAGCATCAAGGCAGTTACCCCCACCAGCATCAAGGCAGTCGCCCCCAGCATCAGGTCAGTGGCAGCAGCACCCTCAGCAGCCCATTATACCTCCACATCGGGCCCCACAAATTCCGAGCATGGCATGGCGGGGCAGCATTGGCCGTCCATCGCATCGTGAGCTGGAACTCCAGCGTAGAGTTTTAATCAGTGCGATGGATATGTATGCCCCGCTGCCAGCATACGGCTCCAATTATGTTGGGGCTGATGAAATTGTGGCACGGTTAATGAGGCATCGCCACTTCAGGACGCTGCATGGGCTGCTGAAATTGGAGCTGGCGGCCTACAGTTATGAGGCGATAAACAAGCAGCTGGCCATTGCTTGGGGGGTAATTATGAAATCGATCGGACTGCTGAAGGCGGCTGCTTCACTAGAAATTACCAACCCTGAACTTAGCCCAATAGAGTTGAGATACTCAGTTATTGGACCGAGAAAGTTGGAAAATGTCATCAAAAACAAAAGGGTTATCGATGAAGAAACAGCTGTCTTATTATTACGCAGGGAAAATATAACTGCACTTTGCGCCCCAAGGTGTGATATTGAGCAAGTTCTATATGAACTTCGAATTGGCTGAAAAAATTGTATATTCTAAAATAAACATGTTTCTGATAATCTTTCATCTTTTCATTTTCTACCTCCTACACTGGTGTGCAGCTTGTCTCAGCCTCACATGGACTGATGCAAATAGAAAATCGTCTTGCATATAGACATGTCCTGCATAGCTGTGACGTCATACAGACAAGTTGAATGCAAGATGATCTTCTATTTGCAACAGCCCACATGGACGATCTTGCATAATGTTGTGCAACAGACAAATATAAAATCGACTTGCACATAGACAGGTTTTTTCCTGCATGTTGTCATACAGGCAAGTTGAATGCAAGCTGATTTTCTATTTGTCTTTGTAACATCATACACATGGACTTTAAGATCTTGCATAATGTTGTGCAATGGTACACTCACAGACATGTCCTGCATGATGTCATACAGACAAGTTGAATGCAAGATCTATTTGCAACAGACACAGCCCCCACATGGACTTGTCTTATAGAGTAATCTTGGTTTTTTAAAAAATGAGCATGGTTATCGAATACAATTCTTTATTATTATCAAGAAATACTGTTAGAGGCTGATGTCATTCAAAACTAGTTAATTTCAAAACAAAACGAAACAATTTCATTCAAAACAGAGTTAATGTCAATCAAGTCTATCAATCACCACCCACTTGCAGAAATTTCTCAAGTATTGCAACATATCACAATATGATGTACTAGATGGGAACTCCACATATACTGTTCTCCCATTGATGCAGAGGCGTACTTCCGAAGCATCGTAGAAGGCATTCTCCATTGTCTGCAGGAAATAGTCAGTTGTTCGAAATGGTTCATAGTATTGTCCTCCAATGGCGAATACTGGCAGCACAATCCATTTGCTGCTCACTGGTGATGAACAAGTATCACATCTGCAGTATAGGCAGTATGAATCCATTGGTGGCAGTCACAGGGTATCCTTCAGCTCGTGCTACAGTTGATGCTGCTGCTGCAGTTGACACGTCCTCTCAGTACGGCTCACAAACCTCTTCTGATCGGATGATGATGATGATGGGCGGATACATGTGTGCAAATGCGCAGTGGCTGATGTCAATCGAGTATATCAAGCACCACCCACTTTCTGAGCATTCCCAAGTCATTCTGCATCTCACGATAAGTGTGACCATATGGGAACTCCACATATACTGTTGTTCTATTGGTACACAACATCACTGATGAAGCAAAATGGAAGGTTCTCTTCATTACTTGCAGAAAATTTTTGATTGTCAAGAATGGTTCAGGCTCTTGTCCTCCAACAGTGAATATAGGCTGCACAATCCATTTGTTGCATGAGGTTAGTGAACAAGTACCACATTTGCAGTATGGCTTAAATTCGTGAGTTTGCTCCATTGCTGATTGGTGGCGGTTGTCTGTAGATTTCTCTGCAATAGGTGTCACAAGTATCCTTCAGCCAGGCAGGTGCTACAGCTGTTGTTGTTGCTGGTGCTGCAGTTGACACGTCCTCACAGTACAGCTCACAAACCTCTTCTGATCTGCTGATGATGGTCTCAAGGAAGTCTAGTGATGAAAATGATGAGTGGATGCAGGTGTGCAGATTTTGTGCGCAGTGGAATCTTTGGCACAGCTCTTTGTCCAAGTTTTTCCCTCCAGCCAACTTCATATACCACTCGTTGACGTCACGACCCATTGCATCAATAGCATCCTGAGTTGTATTCCGATGTAGCACCATTCTTGACATCAGACACTGACGCATGTGAAACTTGTTTGCTTGATCAAGACCATGATCTCGTTGCCACAGGAAAGTCTGAGTCCTATACTTTGGATCCAGTTGGCTAGTGTAGACGCTTGTAGCCAGCACGAGATACAGCACAGCTCGAATCATGATTGCTTATGCCAAATGCTTGCTCTTCCTCCCATATTTATACTAAAGTTTTATGCAGACTCGGCAATTTCTTATCAGCGGATGTGTGACTCATGTCTTCTACTCCTTTTCCAACAATGCTCTGAGTATACTGTGCTGTGATATCCCGCCATTTGTAAAGTCATCATATTCCTTGTAATCATCAACATTGAAATCAACAACACGTGATTGTTTAGCTGGTGGCTCATCATCATCGGATATGTGGATCACTCGACTGCTATCTGCTGCCACTGGCTCATCATCATCAGATATGTGGATCACTTGACTAGTACTGCTATCTGCTGCCGAACGTTTGCAACTACCTTGTTCTATCTTAAGAACATCTGTTGGTACAAACGGTACTGTTGATGAAGTTGATGCTTTTGCTGTCATTGACAACAATGTTCTAGATGCCTCCATAGTTGATATGTTTTCTTCTATTGCTGTATCTGCTGCTATCAATGCTGCCCTTGATGCTGCTTCATTTTCTTGATCATTCTCAGTGTTGTACTCCTCCGCCTCCTCCTCCTCCTCCACCACCACCTCATCCTCAAACCCATCATCACTGAATACTGGAGCTTCATTGACAATGTTGCGATGTCCATATGCAAGAGTAGTGATTCCATCTTCAAGAATGAACCGTTTTTCATCAGCCTTGCTGAGTGCTTTCTTCTTCTGAATGGTGGTCATGATTCTATGTTTCCTGGTACAGAACATCACCTGATCTCTATAGATGTCCTTCTCACCATAGAGACAGTCAATGTAGTCCTGAAAGACTATGTACCGTTCTGCATCAGGATGACTTTTTGGGAGCTCCTGTCCAAGAATTGGCCGTCTCACTCCCTTTGCTTTCTTGATAAGGCCACTCTTCAGCTGTGTCTCATCTGTAACATAGCATCTGCAAGCATACAGCTTGGAGCGCAGGCCGACATACTCATAGGGGGCTCGAGCTGCATACTCATCCTTGAATTTCCCCAGCACCATCTTGTTTGTCTCAGAGTAGCATGGGTGGTTGGCCGGGTACTCTGATGTATCAAATACGTTTCTCAACTTGTCTATATTCATGATATCCATATACATATCTTCAGTTTGGACATTGTAGAACAAGCTGTCAGTGTCCTGGTATAACAGTTTGAGTCGGTTTCCATAAATAGGTTTCATCACATCGTAGTGAAACTCGTACATTAGAATTTTGCTCACATCAAGTACAGTCAGCCCAATATATATCGGCTTGTTCAATACAACCTTGTCTTGATGGAGTGTTACAGCGCATATGTTGTCACCAAATATGATGCGATCTTTGAATGTTGGACGTGCCACCAGTCTCTTCAACCTCCTCTCACAATTGACCAGCTCCATGCTCATCCGGTTCTTAACATTCTCCATTGTTTTTCCAAAGACCGCATTATTCATTAGCTTGAAGAAATTCTTTTCAAATTTGTTCACTGATTTCTGACGTAGTTGTGTGTTGAGTTGAATGTATGGGGCCAAAAAGTCTTCTTGCTGGAATGAAATTCCACGGTGAACTTTGACAATTTTCAGTCCATGATTCACAGCCTGTTTCAGGAGTCTATAATGACATACATACTCCTTGCGGTTCTGCAGCGTTGTCATTAGCCTCACATATCCTGACTTGGGAGTCTTCTGGCTCTCTGGAAGAAAAGGGAAGTCGTTGTGATCATCCTGTAGCTCTTGAGGATACTCGATGTCGACTTCTAGGATGTATCCCATTCGCTGATTGTCTGGGATTCTATCTATATGAGCAGCCACCTCCTCCAGTTCTTCTTGACACATCCATCGAAATTTTCGGCAAGGTAGTGGGTTGCTCATAGCCCATCCATAAAGATTGTTGGCATCGGTGTACAGCAAGTAGGATATTGGTTTCTCTGGATCCAGTGGTGCACCTGTGTATTTGTTGTTGGCAATCGAATGGCGGTGGACACATGTGGTTATTCCTCCTCGGATACCTCTTTCAACAAACATGTACATATCGTAATCGCTGAGAAGTTCCAATTCCACCTGGGTGTATTTCAGCATGGCATCGAATGAGAATCCTGGTGCAGTGAAGTAGTTGGCACAGTCAAGATTGTAGTTTTTTATGCACATGTCCCTGAAACTTTCAAACACATCAGCCAAGAGTAGAACATCCGTCTTTAGGTAGAGGTCACTGTAGTCCCCTAGTGTTCTACATCCAAAATGTTGCCAGACCAGTTGTGCATGGGCGTAGTCCTCATCACTGATTCCACGATCTGTCAGCTTGCTGAAGAATGCTTCCTTTGGTGGTAGGGAAGTTTCTCCAAGTTTCTCCCATGAATCGCAATAATCATAAGGGAATACTCCTTTACGTGTCACAAGATCGAGTCTTGTCTTGAAATGTTTAGCGGTATGTTTCAGCACATTTGGAATGTCCGTGTCATTATGTGCAGACTTGCGCAAATTTGATACCAATGTATCCAAACTGTCCGGTGTGAATCTGAATGTATCTATGAATCTCAGGTGGAGTCGATTGGAAACGTGTTTAGTGAAGCTGATGTACTTTTCAGATGTGTTTGGAATGACTTTGATCCTATTCTTGTCGGCACCGAGTTCAGGAATGAGCAGATGTGTATCATAGTTGGATGAATTGTGTAGAAAAACTGGAATGAAGGTCTGGCGCTGTCTTTCCAGATTACATGGATTGCACAGTGCATTTCTATAGAAGCCAGTCATATGACAATGATCATACACTTTGTCTCTTCCAAACTTTTTACCACAAGCTTCGCAGTGTGTAGCAGCATCATGTGCAGCTTGTTGTTGATCGGTGAGTGGCAACATTATAATACTCAACTGGTCCATGGTATCAGCAATAAGTTTTGCATAGTGGCTGAGCTGACTCATGAAGTGTTCGGCTGCATTGGGACCTCTGTAGACAATCGGTTCTTGAGGTATGTAATGGTTCAGTGTCAGCCATGAAGGAAATTGTGTCTCATCTCTCACAAAGTACATACAATAGCTCATTGCATTGTGGTATTGTATCACTTTTGTCTGCTTCCCAATCCATCTCTCTGGAGCTTCCCCCTCCACATCACCCTCTTCTAGGGCGGGTGTCTCCAGCAGACACTCAAAGTCTGCATACACTACAAGTGGCAGTCTGAACTTCCTCAAGTGCTTCTCAAACTTCAATGTTGGCGGTTTTCCATCTTTCAGCTGTGGCATGATCATCCTAGCCGTCTTGTTGTTGGCACAATACTTCTCATGTTCTGCCATCCTTTGCTCACCATCATTAGCAAGAGTGTAGTGGGTGAAGCATCGTCTGCAAATAATTATACGACCTGTACTCTTTGTCAGCTGTGATCTCAGGAGCTTCTCAAAATCTTTGATCCAGCAGTAGTGGGTGTTGATTTGTGGATCCTTGTTTGCATCTTCAGCATCCTGCAGCAAATCGTTAGTCTGTGCACCATCATCTTCAACAGCCTCACCCAGTAGCAGAAGATCAAAGTGCTCAGTCTTCATGGTATCGGTGACTCGTCTGGGGAAGATGTTATTATCAGAGTCGACTGCATACACGTTGACAGAGACTGTAGGATTATCCTTCTCGAACCTATCGATCTGGTTTATAGTTGTCGGGAAAGTGATGCCTTTAAAGTCGTATTTCTCCCGAAGATTGAAGTATCGCTCGTTGACTCTTTGGGGATCTTTTCCTTGGACATGCTTAGCGAGGATCGCCCACATGAAACATTGTTGGTCCTCGTTCCTCGGGTTGATGATGGCTTTCCTTGCAGCTAGCTTGGGTGGGGTAATGATGTATGAAGAGCCTCTAAGGGGAATATGTTTGCTGATCCTTATTAGTAGTCCATCAATCTGTAGCAGTGTCCATCCACTGGATTTCCCTTCGAACATAGCCTCCTCTTCCAGCATCTTCTGGCAAGCCATCTCCACTTGATGAGGCAGCGTGAGAACGGTGAATGCTGCATAGTTCGGTGTTTTGAAAGCGATGTCCTGCACCTCCTCCACCTCTTCGTTGTTCGGATCAAGGTAGCACTTGTGATAAGTTGCCTCCAGCACCAAATTGAATTTGATTGCACCATGCTCCTGGATTTCTGCTGTCAGGACGCTGTTGATCTTCTCCTCCAAGTTGTCAAGGAAGGACTGGAAATCCTTTTGAGGGCTTGTAGAACACTGGTTGTTGAAGAACAGGGTTCGAAGATTGTTGTTGAATGCCTCCTCCAGCACAACGAAGTCGTCACACTTTTCCTGAGTCTGCTGGCAGCGTCTTCTCTTGTTAAGGGACATGGTAAGCTGGAATGAAACAATATGCATTAGACATTGACAAATAAAATTGTAAGATAGTTGCAGCTTTCCTGGAATGAAACAATATGCATTAGAAGATAGTTCCTTTAACAATATGCATTAACAAATTCCAAGTTGCCTGAACACTATGCATTAGCAGTTGGTAAGTGGAAAAGCATTTATAAGTGCAAGCATTAGGATGCATTAATTGCAAAGAGTACTTACTTTGAAAGTTGATCAAGACTGGAGCACAAGGAGCACAAGACTGGTAGGCACAAGAAGCACAAGACTGGAGCACAAGAAGCTGGAGCACAGTAGTTGGCTGTCTGGTGTGAGAGAGCAGTGTATGATAACTCCAACAGAACACCCAGCTTATATACTCTAGCCACTACCTCCCACCCTCGACCCCCACCCCCAACCCCCACCCCCAACCCCCACCCATAGCCTGAACAGGTGACAGCTTCCCACCATATCGATTTATCTGTTTTTAACTGCTTATTTTTCTGTAAGACATTACTGATCAGTGAGTGTTGTGATTATTTGTGTAAATAGAATTCGAGTGATAAATTCAAGTGTTGCCAGTATTATTTTAGACATAGAACCCATAACAATTGGTGTCAGAAGTGGGATTTTTGAGTGTTATTAAAAATGGCTGGCAAAATTATATTGTGCGATTTAAAAGTGGCCGATCTTAAATGCGAATTAGAAGACCATGATTTGGAAACATCTGGAAAGAAGTCAACTCTACAAGACCGTCTTTGTGAGGCATTATTGGGAGAAGGAGAAGACCCAGCTACGTAGCTCTTCAAGACTTCAGATACAAAACTGATTTCATCATTTTGAAGGGCGAGCTCCAGGAGAACTTTGCATCCATGAAGGGTGAAATACATGATAATATTTCATACATGGAAGGCAAGCTCCAAGAAAATATGACATCTATGAAAGGTGAGCTTCAGGATATGGGAGGTGAGCTTCAGGAAAATATGTCATCTATAAAAAATGAATTACAAGTAGCCATGGAAGAGAAGGTGTAAAAATCTCACTGATTCTATGAATCAAGAAGTCACTAAGGTGAAAGAGGATTTAAAAACCATGGAAGATTGACTGCAGGAAGATATGAAAACCATGGAAATACGACTTAAGCAGCTGGAGTGTGGTGCTGGAACTTCAAGCAGCAACCAAGAAGTAAGTAAATCTTCATGTTTTCTTGAAATAGTCATCTCAGTAAAGTCAATGATGTAAGTCAAGGAGGAAGATCTCCAGAAACAGCCAGTAATTATACCTCAGCACACTGGACTGCCTACTTTTGATGGAAAAAACCTTTAGAGGACTACCAAACACTGTTGTACTAATTTTTTTAATGTATTATGGACTTGTGCTATGTAAGTTAATTGTTCTTTTAGACGTTTATTTTTGAATATTGTTGAACAGTTATTATTTAATATTAGATCAGCCTTTTAATATATAGTGATTTATTTTTGTACAGTGATATTGAAATCTCTTTAATAGTTGATCAATATCGATTTATCTGTTTTTAATTGCTTATTTTTCTGTAAGACATTACTGATCAGTGAGTGTTGTGATTATTTGTGTAAATAAAGTGCGAGTGATAAATTAAAGTGTTGCCAGAGTTATTTTAGACATAGAACCCATAACAATTGGTGTAAGAAGTGGGATTTTTGTGTGTTATTGTAAATGGCTGGCAAAATTATATTGTGCAATTTAAGAGTGGCCGATCTTAAATGCAAATTAGAAGACCATGATTTGGAAACATCTGGAAAGAAGTCAATTCTACAAGACCATCTTTGTGAGGCGTTATTGGGAGAATCCATGCCATCCATGAAGGGTGGAATACACGAGAATATTTCATCCATGGAAGGTAAACTGCAGGAGAATATTTCATCCATGGAAGGCAAGCTTCAAGAAAATATGACATCTATGACAGGTGAGCTTCAGGATATGAAAGGTGAGCTTCTGGAAAATATGTCATCTATGAGAAATGAATTACAAGTGGCCATGGAAGAGAAGGTGTAAAAATCTCACTGATTCTATGAATCAAGAAGTCACTAAGGTGAAAGAGGATTTCAAAACCATGGAAGATCGACTACAGGAACATTTGAAAACCATGAGAAATCGACTTAAGCAGCTGGTGTGTGGTGCTGGGACTTCAAGCAGCAACCAAGAAGTGAGAAAATTCTCAAGTTTTCTTGAAATAGTCATTTCAGAAAAGTCAATGATGTAAGCCAAGGAGGAAGATCTCCAGAAACAGCCAGTAGTTATACCTCAGCACACTGGACTGCCTACTTTTGATGGAAAAAACCTTTAGAGGACTACCAAACACTGTTTGAGTCAGCAACTGAGTTCCAGGGGTGGTCAACAACAACGTCCTGAGGATGAATCTCTGAGGTGAAGCATTGGCAGTTGTTCACTCAATACCATCAACTGAGAAGTGGAGTTTCAATGAGCTGTGGAGACGCCTGGAGATGTGATTTGGCAAAAAACACCTGGAACAGTTGTACCGATCTCAACTAAATAATAGGGTGCAGACCCAATGAATCACTGCAAAAGTTTGAGGCTGACATCGCTCAACTTGTTAGGACTGCATATCCATCTACTGATGACAACGCATATGGAACTCTCACAGTAAAAAATTTTTGAATGGATTGAGAATACCAGAGACCCAGCAGTCCATCAAACTGGCCAGACCCAAGACATTGAATGATGCTTTGGCCCAGGCATTGGAGTTTGAAGCAGTATGGCAGTCAGTACCAGGCCATTCTAAGATACGGGCATTGGAAACTAAAGTCATGGATGCAAGAACAATCCAGAAGATGATTGAACAGGTTCTGGAAAAGTTGAGATCCAGGAAGAAGGAGGTTTGATGCTGGGCATGTGGAAAAATTGGACATGTAAGAAGCAAGTGTACCACCAAACCAGGTGAGAAGAAGAAGCAGGTAAACTAAAGAGGGTTGATAGAGAGGGGCAGCTGTCAACCAACAAGCAGAAGGCCCTAGTAAGAAAAGCAGAGGTGGCATCTCTTGCTAGCAGCAGAAGTAGTTTGTAAATAGATGGCATTGTGGATGGACAAGCAAGACACCTATTATGATCACCTAGTCCTAGAAGATTTAAAAAAGACCTTTTTGTAATGGAAAACATATCTCCCAGTGGACCTTGCTCTCCCAGTCCTTGATACTAAGAAAGTGCTTTTTGAAAATGAAGAACATATCCCTCTGCTGGTCCTTGGTCTCCCAGTCCCTGAAACCAAAATGTCATTCTTGAAGATGAAGAACATATCACTCCTCTGGTCCTTTATCATCCAGTCCTTGATACTTTAAAAGCACTTCTCAAAGATGAAGAACATATCCCTTCACTGATCTATGGCCTCCTAGTCCTAGAAGCCAGAAAAGGACTTGTTGGAGATTTGAAAATAGATCCCTTCACTGGTCCTTGTTCTCCCAGTCCATGAAACAAAAAACATCCCTTTCAAAGATGAAGAACATATCTGTCCAATCTGTCCACTGATCCTTGGTCTCCCAGTCCTTGAAACCAAAAAGGCCTACTTGAAAATTAAGAATTTATCCCTTCACTGGTACTTGATTCCCTCATCCTTGAAACCGGAATAGTCCTTGAAGATGAAGAAAATATCCCTCCAATGGTTCTTGTCTCCCAGTCCTTGAAACCAAAAAAGTCCTTCTAAAAGATTCAGAATATATCTCTCCACTGGTACATGGTTTCCTCATCCTTGAAACTGGAATATTCTTCTGGAAGATGGAGAAAATATCCCTCCATTGGTCCTTGTCTCCCAGTCCTTAAAACCAAAAACGTCTTTCTTGAAGATTCAGAATATATCCCTCCACTGATCCTTGGTCTTTCTTTCCTTGAAACCAAAAGTCCTTCTTGAAGATAGCAAACTTTTACCTCCACTGGTGCTTGTTCTACCAGTCCTTGAAACCAAAAACGTATTTTTTGAAATGTAGAATATTCCACTACACCGGACCTTGATCTCCCTGTCCTTGAAATAATAAAAGTCCGTATTGACAATGAAGAGCGATCACTCCATTGTTCCTAGGTCTCCCAGTCCTTGAAACCAAAAAATTCCTTCTAGAAGATGGAGAACATATCACCCCAATGGACCTTGGTCTCCCAATCTTTGTAACCAAGAAGGTCCTCTGGAAGATGAAGAACATATCACTCCACTGGTCCTTGATCTCCCTGTCCTTGAAAGAAAAGAAGTCTTCTTTGAATATTGAGAATGTATCTCATCACTGGTCCTTGAATCCAAAAATGTCCTTCTTGAAGATGTAAAACATATTCCTCCACTGGTCCTTGGTCTCTCAGTCCTTGATACCAAAAAAATGTTTTTTGAAGATGTAGATCATATCCCTCCATTGGTATTTTATCTCCCAGTCCTGGATACTGGAAAAGACTTTCTCAAAGATGAAGAACATATCCCCCCACTGGTCTATGGTCTCCTAGTCCTTAAAAATCAAACATGTCTTCGTTAAAGATGAAGAACATATCATTCCACTGGTCCATTGTATCCCAGTCCTTGAAACCATAAAGGTTTTTATTGACTATGTAGGACATATCACTCCATTGGTCCTTGGTCTCCCAGTCTTTGAAACTAAAAAGGTCATTCTTGATGATGGAGAATAAATCCCACCACTGTTTGTTGGTCTCTTGGTCCTTGAAACCGAAAAGGTCCATCTTGAAGTTGATAAACATATAACTCTACTGGTACTTAGTCTACCAGTCTTTGAAACCAAAATGTCCTTCTTGAAGATGGAAAACATATCCCTCCACTGGTCCTTGATACTGGAAAAGTGCTTCTCTAAGATGAAGAACATATCCCCCCACTGGTTTTAAATCTCCAAGTCCTTTATACTGGAAAAGTCCTTTTCGAAGATGAAGAACATATCCCCCCACTGGTCTATGGTCTCCTAGTCCTTGAAACCATAAAAGTTATTTTTAAAGATGGAAAATATATCCCTCCACTGGTCCTTGTTCTTGGGACTGGGTCCATGAAACCAAAAACATCCATTTTAAAGATGAAGAACATGTTGGTCCAATCCATCCACTGATCCTCGGTCTCCCAGACCTTGAAACCAAAAAGGCCTACTTGAAAATTAAGAATTTATCCCTTCACTGGTACTTGGTTACCTCATCCTTGAAACCAAAATAGTCCTTGTAGATGAAGAAAATATCCCTCCAATGGTTCTTGTCTCCCAGTCCTTGAAACCATGATAGCCCTTCTAAAAGATTCAGAATATGTCCCTCCACTGGTCCTTGTCACCCAGTCCTTGAAACCAAAAATGTCCTTCTTGAAGAATCAGAATATATCCCTCCACTGGTCCTCGGTCATTCTTTCCATGAAACCAAAAGTCCTTCTTGAAGATGAAGAACATTTCACTTCACTGGTCCTTGATTACCCTGTACTTGAAATAATAAAAGTCTTTATTGACAATGAAGAGCATATCACTACATTGGTCCTTGGTCTCCTAGTCCTTGAACCCAAAAAAGTCCTTCTTGGAATGGAAAACATAGCTCTTCAGTGATCCTTGGTCTCCCAGTCCTTGATACCAAGGAAGTGCTTCTCCAAGATGATGAACATATCCCTCTGCTGGTCCTTGATCTCCCAGTCCTTGATACTGGTAAAGTCCTTCTCAAAGATGAAGAACATATCCCTCCACTGATCCTTGGTCTTCTAGTCCTTGATACCAAAAAAGTGCTTCTCAAAGATGAAGAATATATCCTTCCACTGATCTATATTCTCTTTGTCCTTGAAACCGAAAAAGTCTTTTTTGAAGATGGAAAACATATACCTCCACTGGCCCTGTATCAGAAGAGTGCTTCTCAAAGATGAAGAACAAATCTCTCCACTGGTCTATTGTCTTTTGGCCCTTGAAACAAAAAAAGTCCTTCTTGAAGATGAAGAACAAATTCACTTCACTTTCCGGGTTTTTGAAACCACCAAAAATCTTTTTGAAGTTGAAGAGCATTCCCTTCCATCTGTCCTTGCCAATTCAACTCCTTGAAATCACTAAACTCATACCCGCAGATGAAGAACATCTCCTTCCAATAGTCCTTGCTGTTCCAGATCTTAAAAACCACCAAACCCATCCCTGGAGATTAGTAACATTCCTTTTCAATAGTCCTCACTTTTCCATGCTCTTGAAATCACCAAACTTCTGCCTGATGTTGGAGGACATTCCCTTTGAACAGGCCTTGCTGCTCCAGGTACTAGAAACCACAAAACCAACCTTTAAAAATGAAGGAAATTCCTTTCAATTGGTCCTTGCTGTTCCAGGTCCTTGAAACCTCCAAATTCCTATCTGAAAGTGAAGAACGTTCCCTTTCATTGATTCTTGCTGTTTCAGATCCTTGAAATCACTGAACTCATGCCTGAAGATGAAGAACATTCCCTTTTAATAATTCCAGTTCCAGTCCTTGCTGTTCCAGTTCCTATAAATCACTTAACCCCTGCCTGAAGATGAAGAACATTCCCTTTCAATAGTCCTTGCTGTTCCAGGTCCTTAAAACCACCAAACTCATCTCTGAAGATGAAAAACATTCCTTTTCAATAGTCCTTGCTGTTCCAGGTCCTTAAAACCACCAAAATTATCTCTGAAGATGAGAAAACATTCCCTTGCAATAGTCCTTGCTGTTCCAGGTCCTTGAAGCCACCAAACTCGTCCCTGAAGATGACAAACATTCCATGTCAATAGTTCTTGCTGCTCCAGGTGTTTGAAAACATCAAAGAAATCTTTGAAGATGAAGAAAGTTCTTTCAATCTGGTCCTTGCTGTCCAAGTTCATGAAACCAACAAACTCCTGCCTGAAGACTGTAGCAATGTTTTGGAACCCTGCCAAGTTGCTGGTGACACAGTGTGCCAGTGCATTCATTTTGATTGTAGTAAACAGATTTCTATCACCTATTTGGATTTTCCCTCCACCTGGTGCATGACTGGACTTGAATTGCTAACACACCCTCTTAGGATGGATGCTATTTTTTTCTGGAGGTGAAGCCCACATAGGTCCGAGACCTGTGCGTGGGTAATGAGTTAGATGATGGTGATTCAAATTCATTTATTCATTCAAATTCATCATTCATGATTGATTACCATTTCAAAAAGAACCCAGGAGAACGCAGCTTATTTCTATCTGATTGAACAGATACCTGGTACTGCTCGTGGCTATCACTTCCCAATGGTTCTCATGCCAGTTATTTTTATTGTATGGTAGTATTTTTTATATCATCATATTTTTTTAATGTGATAATTTTTGTAATTTATTAGTGTTCAATTAAGTAATAAGTGTATCAGTAATCAGTTTTTTCAAGTAAAAGTTTGGAATAGTTGTTTAAAGGCATTAGTTGCTTTGATGGCCTCCTCACTACCACTCACAGCCACCCCAAGCGACATTAAATTAAACATTATTGAAATTCTGATTAATCCAAAATTATTATTATTAATATTTAAAACCTATACTATTATTATTATTATTATAATTATTATTATTTTAAGTTGTTAATTCATTATTATTTTTGTCATGTTAGTTATTTTCATTAGCAAGTTGAAAGTGAGTTTTTTTTAAATGTTACAACAATTTGAAATGACATTCTTATTTTTAAAGTGGAAAATTTGAATTATTTAATAGTTATTTAAAGGCACTAGTTGCCATGATGGCCTCCTCACTACCCCTTACAGCCATCCCAATCCTCCAAAAGCAAACTATTATTATTATTATTGTTATTCTTATTATTATTATTATTATTTGTATTATTATTATTATTAATATTATTATTATTATTATTATTATTATTATTATTATATTAAGTTGTTAATTCATTATTATTTTGTCATGTTAGTTATTTTCATCAGCAAGTTGAAAGTGAGTTTTTTTTTAAATGTTGAACAATTTGAAATAACATTCTTATTTTTAAAGTGGAAAATTTAATTTTTTTTAATATTTATTTAAAGGCACTAGTTGCCTTGATGGCCTCCTCACTACCCCTTACAGCCATCCCAAGCCTCCAAAAGCAAACTTTTATTATTATTATTATTATTATTATTACTATTATTATTACTATTATTATTATTATTATTATTATTATTATTATTATTAGCAAAGAATTATTGTTTTAATTATTCAAATTTATTTTGGTTATATCTATCCTCATTCATCAAATCTACATATTCTTTTTCCTGAAAAGTTATTTTATTAAGTACTTAGGAGAAGCTATAATCCCTCAAATCAAGTAATTGATTGTTTTTTTTTTTTGAGGATGAAGCGCACATAGGTCTGAGACCAGTGCATGGGTAATGAGTTGGATGATGGCGATTGATGAGTTGGACCTGTAGTTTTAGGTGGGTTTTAAACCACCGGGAAGTGATTTATCAGCAGCGAATAGTGTCTTTTATGCTGGTCAGTCTAATCGGTCACCCTTACAATGAGAGCCCAGGAGTTGAAAATATTACTGTTTAAGATTTCATATTTATTCATTTCTAGTGTATTTTTGAGCTATGGTTCAATGGTTTCAATCGATGAACCCACTCTTTTATTCCTTTCAAGTTATTGTAATAACTTAATCTTTCAAATCAATTCAATATTATTTATTATTGTAAATTTGATCCGTTTTTTTTTTAATTTAATTTTTAGTTTTACTTTAATGGTTTTGATTCTAAGCTAGAATCATTTTATTGAATATATTAATCATTTTATTGGACCTACAGTTTTACGTGGGCTCCGAACCACAGAGAAAGTGAAGAAAAGATTATAGAGTCAACCTAAGCTCTATCAAATGCTAGAAGGAAAGGAATTAATTAGTCCAGGAAAAGTATACAATAAGACATTTGGACAGATAAAGACATTGAATCAATTCAAAGGTCTTAAAATTTGGATGTATATTATAAAGATTTACATTCATATTTAATTGTATAATGGAAATATCAACATGTTCTTGTGCGACCTGATAACTCTGAGAACAGACCTGAGCCAGCCAGTTCACACGTTACTGGATGCATTATTATGGTTATGAAAATTTTTAAAACAATATATTGATTTTTATGTTTAAAACGTTCAGACACAGATCAGGAAGATATTCCTCTACCTGTTGTATGAAAAAGAAATTTGATTTTATGTTTAACTACTCAAGCATCTGGAAAATTGAATATGGGATATCTTTAACTGACATGACTTACATATATCCATGATGAATTATAGATTGAAACTACTTAAAATTCCTAAAAGTAAATGCATTTACGTCATACTCACATCCATGGAGAATGAATGTTGAAATGTCTTGAAGAAGTTGAAATATGTTGAAATTTAGAAATCAATTCTGAAGAATAAAACAAACATCCAACTGGTTTTGAGTTTTTTCTTGATTTTTGTAGGAATATAATTGTTTTAAAACATTTTATTCCCCAAAAAGACGCAGATGATGAGCCAATTGTTGCGAAACGCGCCCACTTTTGAAACATAATGTAACCAGCTCACCATGAAGATTGAGCTATTTATTTTATATACACATTGTGGAATATATACAGTCATAAATTCACTCACAGAAATCATTCAATACACAATAATACTATATATATAATACAACATATTAACCTAACCTAACCTAACCTAACCTAACCTAACCTAACCTAACCTAACCTGCCTTACAGACAAATGCAGATGAATCGGTTAATTTTATATTACGGTTGTGGGAAAGAATGATTTATCTAAAACTACATTGTAAAGTAGTTAATAGAGGTTAGAGAGTTATGTAATAATATCTGACTTTATTCATGCCTGAACAAGTTAATTGCATAATGAATATACTGAGTCATGGGCTCTAGACGAATCAGAGCTCAGGGTTTCTCCAATTGATAATCAAAATATCAGGCTTTGAGGTACACTGAATTGAGTTTAGAGGAAGCTTTGTGCCAAATTTAGTGTTGCAAATCGTTGCTGTTTTTTTTTTTTAAATCCATAAGACTGACCTTCACACACACTCCTACTATATCTTATTATATAGATTGAAATTTATAGATTTCCCACAAAATTTCGAAAAAAATGTATCTATTCAAGGTTCAGAGGTATAACTGGTATCAAATGTATTTAATTTTTATCTTCTTGGAAAAAGGCAAAATTAACATTTTCTATGCTGTGGAATGATGCTACAGTGTGTCATACACCAGCATATCACTGCATGTATTCTATTTTTCCATGGTGAGAGTGACTATTTTAAAATAGGCTTCAGTAAGATTGACTAAAAACAGTGCCTTGTTCATTTTCCAGAGTGCTCCAAAACTGTTTATTGTCAAAATGAACTAGTGTAGTGAGAATTGAGAGAAAGAAGGCACAGTGGTTCTTGGTGTTATCTGCTATGTAAATGTTTACTTCTAAGCAATTAATTACTCTGCTTTTGACACTTTTATGGTGTTTGCTTGGATCTTCGTAGAATTTTGTTGTTGTTTGGTTAGAGATTAATGGAGTGTTATCGAATATTGTGGAAGGTGCGAGTGTCCTTTTTCTGTTTATTTGGAAGTTGATAGAAGAATCGAGAGATATCTCAATTTTGAAAAATTATATAAATAGAGGAAGACTTTTGTTAATTAGTAATATTAGTGTAAGACTACTAATTTTTTTAATGTATTATGGACTTGTGCTATGTAAGTTAATTGTTCTTTTAGACGTTTATTTTTGAATATTGTTGAACAGTTATTATTTAATATTAGATCAGCCTTTTAATATTTAGTGATTTATTTTTGTACAGTGATATTGAAATCTCTTTAATAGTTGAACAATATCGATTTATCTGTTTTTAACTGCTTATTTTTCTGTAAGACATTACTGATCAGTGAGTGTTGTGATTATTTGTGTAAATAGAATTCGAGTGATAAATTCAAGTGTTGCCAGTATTATTTTAGACATAGAACCCATAACAATTGGTGTCAGAAGTGGGATTTTTGAGTGTTATTAAAAATGGCTGGCAAAATTATATTGTGCGATTTAAAAGTGGCCGATCTTAAATGCGAATTAGAAGACCATGATTTGGAAACATCTGGAAAGAAGTCAACTCTACAAGACCGTCTTTGTGAGGCATTATTGGGAGAAGGAGAAGACCCAGCTACGTAGCTCTTCAAGACTTCAGATACAAAACTGATTTCATCATTTTGAAGGGCGAGCTCCAGGAGAACTTTGCATCCATGAAGGGTGAAATACATGATAATATTTCATACATGGAAGGCAAGCTCCAAGAAAATATGACATCTATGAAAGGTGAGCTTCAGGATATGGGAGGTGAGCTTCAGGAAAATATGTCATCTATAAAAAATGAATTACAAGTAGCCATGGAAGAGAAGGTGTAAAAATCTCACTGATTCTATGAATCAAGAAGTCACTAAGGTGAAAGAGGATTTAAAAACCATGGAAGATTGACTGCAGGAAGATATGAAAACCATGGAAATACGACTTAAGCAGCTGGAGTGTGGTGCTGGAACTTCAAGCAGCAACCAAGAAGTAAGTAAATCTTCATGTTTTCTTGAAATAGTCATCTCAGTAAAGTCAATGATGTAAGTCAAGGAGGAAGATCTCCAGAAACAGCCAGTAATTATACCTCAGCACACTGGACTGCCTACTTTTGATGGAAAAAACCTTTAGAGGACTACCAAACACTGTTGTACTAATTTTTTTAATGTATTATGGACTTGTGCTATGTAAGTTAATTGTTCTTTTAGACGTTTATTTTTGAATATTGTTGAACAGTTATTATTTAATATTAGATCAGCCTTTTAATATATAGTGATTTATTTTTGTACAGTGATATTGAAATCTCTTTAATAGTTGATCAATATCGATTTATCTGTTTTTAATTGCTTATTTTTCTGTAAGACATTACTGATCAGTGAGTGTTGTGATTATTTGTGTAAATAAAGTGCGAGTGATAAATTAAAGTGTTGCCAGAGTTATTTTAGACATAGAACCCATAACAATTGGTGTAAGAAGTGGGATTTTTGTGTGTTATTGTAAATGGCTGGCAAAATTATATTGTGCGATTTAAGAGTGGCCGATCTTAAATGCAAATTAGAAGACCATGATTTGGAAACATCTGGAAAGAAGTCAATTCTACAAGACCATCTTTGTGAGGCGTTATTGGGAGAATCCATGCCATCCATGAAGGGTGGAATACACGAGAATATTTCATCCATGGAAGGTAAACTGCAGGAGAATATTTCATCCATGGAAGGCAAGCTTCAAGAAAATATGACATCTATGACAGGTGAGCTTCAGGATATGAAAGGTGAGCTTCTGGAAAATATGTCATCTATGAGAAATGAATTACAAGTGGCCATGGAAGAGAAGGTGTAAAAATCTCACTGATTCTATGAATCAAGAAGTCACTAAGGTGAAAGAGGATTTCAAAACCATGGAAGATCGACTACAGGAACATTTGAAAACCATGAGAAATCGACTTAAGCAGCTGGTGTGTGGTGCTGGGACTTCAAGCAGCAACCAAGAAGTGAGAAAATTCTCAAGTTTTCTTGAAATAGTCATTTCAGAAAAGTCAATGATGTAAGCCAAGGAGGAAGATCTCCAGAAACAGCCAGTAGTTATACCTCAGCACACTGGACTGCCTACTTTTGATGGAAAAAACCTTTAGAGGACTACCAAACACTGTTTGAGTCAGCAACTGAGTTCCAGGGGTGGTCAACAACAACGTCCTGAGGATGAATCTCTGAGGTGAAGCATTGGCAGTTGTTCACTCAATACCATCAACTGAGAAGTGGAGTTTCAATGAGCTGTGGAGACGCCTGGAGATGTGATTTGGCAAAAAACACCTGGAACAGTTGTACCGATCTCAACTAAATAATAGGGTGCAGACCCAATGAATCACTGCAAAAGTTTGAGGCTGACATCACTCAACTTGTTAGGACTGCATATCCATCTACTGATGACAACGCATATGGAACTCTCACAGTAAAAAATTTTTGAATGGATTGAGAATACCAGAGACCCAGCAGTCCATCAAACTGGCCAGACCCAAGACATTGAATGATGCTTTGGCCCAGGCATTGGAGTTTGAAGCAGTATGGCAGTCAGTACCAGGCCATTCTAAGATACGGGCATTGGAAACTAAAGTCATGGATGCAAGAACAATCCAGAAGATGATTGAACAGGTTCTGGAAAAGTTGAGATCCAGGAAGAAGGAGGTTTGATGCTGGGCATGTGGCAAAATTGGACATGTAAGAAGCAAGTGTACCACCAAACCAGGTGAGAAGAAGAAGCAGGTAAACTAAAGAGGGTTGATAGAGAGGGGCAGCTGTCAACCAACAAGCAGAAGGCCCTAGTAAGAAAAGCAGAGGTGGCATCTCTTGCTAGCAGCAGAAGTAGTTTGTAAATAGATGGCATTGTGGATGGACAAGCAAGACACCTATTATGATCACCTAGTCCTAGAAGATTTAAAAAAGACCTTTTTGTAATGGAAAACATATCTCCCAGTGGACCTTGCTCTCCCAGTCCTTGATACTAAGAAAGTGCTTTTTGAAAATGAAGAACATATCCCTCTGCTGGTCCTTGGTCTCCCAGTCCCTGAAACCAAAATGTCATTCTTGAAGATGAAGAACATATCACTCCTCTGGTCCTTTATCATCCAGTCCTTGATACTTTAAAAGCACTTCTCAAAGATGAAGAACATATCCCTTCACTGATCTATGGCCTCCTAGTCCTAGAAGCCAGAAAAGGACTTGTTGGAGATTTGAAAATAGATCCCTTCACTGGTCCTTGTTCTCCCAGTCCATGAAACAAAAAACATCCCTTTCAAAGATGAAGAACATATCTGTCCAATCTGTCCACTGATCCTTGGTCTCCCAGTCCTTGAAACCAAAAAGGCCTACTTGAAAATTAAGAATTTATCCCTTCACTGGTACTTGATTCCCTCATCCTTGAAACCGGAATAGTCCTTGAAGATGAAGAAAATATCCCTCCAATGGTTCTTGTCTCCCAGTCCTTGAAACCAAAAAAGTCCTTCTAAAAGATTCAGAATATATCTCTCCACTGGTACATGGTTTCCTCATCCTTGAAACTGGAATATTCTTCTGGAAGATGGAGAAAATATCCCTCCATTGGTCCTTGTCTCCCAGTCCTTAAAACCAAAAACGTCTTTCTTGAAGATTCAGAATATATCCCTCCACTGATCCTTGGTCTTTCTTTCCTTGAAACCAAAAGTCCTTCTTGAAGATAGCAAACTTTTACCTCCACTGGTGCTTGTTCTACCAGTCCTTGAAACCAAAAACGTATTTTTTGAAATGTAGAATATTCCACTACACCGGACCTTGATCTCCCTGTCCTTGAAATAATAAAAGTCCGTATTGACAATGAAGAGCGATCACTCCATTGTTCCTAGGTCTCCCAGTCCTTGAAACCAAAAAATTCCTTCTAGAAGATGGAGAACATATCACCCCAATGGACCTTGGTCTCCCAATCTTTGTAACCAAGAAGGTCCTCTGGAAGATGAAGAACATATCACTCCACTGGTCCTTGATCTCCCTGTCCTTGAAAGAAAAGAAGTCTTCTTTGAATATTGAGAATGTATCTCATCACTGGTCCTTGAATCCAAAAATGTCCTTCTTGAAGATGTAAAACATATTCCTCCACTGGTCCTTGGTCTCTCAGTCCTTGATACCAAAAAAATGTTTTTTGAAGATGTAGATCATATCCCTCCATTGGTATTTTATCTCCCAGTCCTGGATACTGGAAAAGACTTTCTCAAAGATGAAGAACATATCCCCCCACTGGTCTATGGTCTCCTAGTCCTTAAAAATCAAACATGTCTTCGTTAAAGATGAAGAACATATCATTCCACTGGTCCATTGTATCCCAGTCCTTGAAACCATAAAGGTTTTTATTGACTATGTAGGACATATCACTCCATTGGTCCTTGGTCTCCCAGTCTTTGAAACTAAAAAGGTCATTCTTGATGATGGAGAATAAATCCCACCACTGTTTGTTGGTCTCTTGGTCCTTGAAACCGAAAAGGTCCATCTTGAAGTTGATAAACATATAACTCTACTGGTACTTAGTCTACCAGTCTTTGAAACCAAAATGTCCTTCTTGAAGATGGAAAACATATCCCTCCACTGGTCCTTGATACTGGAAAAGTGCTTCTCTAAGATGAAGAACATATCCCCCCACTGGTTTTAAATCTCCAAGTCCTTTATACTGGAAAAGTCCTTTTCGAAGATGAAGAACATATCCCCCCACTGGTCTATGGTCTCCTAGTCCTTGAAACCATAAAAGTTATTTTTAAAGATGGAAAATATATCCCTCCACTGGTCCTTGTTCTTGGGACTGGGTCCATGAAACCAAAAACATCCATTTTAAAGATGAAGAACATGTTGGTCCAATCCATCCACTGATCCTCGGTCTCCCAGACCTTGAAACCAAAAAGGCCTACTTGAAAATTAAGAATTTATCCCTTCACTGGTACTTGGTTACCTCATCCTTGAAACCAAAATAGTCCTTGTAGATGAAGAAAATATCCCTCCAATGGTTCTTGTCTCCCAGTCCTTGAAACCATGATAGCCCTTCTAAAAGATTCAGAATATGTCCCTCCACTGGTCCTTGTCACCCAGTCCTTGAAACCAAAAATGTCCTTCTTGAAGAATCAGAATATATCCCTCCACTGGTCCTCGGTCATTCTTTCCATGAAACCAAAAGTCCTTCTTGAAGATGAAGAACATTTCACTTCACTGGTCCTTGATTACCCTGTACTTGAAATAATAAAAGTCTTTATTGACAATGAAGAGCATATCACTACATTGGTCCTTGGTCTCCTAGTCCTTGAACCCAAAAAAGTCCTTCTTGGAATGGAAAACATAGCTCTTCAGTGATCCTTGGTCTCCCAGTCCTTGATACCAAGGAAGTGCTTCTCCAAGATGATGAACATATCCCTCTGCTGGTCCTTGATCTCCCAGTCCTTGATACTGGTAAAGTCCTTCTCAAAGATGAAGAACATATCCCTCCACTGATCCTTGGTCTTCTAGTCCTTGATACCAAAAAAGTGCTTCTCAAAGATGAAGAATATATCCTTCCACTGATCTATATTCTCTTTGTCCTTGAAACCGAAAAAGTCTTTTTTGAAGATGGAAAACATATACCTCCACTGGCCCTGTATCAGAAGAGTGCTTCTCAAAGATGAAGAACAAATCTCTCCACTGGTCTATTGTCTTTTGGCCCTTGAAACAAAAAAAGTCCTTCTTGAAGATGAAGAACAAATTCACTTCACTTTCCGGGTTTTTGAAACCACCAAAAATCTTTTTGAAGTTGAAGAGCATTCCCTTCCATCTGTCCTTGCCAATTCAACTCCTTGAAATCACTAAACTCATACCCGCAGATGAAGAACATCTCCTTCCAATAGTCCTTGCTGTTCCAGATCTTAAAAACCACCAAACCCATCCCTGGAGATTAGTAACATTCCTTTTCAATAGTCCTCACTTTTCCATGCTCTTGAAATCACCAAACTTCTGCCTGATGTTGGAGGACATTCCCTTTGAACAGGCCTTGCTGCTCCAGGTACTAGAAACCACAAAACCAACCTTTAAAAATGAAGGAAATTCCTTTCAATTGGTCCTTGCTGTTCCAGGTCCTTGAAACCTCCAAATTCCTATCTGAAAGTGAAGAACGTTCCCTTTCATTGATTCTTGCTGTTTCAGATCCTTGAAATCACTGAACTCATGCCTGAAGATGAAGAACATTCCCTTTTAATAATTCCAGTTCCAGTCCTTGCTGTTCCAGTTCCTATAAATCACTTAACCCCTGCCTGAAGATGAAGAACATTCCCTTTCAATAGTCCTTGCTGTTCCAGGTCCTTAAAACCACCAAACTCATCTCTGAAGATGAAAAACATTCCTTTTCAATAGTCCTTGCTGTTCCAGGTCCTTAAAACCACCAAAATTATCTCTGAAGATGAGAAAACATTCCCTTGCAATAGTCCTTGCTGTTCCAGGTCCTTGAAGCCACCAAACTCGTCCCTGAAGATGACAAACATTCCATGTCAATAGTTCTTGCTGCTCCAGGTGTTTGAAAACATCAAAGAAATCTTTGAAGATGAAGAAAGTTCTTTCAATCTGGTCCTTGCTGTCCAAGTTCATGAAACCAACAAACTCCTGCCTGAAGACTGTAGCAATGTTTTGGAACCCTGCCAAGTTGCTGGTGACACAGTGTGCCAGTGCATTCATTTTGATTGTAGTAAACAGATTTCTATCACCTATTTGGATTTTCCCTCCACCTGGTGCATGACTGGACTTGAATTGCTAACACACCCTCTTAGGATGGATGCTATTTTTTTCTGGAGGTGAAGCCCACATAGGTCCGAGACCTGTGCGTGGGTAATGAGTTAGATGATGGTGATTCAAATTCATTTATTCATTCAAATTCATCATTCATGATTGATTACCATTTCAAAAAGAACCCAGGAGAACGCAGCTTATTTCTATCTGATTGAACAGATACCTGGTACTGCTCGTGGCTATCACTTCCCAATGGTTCTCATGCCAGTTATTTTTATTGTATGGTAGTATTTTTTATATCATCATATTTTTTTAATGTGATAATTTTTGTAATTTATTAGTGTTCAATTAAGTAATAAGTGTATCAGTAATCAGTTTTTTCAAGTAAAAGTTTGGAATAGTTGTTTAAAGGCATTAGTTGCTTTGATGGCCTCCTCACTACCACTCACAGCCACCCCAAGCGACATTAAATTAAACATTATTGAAATTCTGATTAATCCAAAATTATTATTATTAATATTTAAAACCTATACTATTATTATTATTATTATAATTATTATTATTTTAAGTTGTTAATTCATTATTATTTTTGTCATGTTAGTTATTTTCATTAGCAAGTTGAAAGTGAGTTTTTTTTAAATGTTACAACAATTTGAAATGACATTCTTATTTTTAAAGTGGAAAATTTGAATTATTTAATAGTTATTTAAAGGCACTAGTTGCCATGATGGCCTCCTCACTACCCCTTACAGCCATCCCAATCCTCCAAAAGCAAACTATTATTATTATTATTGTTATTCTTATTATTATTATTATTATTTGTATTATTATTATTATTAATATTATTATTATTATTATTATTATTATTATTATTATATTAAGTTGTTAATTCATTATTATTTTGTCATGTTAGTTATTTTCATCAGCAAGTTGAAAGTGAGTTTTTTTTTAAATGTTGAACAATTTGAAATAACATTCTTATTTTTAAAGTGGAAAATTTAATTTTTTTAATATTTATTTAAAGGCACTAGTTGCCTTGATGGCCTCCTCACTACCCCTTACAGCCATCCCAAGCCTCCAAAAGCAAACTTTTATTATTATTATTATTATTATTACTATTATTATTACTATTATTATTATTATTATTATTATTATTAGCAAAGAATTATTGTTTTTATTATTCAAATTTATTTTGGTTATATCTATCCTCATTCATCAAATCTACATATTCTTTTTCCTGAAAAGTTATTTTATTAAGTACTTAGGAGAAGCTATAATCCCTCAAATCAAGTAATTGATTGTTTTTTTTTTTTTGAGGATGAAGCGCACATAGGTCTGAGACCAGTGCATGGGTAATGAGTTGGATGATGGCGATTGATGAGTTGGACCTGTAGTTTTAGGTGGGTTTTAAACCACCGGGAAGTGATTTATCAGCAGCGAATAGTGTCTTTTATGCTGGTCAGTCTAATCGGTCACCCTTACAATGAGAGCCCAGGAGTTGAAAATATTACTGTTTAAGATTTCATATTTATTCATTTCTAGTGTATTTTTGAGCTATGGTTCAATGGTTTCAATCGATGAACCCACTCTTTTATTCCTTTCAAGTTATTGTAATAACTTAATCTTTCAAATCAATTCAATATTATTTATTATTGTAAATTTGATCCGTTTTTTTTTTAATTTAATTTTTAGTTTTACTTTAATGGTTTTGATTCTAAGCTAGAATCATTTTATTGAATATATTAATCATTTTATTGGACCTACAGTTTTACGTGGGCTCCGAACCACAGAGAAAGTGAAGAAAAGATTATAGAGTCAACCTAAGCTCTATCAAATGCTAGAAGGAAAGGAATTAATTAGTCCAGGAAAAGTATACAATAAGACATTTGGACAGATAAAGACATTGAATCAATTCAAAGGTCTTAAAATTTGGATGTATATTATAAAGATTTACATTCATATTTAATTGTATAATGGAAATATCAACATGTTCTTGTGCGACCTGATAACTCTGAGAACAGACCTGAGCCAGCCAGTTCACACGTTACTGGATGCATTATTATGGTTATGAAAATTTTTAAAACAATATATTGATTTTTATGTTTAAAACGTTCAGACACAGATCAGGAAGATATTCCTCTACCTGTTGTATGAAAAAGAAATTTGATTTTATGTTTAACTACTCAAGCATCTGGAAAATTGAATATGGGATATCTTTAACTGACATGACTTACATATATCCATGATGAATTATAGATTGAAACTACTTAAAATTCCTAAAAGTAAATGCATTTACGTCATACTCACATCCATGGAGAATGAATGTTGAAATGTCTTGAAGAAGTTGAAATATGTTGAAATTTAGAAATCAATTCTGAAGAATAAAACAAACATCCAACTGGTTTTGAGTTTTTTCTTGATTTTTGTAGGAATATAATTGTTTTAAAACATTTTATTCCCCAAAAAGACGCAGATGATGAGCCAATTGTTGCGAAACGCGCCCACTTTTGAAACATAATGTAACCAGCTCACCATGAAGATTGAGCTATTTATTTTATATACACATTGTGGAATATATACAGTCATAAATTCACTCACAGAAATCATTCAATACACAATAATACTATATATATAATACAACATATTAACCTAACCTAACCTAACCTAACCTAACCTAACCTAACCTAACCTAACCTGCCTTACAGACAAATGCAGATGAATCGGTTAATTTTATATTACGGTTGTGGGAAAGAATGATTTATCTAAAACTACATTGTAAAGTAGTTAATAGAGGTTAGAGAGTTATGTAATAATATCTGACTTTATTCATGCCTGAACAAGTTAATTGCATAATGAATATACTGAGTCATGGGCTCTAGACGAATCAGAGCTCAGGGTTTCTCCAATTGATAATCAAAATATCAGGCTTTGAGGTACACTGAATTGAGTTTAGAGGAAGCTTTGTGCCAAATTTAGTGTTGCAAATCGTTGCTGTTTTTTTTTTTTAAATCCATAAGACTGACCTTCACACACACTCCTACTATATCTTATTATATAGATTGAAATTTATAGATTTCCCACAAAATTTCGAAAAAAATGTATCTATTCAAGGTTCAGAGGTATAACTGGTATCAAATGTATTTAATTTTTATCTTCTTGGAAAAAGGCAAAATTAACATTTTCTATGCTGTGGAATGATGCTACAGTGTGTCATACACCAGCATATCACTGCATGTATTCTATTTTTCCATGGTGAGAGTGACTATTTTAAAATAGGCTTCAGTAAGATTGACTAAAAACAGTGCCTTGTTCATTTTCCAGAGTGCTCCAAAACTGTTTATTGTCAAAATGAACTAGTGTAGTGAGAATTGAGAGAAAGAAGGCACAGTGGTTCTTGGTGTTATCTGCTATGTAAATGTTTACTTCTAAGCAATTAATTACTCTGCTTTTGACACTTTTATGGTGTTTGCTTGGATCTTCGTAGAATTTTGTTGTTGTTTGGTTAGAGATTAATGGAGTGTTATCGAATATTGTGGAAGGTGCGAGTGTCCTTTTTCTGTTTATTTGGAAGTTGATAGAAGAATCGAGAGATATCTCAATTTTGAAAAATTATATAAATAGAGGAAGACTTTTGTTAATTAGTAATATTAGTGTAAGACTACTAATTTTTTTAATGTATTATGGACTTGTGCTATGTAAGTTAATTGTTCTTTTAGACGTTTATTTTTGAATATTGTTGAACAGTTATTATTTAATATTAGATCAGCCTTTTAATATTTAGTGATTTATTTTTGTACAGTGATATTGAAATCTCTTTAATAGTTGAACAATATCGATTTATCTGTTTTTAACTGCTTATTTTTCTGTAAGACATTACTGATCAGTGAGTGTTGTGATTATTTGTGTAAATAGAATTCGAGTGATAAATTCAAGTGTTGCCAGTATTATTTTAGACATAGAACCCATAACAATTGGTGTCAGAAGTGGGATTTTTGAGTGTTATTAAAAATGGCTGGCAAAATTATATTGTGCGATTTAAAAGTGGCCGATCTTAAATGCGAATTAGAAGACCATGATTTGGAAACATCTGGAAAGAAGTCAACTCTACAAGACCGTCTTTGTGAGGCATTATTGGGAGAAGGAGAAGACCCAGCTACGTAGCTCTTCAAGACTTCAGATACAAAACTGATTTCATCATTTTGAAGGGCGAGCTCCAGGAGAACTTTGCATCCATGAAGGGTGAAATACATGATAATATTTCATACATGGAAGGCAAGCTCCAAGAAAATATGACATCTATGAAAGGTGAGCTTCAGGATATGGGAGGTGAGCTTCAGGAAAATATGTCATCTATAAAAAATGAATTACAAGTAGCCATGGAAGAGAAGGTGTAAAAATCTCACTGATTCTATGAATCAAGAAGTCACTAAGGTGAAAGAGGATTTAAAAACCATGGAAGATTGACTGCAGGAAGATATGAAAACCATGGAAATACGACTTAAGCAGCTGGAGTGTGGTGCTGGAACTTCAAGCAGCAACCAAGAAGTAAGTAAATCTTCATGTTTTCTTGAAATAGTCATCTCAGTAAAGTCAATGATGTAAGTCAAGGAGGAAGATCTCCAGAAACAGCCAGTAATTATACCTCAGCACACTGGACTGCCTACTTTTGATGGAAAAAACCTTTAGAGGACTACCAAACACTGTTGTACTAATTTTTTTAATGTATTATGGACTTGTGCTATGTAAGTTAATTGTTCTTTTAGACGTTTATTTTTGAATATTGTTGAACAGTTATTATTTAATATTAGATCAGCCTTTTAATATATAGTGATTTATTTTTGTACAGTGATATTGAAATCTCTTTAATAGTTGATCAATATCGATTTATCTGTTTTTAATTGCTTATTTTTCTGTAAGACATTACTGATCAGTGAGTGTTGTGATTATTTGTGTAAATAAAGTGCGAGTGATAAATTAAAGTGTTGCCAGAGTTATTTTAGACATAGAACCCATAACAATTGGTGTAAGAAGTGGGATTTTTGTGTGTTATTGTAAATGGCTGGCAAAATTATATTGTGCGATTTAAGAGTGGCCGATCTTAAATGCAAATTAGAAGACCATGATTTGGAAACATCTGGAAAGAAGTCAATTCTACAAGACCATCTTTGTGAGGCGTTATTGGGAGAATCCATGCCATCCATGAAGGGTGGAATACACGAGAATATTTCATCCATGGAAGGTAAACTGCAGGAGAATATTTCATCCATGGAAGGCAAGCTTCAAGAAAATATGACATCTATGACAGGTGAGCTTCAGGATATGAAAGGTGAGCTTCTGGAAAATATGTCATCTATGAGAAATGAATTACAAGTGGCCATGGAAGAGAAGGTGTAAAAATCTCACTGATTCTATGAATCAAGAAGTCACTAAGGTGAAAGAGGATTTCAAAACCATGGAAGATCGACTACAGGAACATTTGAAAACCATGAGAAATCGACTTAAGCAGCTGGTGTGTGGTGCTGGGACTTCAAGCAGCAACCAAGAAGTGAGAAAATTCTCAAGTTTTCTTGAAATAGTCATTTCAGAAAAGTCAATGATGTAAGCCAAGGAGGAAGATCTCCAGAAACAGCCAGTAGTTATACCTCAGCACACTGGACTGCCTACTTTTGATGGAAAAAACCTTTAGAGGACTACCAAACACTGTTTGAGTCAGCAACTGAGTTCCAGGGGTGGTCAACAACAACGTCCTGAGGATGAATCTCTGAGGTGAAGCATTGGCAGTTGTTCACTCAATACCATCAACTGAGAAGTGGAGTTTCAATGAGCTGTGGAGACGCCTGGAGATGTGATTTGGCAAAAAACACCTGGAACAGTTGTACCGATCTCAACTAAATAATAGGGTGCAGACCCAATGAATCACTGCAAAAGTTTGAGGCTGACATCGCTCAACTTGTTAGGACTGCATATCCATCTACTGATGACAACGCATATGGAACTCTCACAGTAAAAAATTTTTGAATGGATTGAGAATACCAGAGACCCAGCAGTCCATCAAACTGGCCAGACCCAAGACATTGAATGATGCTTTGGCCCAGGCATTGGAGTTTGAAGCAGTATGGCAGTCAGTACCAGGCCATTCTAAGATACGGGCATTGGAAACTAAAGTCATGGATGCAAGAACAATCCAGAAGATGATTGAACAGGTTCTGGAAAAGTTGAGATCCAGGAAGAAGGAGGTTTGATGCTGGGCATGTGGAAAAATTGGACATGTAAGAAGCAAGTGTACCACCAAACCAGGTGAGAAGAAGAAGCAGGTAAACTAAAGAGGGTTGATAGAGAGGGGCAGCTGTCAACCAACAAGCAGAAGGCCCTAGTAAGAAAAGCAGAGGTGGCATCTCTTGCTAGCAGCAGAAGTAGTTTGTAAATAGATGGCATTGTGGATGGACAAGCAAGACACCTATTATGATCACCTAGTCCTAGAAGATTTAAAAAAGACCTTTTTGTAATGGAAAACATATCTCCCAGTGGACCTTGCTCTCCCAGTCCTTGATACTAAGAAAGTGCTTTTTGAAAATGAAGAACATATCCCTCTGCTGGTCCTTGGTCTCCCAGTCCCTGAAACCAAAATGTCATTCTTGAAGATGAAGAACATATCACTCCTCTGGTCCTTTATCATCCAGTCCTTGATACTTTAAAAGCACTTCTCAAAGATGAAGAACATATCCCTTCACTGATCTATGGCCTCCTAGTCCTAGAAGCCAGAAAAGGACTTGTTGGAGATTTGAAAATAGATCCCTTCACTGGTCCTTGTTCTCCCAGTCCATGAAACAAAAAACATCCCTTTCAAAGATGAAGAACATATCTGTCCAATCTGTCCACTGATCCTTGGTCTCCCAGTCCTTGAAACCAAAAAGGCCTACTTGAAAATTAAGAATTTATCCCTTCACTGGTACTTGATTCCCTCATCCTTGAAACCGGAATAGTCCTTGAAGATGAAGAAAATATCCCTCCAATGGTTCTTGTCTCCCAGTCCTTGAAACCAAAAAAGTGGGAGGGTGGGAGGTACTGGCTAGGGTATATAAGCTGGGTGTTCTGTTGGAGTTATCATACACTGCTCTCTCACACCAGACAGCCAACTACTGTGCTCGTGCTCCAGCTTCTTGTGCTCCAGTCTTGTGCTCCTTGTGCTTCTTGTGCTTCAGTCTTGATCAACTTTCAAAGTAAGTACTCTTTGCAATTAATACTGTTTTCCACTATCTAATGCATACCGTTTCTTTTCAGGAAACTATCTTACAATGTATTTTGTTCAGGAAACTGTCAATGTCTAATGCATACTGTTCCATTTCAGGAAACTTTCTTACATTTGGCAATGTCTAATGCATATTGTTACATTCCAGGTTACTTTGCCTGTTCAATTGAAGATAACAGACCTGTTACTCCAACCCTCTTTCAAAGTGAGTATTGAAAACTAACCTATTAATGCATGATCGCTTGCACTTGTAAAACTAAGGATTGTTTCAGAAAACTTTCTTACAATGTAGATTGTTTCATTCCAGGAAACTAACCTAAAATTCTATTTTGTCTAATGCATATTGTTTTATTCCAGGTCACTTTGCTCATTCTAATGATTGGTCACTTGTAAAACTAATGATTGACAAATTTACTTGTAACTAACAATGCATATTTTTTCCAGGTCAGCCAACTTCAGTCTCCACCCGCAGCAATTCAATGTGAGTTCAAAGAAAATATATACCTTTATTCAACACTAATATTCCTGCTGTTACACACATATGCATAACATGTTATTCTTTTTCTGTTCCAAAGATGATTTCCCATGGAGGCAGCAGCAGCAGGAGGCGTGGTAGCCGCGGAGGTCGCCGAGCAAATGTCAACTCACTGCAGGGGCTGAATGATGCACTCAACATCATTTTGACTCTACAGTCCGGGCAGCAGCAGTGGCGTGCAGCTCAGCAGTGGCAAATTGCTCGGCAAGTCAGTGGGCAGACGACGTCAGGCCGACGCTCAAGAAGACAACCAGCCAGGCGACGTCGTCCCCACTTTGACGACTACTTGACAAATCCTCCGCTGGAAGCCTACATTCCTGAGCTGGAGGCATCGCTGCAGGAAGCGGTGCGCCAGGAGGCAGCACCAGCTCCAACCCCAGCACCAGCCCCAGCACCAGCCCCAGCACCAGAACCAGCTCCAGAACCGGCCCCTCCAGCCAACTTATTGAGCTGTGCATCGGAGGAGGAGATGGATATTCTGCGTTTGGTGCAGGCTCGCTTGCAGGTGCACCGGGTGGGATGGAGAATGGAGGATGAGCGTTGGGATGCTGATGCCGACATGTCGTTTGCAAGCTGTGGGAGGTGTGCAAACTATCATGTGAATAGGGTGCTCCTCCCATGCTTCCACATGATGTGCGATAGATGCACAGAAACGGCCATCACTTGCGATAGCTGCGATGAACCCATACAATGGGTTATTCGCACAAATCTATAAGTGAAGAAGTCGCTAACTCATCCATGCAGCAAAGAAGTTGCTACCTCCATTCTTGTGAAGAAGTCGCCACCTCCACCCCTGCGAAGAAGTCGCCACCTCCACCCTTGCGAAGAAGTCGCTCTAATTTAACATATCTAATTTGTTGCATCTTTTTTCCAGATGAGTAGCAGCCCTAGCCCTCTCCGCAAGATCGCAATGTCAGCTAGCATTGATGCTGTATATCGGGGTGCAGATTTCAGCATTCTACCACAGACTCTACGCGAAGAATTCCTACACCCTTTCAATCGTTTTGATATGCATCCAATACTAACCAAAGCCATGAAATTTTTAGCATTTTGCAAACGCATGGACCTCATTGATCTAATTGCAATAATTAAAGCTGAAAAGTTTAGCAGGAGTGACTTTGGTGAAGTCGTGAGCTATGTATTTGGAGATAGTCTACCACTTTTCACTGTAACTCACAATCTCTACAAGAAACAGCATGTGTCAACATGTCTTGATAGGCGCGCACGGGCAGCATTAAATGATATAGTGGAATGTCGATGCAGTGAGATATATGATATAGTAGCACACATGTGGCGTTTAGCTTATGTGCAGGACGGATATATTCTTCATACTCTAGGACTGCAAGAAGCTGATGAGGATGATGAGCATATTGTAGGGCTAGGTAGATTAATGAGAAAAATAGGAGCCTGTGAAGAAATTGACATATATTCAGAGGATGAAAGTGTCAGCTATATCACTACCAGCAGTGATGAATTCTTAGAAGAAGAAGATTATTAATCTGTTCACTCTTTTTTACAGGAATCCCAGATCACTCTATGAGCTTGCAAGGAAAGCTTCAGTAGAAGCTCTATACCTTGGTGCTGATATCAACACACTGCCACATCCTATACGTCATGATATCATACACTGTAAGGAGCTGTTCATGGAGACTACTCCAAGACTTTTTAGGAGGACATTGTACATTGTTTGCAAGCGCATGGATTTCACTGATATAATCTCACTGTTCAAAGCTGAAAAACTCACTGGCGATGACATTGGCGAAGTGATCTTACACATACTCACATGGTGGCCAGATCATGGTTACATCAGTGATGATTACAAGAAGTTTCATTCACCCTCATGTTTAAAAAGGCGGGCACAAGCACCATTGAATGTAAAGCCTGATTGCAGGTGTTTGGAGATATACGATATGATAGGTCACATGATGCGGTTGGGAATGGCAGAAGATTGTTACCTTCAGATGCATATTGGACTTTCTGATTCCATGAGGTGGGAAACGATTGAGTCTGCCCTTAAGAGATATGCAGTTGAGGTCTGCTATAATGTTACAAGTGAGATGTTCGAAGATTAATTCATGTCTTGTTTTGCAGAATGAACGGTCAACAGCGTGCTGATGCTGTCACAATCAGAGAGGACTTGGAGTATGTCTGCAACCTCTTGAAAACCATGTCATTACCAGTCAGCTCGTACCGTCGAGCATTGCATAATGCTAGAAAAATTGGGCATGGACCAAACCGCGGTCACGGTTTCTATCTACCCGTCAGAAGTTTACATATTCCCCCATGTACATATACATACAATCCAGTTAAGCAGGGTGAGGTGTGGAACTGTAAATGTGTATTACTAACATTTCGATTGATGCATTTGGACAATTTCATTGCAAATAGTTGGCCCAGCGAACCTCAAGTTTTCAGAGATCATAAATGGTGGACAGGGCTGCTACCATTGGACAAAGGTCAGGATATCAATGATCTTCTCATTGACATAGGAGATGCGTACTGCATTCAACCATCCACACCACCACCACCTTACACTGAGAAGGAGGAGGAGGAGGAGGAGGAAGCAAACTGTGGACCCTCAACACTGGCAGCTCTCTTGGAGTGTTGGGAATAATCTATGCTATTGCTTTATTGCAGATGAACACCTCTGCACAAGAAATGATCAATACCACCACCACCGCAGCTCAAGCTCCAAACACTGCAGAAACCGTCAAGCCGCAAGGAGCTCTCAACAATGCCGTGCTGGAATTCTACAGTTCAATTTCAAGCCATAAGCCTGCCGGTCCCAACTATCTATCGATGAAGGATCTGAAGCCTGAAATTAAGTATCAAATGCTGTCAGCGCAGCCATCATTGACTAAATACGGGACAAAAGTCAGCATCAACATCATAGTGGACAACCAGACTGCCAACATTATACTACCAGACGCATATAGTCGGCTCACATTGAAACATGTGGAAAATGGACCTTTAGATCTGAGCAAATTCAAAATGAGTGTTACTCCTGCAGGCAACACATTTATAATGAACATGTTTATTGACTAATAAACGCTTCTTTTTTATTCTGCAATTGTGAGTTTTTCTTCCATCTCCCAATACCTATAGTCTATAAGATGATGCACATGAGGTGAACACTTGCACTAGTGCACTCACTAGATAACTCACTAGTGCACTCACTAGTGCACTCACTGGTGCACTAGTGCGCTCACTAGTGCACTCAATAGTGTACTAGTGCATGTGTTCATATAGGTAAGAAATTGTCTTACATTGCTTTCAACAAAGACAGTTTCAACGAAAAAGAGAGGGTAGAGAGAGAGAGAGAGAGAGAGAGAGAGTTCCACTTCCATCACTGACTCAGCCCACTGGCCTTGATATACCAGTTTTAACTAGTATGTCACTGCTGCATTCCAATGCTATCTATGCAGGAAAAAACATGTCTGTGGTAGAAGTGGAATGCTCTCTCTCTCTATGAGTATACTAAGGAGAGAGTAGGTGAATGAGAACCAGTTGTATAGCATTACAAGTTTATTCTAAGCATTATGAAATAAAATATAGAGATGAGTGAACAGTTCACCCTGACAATAGTCTGTGGTTGGAGTCTCTTCAATCGCACTGCATACACCATCAACTGTATCCAAGCCTCTAGAGCGATGACATTGAACTGTTGTAAAGATGGAGATGAGAAAAGCTTCTGAGCAGCCATCTGCAATGCGGAACCTCCTTACACGTTGATCTTCCATACTGTGAGAGAAGCCGGCAAATACGATTTCATTACTGCCAATTGCACTTAGCGCCTTGCTGCCATACTCAAATTGACACCAGTACTTTTGAAGAGTATCGGGAAGATTGATGACAATCTTGACATCCTTGTATCGCCAGTCTTCCACTCGTCCGAGATCCAGTACAGCTGCCATGCTATGCTTTAGCCTGTACACTGAAGTTAGTGACACCTTTTCATTGTCAAACATCGTCCAGATTTTGAATGGAAGTTGTGCTGGCTGCTGCGGGACACTTTTGCCCATACCATTTTTCCACATGATTCCTATGAAGATGTTCTTCAAGAACCTGTTAACATTATAACTGTTGACAGGTATTGCTGGTTCCAATCCACTAGTACATTCTTGTAGATCTCTCAAGTATTTCACAGTACCACGACCATGTACTGCATCAATAATTGCATATCGTAGCCTTCTAAGATGGATGCAATCACACGCATCACGTAGACTGGCACCAGTGCACGAAACTGCATGTCCACACTCAAGTTGAAAGTCATCCAATGACATGATGCCCCGCTGCTCCAGCTCGGCTTCCAGCTCCATAACGGCTGCTTTCAAACGTAACTCATTCCTATACTTATTGATATCCATCTTGCACTGTGCTCTCAAGCCAACAGCATCCTTTATATAGCTAACATAGTGGTGGTGGGGGTAAGTCAATGATTACGCAATCTATTGAATTATTCATTTATTAACATGCATTGACAAACACGTTTTTTATCTTTAGACATGGTTTGCAAAATATGATTATATAGCAAATTTACAACATTGAGCGCACAATAGTAATATTTCCTTGATCCGTCAGTGATCAGATTTGCTCTGTAGTCTTCTGTCATGATGAGATAGCAATGTTGTTCACAGTTGTAGTTGTTGTAGGAAGTCATCACTTGTTTCTCCAGGTTGGGGAGATCTTGCTGCTCGAATGGAGATGATAGATCAATCACAGTAAAGTTGTCAGCCAGATTCTCCTCGTCTTCGTATTGGGGCTCCATCAGTTTGTGAAGCATGCTCAGTTTGTCATATCCATAGACATAGATTGTGTGAGCTGGTCCTACAATCTTCCGCCATCTTTCCAGTGCACTTCTCACAATTGGTCTTAGGTTGGAGTAGTATTCCCCCATATCGTTATTGTCCGTCCATCTCAAGCCATGTTTAGCACTATGTGAATCATTCTCCTTACGTATACTAGTAGCCAGTACAGATTCAGAGTAGGGAGAACTGAAGAGAGAGTGCTTGCGTACAATGCATGATTCTATAGCATGTTCAAGATACGCCATTTCCTTGACAACAAATTCGCCATTTCGTCCAGTGAATCCTTGAAAGTCTATCACAAAGTATGGTCCAAAACCTTCCACAGAGTCATGCCATGTTTCATTGCTGCTGCTGCTGCTGCTGCTGCTGCTGCTGCTGCTATCCTTCTCCTCTTCAAAGCTGATAAGTTTCATGATGTTGTCAATGCTGTCCTCAAGATTCATGCTGCGATGTTCACACAGTTGTGATGTCTCTGCACCTCATCCACAGCCTTTTTATAGTCGAGTTATCAGGCAATTTGAACTGTGCCTGTCATTGGTCGATACTCTTTGACCACTTCATGTATCATCAGACAGTAGGCACGTGTATTTGCAGGAATGTTATCAGTCATCTCAAATTCCACTCTGACATCGATGCTGCCAGTCTTGAGTGTTTCATTTTGACGTGAACAGTCAATTGGAAACAGCATCATTCTTCCATCTGCCAGAGCAGACTTCTCAAACAGTGGGTTGCTTGCTCGAAAATCTCCATGGTTGTAGACTCCATTGAAAGCTGTATACATATTGTAGACACGGTTGTCATCACCATCAATGCTTTCATACGGATAGTACTTGTTGTTCAGAAACACTCGAATGTCTTTCACATTGCACTTGTCAAACAATGATCCATTTGCATCTGCTCTTCCTCTTCTTCCAGTCTGCAGTCCAATCACAATGTATCTCGGCTTCTCATGTTGTGCAGTCGACTTGACAGTCCATGTATGTTTTGTAGCTTCGGGCATGGCCGGGTACTCATACAGCTCCCAATGTTGGAATGGTATTGATACAGGTGAGTCATTCTGCACCAATCGTAGCAGACGCAATCTTGCTTCATCGGCCACCTCCACATAGGGCATCTTCCACACAAGCTTCCGAATGTTGACAAGGCCTATTGTATTCAAGCAGTTTACGTTGTCAGCACTGCGTCTTAGCACCAGCTCCTGTTTCACATTGAGCAGCACACGTCTGTAGTCTTCGGCGAATCCCAGCAGATATCTAAGTGGTACATCCATGACGGTAGCGTTGGCTGCATTGGTGGCAAATGTAGTTAGACCTGTTGTAGCATTATACTTGTAGCCGGCTCCTTCCATCTTGGCTAGTTCTTCTCGTTCAAAGGTCATTGCATTCTTCATCAGGCTGGCAATGCCTGGGTTGCGTGTGCTGTCCACCTCAACTCCATTGATCTCATAGCGTATCTCCGAAAACAGGTTGGCAAAAAATCCAGAGACACATGGTGTGCCGGCCAGTGCAGCACCAGCTGCACTGGTTACTGTGTACTCAAGGTGTAGATAGCTCTCTGATGGTAGTGTGTAGATGTCCTGCTGCTGAATTGGTATCCTGATCTCATCGTTGGCATTGAAGGTTGTGTTGTATGGCGAATGTGAATGATACTCAAAACCTGTGATGCGATCATCCGAAGATGGACCACTCTTTGTCACATCCAAAAGTCTCATTGTCGCTGTCGTGGATGTCGTCTGATAACAATACAACCTCTTTGCTCTAGATAATCAATGCTCCTTGATGTTAACTCAATGGCGGTCGATCGTTGAATGACGTTTAAAGCGCCTGCACCCCTTTTATTTCTTTCTGTCTCTGTCTCAGACTGCTCAGCTCCACTCCAACCTCTCTTTTCAAATAGTAGCACCATATCACTCTCTTCTTCGTAAATGTAAGGTTATGTTTATCGGCTCCTCTCTAAAGTTCACCAGACGTCCGTTCTCATCAACAATCTCCAACGTAATGTTGCTGATCTGCTCGGCATCCACGGGTAAATAGACAACATTGCGCACAGACACAGCCATTTTATAGCCCGGGTCCACTGACGGGTAGAACTCATAGATAACATGATCCTTGATTCCATTCGAGTAGGAGCCGCTCACTATGTTACATTTCACATGCACCACATTGGGGCGGTTAATCATCATGGTTGAGTCACCTCTAGCCTCCTTGTCAGCTTCCAGGATCCTGTTGAAGCCCAGCAATTTGCCTATTGAGTCAGGCGGGGTAAAGTCCAGCTTAGTATTGCACAGCACTATACATTTCAATGTTGATGTGTCCATAGCCATTTGTAGGTTAACTCCACGCTTATTCAATCTTGCCTCCAACAGTTCCTTGATCATGTTAAACTCAAAACTACCTTCAGGCAATGAAACAGTTTGCCAAACCTTTCCTTCTTCACTTGCATCTGCGCTCACACTTGCATCTGTGCTCACACTGGGAGACACTTTGTTTGCAGCGCTGGTATCACCGCCCACAATGGGAAACACTTTCTTCTTTCCATCATTGAAGGTCAATCCTATGCTCCTGGTTTCTCTACTTTTTGGCTCTGTTTTACCAGTAAGACCCCATCTAAACCAATCAACGATTGTCATGTTGCTGCTATTAAGCTCTCCATGTGTCACTGAATGATCCTCGTCATGCGACTCACCCGCTGGTGGAGCTAGGAAGCGTAATGTATTGTTGTAGCCAACCTCAACATTTGGAATAGAGTTACAGCTTGTGAAGCTGATAAGTCCCACTTCCCATACACCATTGCCTGTATCAATAGGCGGGTAGAATTCACTACTCAGCGTTGACTTGGTTCCTCCAAAGCAGAGCATCATCTTGATTGCTCAGTGTACTTCAACCTAATGACTGCTTACCACAATAATTGAGAGGTTTTATACTAATAATGAAAAAACAGTTGTGTTTAGATTCATAATTTATTTAACAATCAACTAAAAATTTCAAACATAAATGTCCACATATGTGAGAGTAGAGATCCTCCTGCTTCCGATCATAGTTGTACTCAATCCTCGTCGCTGGTGCTGATCCTCGATGCATGTAGTCAATAAATTCTTGTGGTGGTCTCAGGTTGCCAAAGCCGTCAAAGTAGTGAACGTTGCCATCCTTCTTAACATAGCACACCCAATGTGTGCCAGGTCCTTTGCTGTCATCCAGGTTGATGATGCCACACTCCCTCCTCAGCGGTCCTTCAGCAGGTAGAGCATCTCGCATAAACACTCCTCGAAATTTCTTTAGCTTCAAACGGCATGCATACTTGTAGAGGTCTGCATCGGTCAGTGCTCGGTCTGGTAGAGCAATCATCTTCTGCCGCCGCATCGACGGCGACGAGCCCCGTTTCCCGTCTTTTGACGTCTCAGGTACAGGCCTCGACCCTTGGTTGATACCGCTGTTCTCCTCCTCTTGGTTCCAGTCCTCCTCCTCTTCCTCTTGGGTCCAGTTCTCCTTTTAGCTCCTCCACCAAACTTTGCCTTGGCTTTCATAATGTTGGTCACTGCTAGTGCTGCGGCCTTTTCCAAAACACCTGCGTCCGATGATTTCACTCGACTCCAAGCTCGTTCAGCCAAGATCCGGTCTGCCGCTGCTCTGCTAGCAGTATCACTATTCCTTGAGTATGCAATGTCGTGCTGCTTACAAGCTTGGTCAAGTCTGTTGACACCTGGATCGCCTCTTGCCAATCGCTTCTCAAGCTTTGTACCTGGTCCACAGTACTGGTAGCCGGGCAGATGAAGTTCTATGGGCAGTACGTCTATTGCCTTGTTGACTATTGCACCTGCAGCGTCTGTGATTGCAGAAAGTACTCCTCTTCCTTTGTAGCTCTTCCTCTCTCGAAGGGCAGCAGCCATCTAATGTTGATCAGCAGCTTGGTCATCCGGTTTTATACCCTCATGGATTCCCAAAGCCTGTAACACTTTATCTCTCAACTGCTCTCTACTCAAAGTGTGGTTTTCAGGTGACCAAATAATGTTCATGATGGTAGTGAAACACTTTTTAACTACAACCCTTGAATGCTCATCTAACCTTTTTTCCAAATACTTTTTGTTGACTCCATCACCATCTTGGATTGGATCATTAACATCCATGAGGACTGCATTGTTCAAGCTTACAAAAATCTGCGATGTTTCAGTGTCCTGAGTCTTTGGCAGCCAATCCCATAGCATATTCTGGCACACTTTTAGGTTAACAGCATCCTTTTCATTGCGTGGGCTGCCAACATTGATCACTCTTCTTCCTCGGACGTTGATATTACCGAGGACGTCCATTATTCTTCTATCGCCGTTTGATGACATTACTTGAATGGTATGCACATGCTCAAGTTTACACGTTTTATCGGGCTAGAGTGCAGTGCTGCCAACTATGTAACCACCTTCCACCAACTCTTCTAGAATTGAATTAATTTCATTCTCATGTCCAGTGTTGCCAACTGCTTTGGACTGATCCAACAGTCTCAATCTGTCCACCAACTCATTGGGATCATCATAGTAGATGTACTCAATCCGACTATCGGCTACCAAATTGAATGGTGCCTTGAGTCCTCGTCCAGCAACCGAAGTATCTGAAGATGATGATGCATCGCCATGTTTCACTTCTCGAAGCTTTTTGATTACATTCTTGTATTTGGGATTGTTATAGTTCACAATTTTTCCATATGCACGATAGCCTGCCCTGTACACATTGGTTAGGCTCAACACACTCTTGTAGACCTTCTCATCACTTTTTTTCACCTTTCTGAAGTCGGGATGTTTCTTGAAAATCAGCTCGCATATTCCCGGTGTGACATTGAACGTTTTCTCTTCATTTTCATTGTTTGGATTGCTCAGTATAATCTTGTCCCCATTTGGTCCAAAGGTTAGCAGCTTGTTACCGAGAAATAGGCTATTATTCTCCACTCTTGGTCCAAACTTTCTATCACTGTTACCATCTCTGTTGTCCATCGATGCTTTAACATATTCTCCTACAGCTGTTCCAGCCAGTTCAGATTGGGCAAAGCTTTCATCAATTTCCTCCTGGGTAGTATTCATCAACACATCCTCCTCCTCCTCCTCCTCCTCCTCCTCATCGATGGATGAGTCCTCCTCCTCCTCCAATTGACTTCTACCTTTCCACAATTTCCGTCCCACTCCTGATGTGCTTGCTGCAGGTATTTCAGCTGTTCCAACTGTCTCCAAGGTTTGCTCTTCTTCTTCTTCTACAATAGGTGATGCGGTAGGCCTCTCCCATTGTGGCTTATGTCCTTTCACTGCACCTAACTTGAATGGGTATGGTGAGCCGGGTGTAATTGGTGGTGTAGGAGGTACCATATGAGTTGATAGTGTACGTGCGAATGGGCGTGTCACTGCTGCTGGTGAAGGTGTTGGTGGTGGTGCTGGTGGTGGTGCTGCTGCTGCTGGGACACCCCGCTCCATGATAACATCTGAAATATTCTGGAGTGGCTCAATAATTGGTTTCAAACTTTTGATATGCTTCTCCTCAGTCAATGATCTGCCCAAAGTGATTTCCTTATGCTTCCTCTTGATGTTGCGTCGTAGCTGAGCAATCTCCATGATGGTTGGAGCGATGTCCTCCACAGTCTGCTTTCTTTTCCGCTGCTGCTTCACGTCCATCTCGATCGGTGTTCACTGACTGAATGAGCCTTTTCAGCTTATGCTTCAGCTAAAAAAGTGTCAAGACCGTTTCTGTAACGTCCGCTATTCTTGCCTGAGGCACTATCGATAACAAGGAATGCATGTGCAGACGAAGACCACACATCATCGCACATACTTTTGAATGCATCAAATGTCATGTCGGCTCCCACATGATCTCTGTACAAATGTTTCATATTGAGTTCATCCTGTTTGAATACAATCAGAAAATTGGCATTGTCACGTATCAATTGTTTTGGTATGCGACTGTAGGTCTGTGCCAAATAAAACACATCAACGTTGCTGTGCCGTCCAGTGGTGAAGTAGCGTCTGATGGCTTCCTGCTGCTCACAGATAACATCATCAAAAATGATTATTGAATTGGCGGGCAATTCGTGTGGTGCAGGTATCTCTTCACAGGTGTCACACTCGATGTAGTTCATTTTAGGTCCTAGTCCTTCCATCACAGTGCGCAAGAACTCGTATTTCGGTTGGAATGTTGTCTTGGAGAACAGATAGATGTTTGAGAAGCGTATACCATTTGGATCAAAAAGCATGTTGAACATTACATTAGTTTTACCACAACCCGATGGTCCGCATATGATACATCTCAGGTGGTGAGGGAACAAAGGTCCATGCCGCTTCTTGATGTTCATTTCCGGTCCAAGTCCACAACCACTTGCCACACAATCAAAGTCGATTATATTGAACTTGTGTCGACGTTGCACTACCTGTTTCATTACACCAAATCTGCTCTATCAATCCAAGAGTCGTGACTGCTATCGTATCCTTTCCAGCGCACCAACAGTTTATTACCTCTCCTCTTCAACACTTTTACAATTTCAAACACGTCTGGCACTTTAGTTTTGACAATCTCTTCTGCATAGAATCCCCCTTGCACAGGTTGTCCTCCACTGTCTTCCAGCTCATACGTCACAGGTACAGTAGGTCTCACACGTGTGACAGTGAACAGTTCATTTGTCCAATTGGGTAGGTAACCCTTGTTGAACACGGTTTTATACTTGCTTATGCACACCTTATCACCCAGTTCAATTGATTGACCAGGTCCAGGATAAAACCTGTTTCGCACCTTGTTCTGCAAACTCTTACGATATTCCTCACGCTGTTCTCTCAGTCTGCTCAAGAGTATAGTTTCATGCTTCTTCTTAACATCGGCTGGACACATGCCTATTGTACGATGTATCCTCTCATTGTATTCCTTCACCAGCATGTCAAGGATGTCTGTCCACTTGTAGGATCCTCTCTCAGTGAACTTGATCCACATTAAACGTTTCAGAGTCCTGTTGAAGCGTTCCACTATCGATGCCTTCTTATCTGAATACGTCGAATAGTGATTGACGTCATATTGTTTCACAAGTCTTGAAAACTTTGCATTGAACCACTCTTTGCCGTCATCCGTTTGAAGGTTTTCCATTGGATGCCGTTCGAATATGGGACGCATTGCCTTGACCACTTCCTCGGATGTCTTTGTCTTTATCGGTAACGCATATGCATACTTGCTGAGACAGTTTATAATAGTGATGATGTATTTGTAACCTTTGTTCTGCTTTGAGTATGGTATCATTTCAACAAGGTCAGCTTGATAGAGGTCGTCAAGACCTTTCACTGTAACCATCCTCATCGGAAAATTCCGACGAGCTGGCATGTGCAGTTCACGTGCTATCACACTCTTCTCCATACTGATGCCCATCAAGTGAACACGTGCCTTTATATATATAGTTGTTTTTACACAGCACATGATGTGCGTCATACTCTGTTATCATACCAACACTTTTGACATTGAAGTATGTTAGCATGACCTTTTTGAACCTGATTGCTAACACATTCGAGTTAATTGGCATTTAAAATGATATGCGTCGGCATAATCTTTTTTGAAGCTGATTGCTAATACAATCGACCCAATTGTCATTGAAAAGGATGTGCGTCATCATGACCTTCCATGCTATCATTCCCATTGTGCAACACTTTTGACATTTGCGTCAGCTAACCTTTCTCTCATGCTTTCCTAGAAAGATCACTTTATCATTCAGCCTGCATTGTTTGTCAGTTGCTATCACCTTAACCTTTTTGAACTTGTTTACTAAGACATGATGTTTTTGATATCTCACTTTAGTATATATACTGCCCAAAAATTCAATCAAATTCAGTCTTCACATCAGAGTTATAGAGAGAGTGATCTCAGTGTTCTCTTAGTGTTCAACCAGATGGAATGGATCCAACCCAGCAGTTATCTTCCATAGTGGACAAAGCATTAGCTGTGTTCAAAGAGGAGCTCCTCAGGCAGTTGCAAACTACGCCTAGGACTGCCAATACCAGCACTGCCACTGTTGCTGCTCAAGATGCTGCTGCTCAAGATGTTGCTGCTCAAGATGTTGCTGCTCAAGATGTTGCTGCTCAAGATGTTGCTGCTCAAGATGTTGCTGCTCAAGATGTTGCTGCTCAAGATGTAGCTGCTCAAGATGTAGCTGCTCAAGTTGTCAGTGCTGCCGGCTCCTCCACTACAGCAGTATCACTTCCCAGCAGTGGTATGCAGGCGATAATTGAGGAGATGCTTTCCGCCTGGGAATCCATTCCTAACTTGGAAAGCACTCCAACAGTTGAACGACAGTCATCGCCACCGGCGAAACGACAATATCTGCAGCCAGCATCAAGGCGAGCACCACCTTTATCAAGGCAGTCATCGTCGGCATCAAGGCGACCACCGCAAGCATTGAGGCAGTCACCCCCACCGTCAGCAGCAAGGCGACCACCACCTGCATCAATGCAGTCGCCCCCACCGCAAGCATCAAGGCAGTTACCCTCACCACCAGCATCAAGGCAGTTACCCTCACCACCGGCATCAAGGCAGTTACCCTCACCACCGGCATCAAGGCAGTTACCCTCACCACCGGCATCAAGGCAGTTACCCTCACCACCGGCATCAAGGCAGTCGCCCCAAGCGACAAGGCAGTTACCCCCACCACCACCGGCATCAAGGCAGTTTCCCCCACCACCACCAGCATCAAGGCAGTTTCCCCCACCAGCATCAAGGCAGTTACCCCCACCACCACCAGCATCAAGGCAGTCGCCCCCAGCATCAGGTCAGTGGCAGCAGCATCCTCAGCAGCCCATTATACCTCCACATCGGGCCCCACAAATTCCGAGCATGGCATGGCGGGGCAGCATTGGCCGTCCATCGCATCGTGAGCTGGAACTCCAGCGTAGAGTTTTAATCAGTGCGATGGATATGTATGCCCCGCTGCCAGCATACGGCTCCAATTATGTTGGGGCTGATGAAATTGTGGCACGGTTAATGAGGCATCGCCGCTTCAGGACGCTGCATGGGCTGCTGAAATTGGAGCTGGCGGCCTACAGTTATGAGGCGATAAACAAGCAGCTGGCCATTGCTTGGGGGGTAATTATGAAATCGATCGGTCTGCTGAAGGCGGCTGCTTCACTAGAAATTACCAACCCTGAACTTAGCCCAATAGAGTTGAGATACTCAGTTATTGGACCGAGAAAGTTGGAAAATGTCATCAAAAACAAAAGGGTTATCGATGAAGAAACAGCTGTCTTATTATTACGCAGGGAAAATATAACTGCACTTTGCGCCCCAAGGTGCGATATTGAGCAAGTTCTATATGAACTTCGAATTGGCTGAAAAAATTGTATATTCTAAAATAAACATGTTTCTGATAATCTTTCATCTTTTCATTTTCTACCTCCTACACTGGTGTGCAGCTCTAGCACTTGTCTCAGCCTCACATGGACTGATGCAAATAGAAAATCGTCTTGCATATAGACATGTCCTGCATAGCTGTGACGTCATACAGACAAGTTGAATGCAAGATGATCTTCTATTTGCAACAGCCCACATGGACGATCTTGCATAATGTTGTGCAACAGACAAATATAAAATCGACTTGCACATAGACAGGTTTTTTCCTGCATGTTGTCATACAGGCAAGTTGAATGCAAGCTGATTTTCTATTTGTCTTTGTAACATCACACACATGGACTTTAAGATCTTGCATAATGTTGTGCAATGGTACACTGACAGACATGTCCTGCATGATGTCATACAAACAAGTTGAATGCAAGATCTATTTGCAACAGACACAGCCCCCACATGGACTTGTCTTATAGAGTAATCTTGGTTTTTTAAAAAATGAGCATGGTTATCGAATACAATTCTTTATTATTATCAAGAAATACTGTTAGAGGCTGATGTCATTCAAAACTAGTTAATTTCAAAACAAAGTTAATGTCAATCAAGTCTATCAATCACCACCCACTTGCGGAAATTTCTCAAGTATTGCAACATATCACAATATGATGTACTAGATGGGAACTCCACATATACTGTTCTCCCATTGATGCAGAGGCGTACTTCCGAAGCATCGTAGAAGGCATTCTCCATTGTCTGCAGGAAATAGTCAGTTGTTCGAAATGGTTCATAGTATTGTCCTCCAATGGCGAATACTGGCAGCACAATCCATTTGCTGCTCACTGGTGATGAACAAGTATCACATCTGCAGTATAGGCAGTATGAATCCATTGGTGGCAGTCACAGGGTATCCTTCAGCTCGTGCTACAGTTGATGCTGCTGCTGCTGCAGTTGACACGTCCTCTCAGTACGGCTCACAAACCTCTTCTGATCGGATGATGATGATGATGGGCGGATACATGTGTGCAAATGCGCAGTGGCTAATGTCAATCGAGTATATCAAGCACCACCCACTTTCTGAGCATTCCCAAGTCATTCTGCATCTCACGATAAGTGTGACCATATGGGAACTCCACATATACTGTTGTTCTATTGGTACACAACATCACTGATGAAGCAAAATGGAAGGTTCTCTTCATTACTTGCAGAAAATTTTTGATTGTCAAGAATGGTTCAGGCTCTTGTCCTCCAACAGTGAATATAGGCTGCACAATCCATTTGTTGCATGAGGTTAGTGAACAAGTACCACATTTGCAGTATGGCTTAAATTCGTGAGTTTGCTCCATTGCTGATTGGTGGCGGTTGTCTGTAGATTTCTCTGCAATAGGTGTCACAAGTATCCTTCAGCCAGGCAGGTGCTACAGCTGTTGTTGTTGTTGCTGGTGCTGCAGTTGACACGTCCTCACAGTACAGCTCACAAACCTCTTCTGATCTGCTGATGATGGTCTCAAGGAAGTCTAGTGATGAAAATGATGAGTGGATGCAGGTGTGCAGATTTTGTGCGCAGTGGAATCTTTGGCAAAGCTCTTTGTCCAAGTTTTTCCCTCCAGCCAACTTCATATACCACTCGTTGACGTCACGACCCATTGCATCAATGGCATCCTGGGTCGTATTCCGATGTAGCACCATTCTTGACATCAGACACTGACGCATGTGAAACTTGTTTGCTTGATCAAGACCATGATCTCGTTGCCACAGGAAAGTCTGAGTCCTATACTTTGGATCCAGTTGGCTAGTGTAGACGCTTGTAGCCAGCACGAGATACAGCACAGCTCGAATCATGATTGCTTATGCCAAATGCTTGCTCTTCCTCCCATATTTATACTAAAGTTTATGCAGACTCAGCAATTTCTTATCAGCGGATGTGTGACTCATGTCTTCTACTCCTTTTCCAACAATGCTCTGAGTATACTGTGCTGTGATATCCCGCCATTTGTAAAGTCATCATATTCCTTGTAATCATCAACATTGAAATCAACAACACGTGATTGTTTAGCTGGTGGCTCATCATCATCGGATATGTGGATCACTCGACTGCTATCTGCTGCCGCTGCTGGCTCATCATCATCAGATATGGGGATCACTTGACTAGTACTGCTATCTGCTGCCGAACGTTTGCAACTACCTTGTTCTATCTTAAGAACATCTGTTGGTACAAACGGTACTGTTGATGAAGTTGATGCTTTTGCTGTCATTGACAACAATGTTCTAGATGCCTCCATAGTTGATATGTTTTCTTCTATTGCTGTATCTGCTGCTATCAATGCTGCCCTTGATGCTGCTTCATTTTCTTGATCATTCTCAGTGTTGTACTCCTCCGCCTCCTCCTCCTCCACCACCGCCTCATCCTCAAACCCATCATCACTGAATACTGGAGCTTCATTGACAATGTTGCGATGTCCATATGCAAGAGTAGTGATTCCATCTTCAAGAATGAACCGTTTTTCATCAGCCTTGCTGAGCACTTTCTTCTTCTGAATGGTGGTCATGATTCTATGTTTCCTGGTACAGAACATCACCTGATCTCTATAGATGTCCTTCTCACCATAGAGACAGTCAATGTAGTCCTGAAAGACTATGTACCGTTCTGCATCAGGATGACTTTTTGGGAGCTCCTGTCCAAGAATTGGCCGTCTCACTCCCTTTGCTTTCTTGATAAGGCCACTCTTCAGTTGTGTCTCATCTGTAACATAGCATCTGCAGGCATACAGCTTGGAGCGCAGGCCGACATACTCATAGGGGGCTCGAGCTGCATACTCATCCTTGAATTTCCCCAGTACCATCTTGTTTGTCTCAGAGTAGCATGGGTGGTTGGCCGGGTACTCTGATGTATCGAATACGTTTCTCAACTTGTCTATATTCATGATATCCATATACATATCTTCAGTTTGGACATTGTAGAACAAGCTGTCAGTGTCCTGGTATAACAGTTTGAGTCGGTTTCCATAAATAGGTTTCATCACATCGTAGTGAAACTCGTACATTAGAATTTTGCTCACATCAAGTACAGTCAGTCCAATATATATCGGTTTGTTCAATACAACCTTGTCTTGATGGAGTGTTACAGCGCATATGTTGTCACCAAATATGATGCGATCTTTGAATGTTGGACGTGCCACCAGTCTCTTCAACCTCCTCTCACAATTGACCAGCTCCATGTTCATCCGGTTCTTAACATTCTCCATTGTTTTTCCAAAGACCGCATTATTCATCAGCTTGAAGAAATTCTTTTCAAATTTGTTCGCTGATTTCTGACGTAGTTGTGTGTTGAGTTGAATGTATGGGGCCAAAAAGTCTTCTTGCTGGAATGAAATTCCACGGTGAACTTTGACAATTTTCAGTCCATGATTCACAGCCTGTTTCAGGAGTCTATAATGACATACATACTCCTTGCGGTTCTGCAGCGTTGTCATTAGCCTCACATATCCTGACTTGGGAGTCTTCTGGCTCTCTGGAAGAAAAGGGAAGTCGTTGTGATCATCCTGTAGCTCTTGAGGATACTCGACGTCGACTTCTAGGATGTATCCCATTCGCTGATTGTCTGGGATTCTATCTATATGAGCAGCCACCTCCTCCAGTTCTTCTTGACACATCCATCGAAATTTTCGGCAAGGTAGTGGGTTGCTCATAGCCCATCCATAAAGATTGTTGGCATCGGTGTACAGCAAGTAGGATATCGGTTTCTCTGGATCCAGTGGTGCACCTGTGTATTTGTTGTTGGCAATCGAATGGCGGTGGACACATGTGGTTATTCCTCCTCGGATACCTCTTTCAACGAACATGTACATATCGTAATCGCTGAGAAGTTCCAATTCCACCTGGGTGTATTTCAGCATGGCATCAAATGAGAATCCTGGTGCAGTGAAGTAGTTGGCACAGTCAAGATTGTAGTTTTTTATGCACATGTCCCTGAAACTTTCAAACACATCAGCCAAGAGTAGAACATCCGTCTTTAGGTAGAGGTCACTGTAGTCCCCTAGTGTTCTACATCCAAAATGTTGCCAGACCAGTTGTGCATGGGCGTAGTCCTCATCACTGATTCCACGATCTGTCAGCTTGCTGAAGAATGCTTCCTTTGGTGGTAGGGAAGTTTCTCCAAGTTTCTCCCATGAATCGCAATAATCATAAGGGAATACTCCTTTACGTGTCACAAGATCGAGTCTTGTCTTGAAATGTTTAGCGGTATGTTTCAGCACATTTGGAATGTCCGTGTCATTATGTGCAGACTTGCGCAAATTTGATACCAATGTATCCAAACTGTCTGGTGTGAATCTGAATGTATCTATGAATCTCAGGTGGAGTCGATTGGAAACGTGTTTAGTGAAGCTGATGTACTTTTCAGATGTGTTTGGAATGACTTTGATCCTATTCTTGTCGGCACCGAGTTCAGGAATGAGCAGATGTGTATCATAGTTGGATGAATTGTGTAGAAAAACTGGAATGAAGGTCTGGCGCTGTCTTTCCAGATTGCATGGATTGCACAGTGCATTTCTATAGAAGCCAGTCATATGACAATGATCATACACTTTGTCTCTTCCAAACTTTTTACCACAAGCTTCGCAGTGTGTAGCAGCATCATGTGCAGCTTGTTGTTGATCGGTGAGTGGCAACATTATAATACTCAACTGGTCCATGGTATCAGCAATAAGTTTTGCATAGTGGCTGAGCTGACTCATGAAGTGTTCGGCTGCATTGGGACCTCTGTAGACAATCGGTTCTTGAGGTATGTAATGGCTCAGTGTCAGCCATGAAGGAAATTGTGTCTCATCTCTCACAAAGTACATGCAATAGCTCATTGCATTGTGGTATTGTATCACTTTTGTCTGCTTCCCAATCCATCTCTCTGGAGCTTCCCCCTCCACATCACCCTCTTCTAGGGCGGGTGTCTCCAGCAGACACTCAAAGTCTGCATACACTACAAGTGGCAGTCTGAACTTCCTCAAGTGCTTCTCAAACTTCAATGTTGGCGGTTTTCCATCTTTCAGCTGTGGCATGATCATCCTAGCCGTCTTGTTGTTGGCACAATACTTCTCATGTTCTGCCATCCTTTGCTCACCATCATTAGCAAGAGTGTAGTGGGTGAAGCATCGTCTGCAAATAATTATACGTCCATTATGTTTTGTCAGCTGTGATCTCAGGAGTCTCTCAAAATCTTTGATCAAGCAGTAGTGGGTGTTGATTTGTGGATCCTTGTTTGCATCTTCAGCATCCTGCAGCAAATCGTTAGTCTGTGCACCATCATCTTCAACAGCCTCACCCAGTAGCAGAAGATCAAAGTGCTCAGTCTTCATGGTATCGGTGACTCGTCTGGGGAAGATGTTATTATCAGAGTCGACTGCATACACGTTGACAGAGACTGTAGGGTTATCCTTCTCGAACCTATCGATCTGGTTTATAGTTGTCGGGAAAGTGATGCCTTTAAAGTTGTATTTCTCCCGAAGATTGAAGTATCGCTCGTTGACTCTTTGGGGATCTTTTCCTTGGACATGCTTAGCGAGGATCGCCCACATGAAACATTGTTGGTCCTCATTCCTCGGATTGATGATGGCTCTCCTTGCAGCTAGCTTGGGCGGGGTAATGATGTATGAAGAGCCTCTAAGGGGAATATGTTTGCTGATCCTTATGAGTAGTCCATCAATCTGTAGCAGTGTCCATCCGCTGGATTTCCCTTCGAACATAGCCTCCTCTTCCAGCATCTTCTGGCAAGCCATCTCCACTTGATGAGGCAGCGTGAGAACGGTGAATGCTGCATAGTTCGGTGTTTTGAAAGCGATGTCCTGCACCTCCTCCACCTCTTCGTTGTTCGGATCAAGGTAGCACTTGTGATAAGTTGCCTCCAGCACCAAATTGAATTTGATTGCACCATGCTCCTGGATTTCTGCTGTCAGGACACTGTTGATCTTCTCCTCCAAGTTGTCAAGGAAGGACTGGAAATCCTTTTGAGGGCTTGTAGAACACTGGTTGTTGAAGAACAGGGTTCGAAGATTGTTGTTGAACGCCTCCTCCAGCAAAACGAAGTCGTCACACTTTTCCTGAGTCTGCTGGCAGCGTCTTCTCTTGTTAAGGGACATGGTAAGCTGGAATGAAACAATATGCATTAGAAGATAGTTCCTTTAACAATATGCATTAACAAATTCCAAGTTGCCTGAACACTATGCATTAGCAGTTGGTAAGTGGAAAAGCATTTATAAGTGCAAGCATTAGGATGCATTAATTGCAAAGAGTACTTACTTTGAAAGTTGATCAAGACTGGAGCACAAGAAGCACAAGGAGCACAAGACTGGTAAGCACAAGAAGCACAAGACTGGAGCACAAGAAGCTGGAGCACGAGCACAGTAGTTGGCTGTCTGGTGTGAGAGAGCAGTGTATGATAACTCCAACAGAACACCCAGCTTATATACTCTAGCCAGTACCTCCCACCCTCGACCCCCACCCCCCACCCCCACCCCTCACCCTCACCCATAGCCTGAACAGGTGACAGTCCCAGTTTTTTTCTTTTTTTTTTTTTTTTTTTTTTAATTTTTTTTTTTTTTTTTTTTTAATTTTTTTTTTTTTTTTTTTTGTTTTTATTTTTTTTTATTTTTTTATTTTTTTTTTTTTTAAATTTTTTTTTTTTTTTTTTTAATTTTTTTTTTTTTTTATTTTTTTTTTTCCCAAGGTCAAGGTCAGGGTCAAGGTCAGGGTCAAGGTCAAGGTCAAAGGTCAAAGGTCAAGGATGAGCCAAAGTTCCCAAAATGTAACTACTAGAAGGCCCTAGTAAGAAAAGCAGAGGTGGCATCTCTTGCTAGCAGCAGAAGTAGTTTGTAAATAGATGGCATTGTGGATGGACAAGCAAGACACCTATTATGATCACCTAGTCCTAGAAGATTTAAAAAAGACCTTTTTGTAATGGAAAACATATCTCCCAGTGGACCTTGCTCTCCCAGTCCTTGATACTAAGAAAGTGCTTTTTGAAAATGAAGAACATATCCCTCTGCTGGTCCTTGGTCTCCCAGTCCCTGAAACCAAAATGTCATTCTTGAAGATGAAGAACATATCACTCCTCTGGTCCTTTATCATCCAGTCCTTGATACTTTAAAAGCACTTCTCAAAGATGAAGAACATATCCCTTCACTGATCTATGGCCTCCTAGTCCTAGAAGCCAGAAAAGGACTTGTTGGAGATTTGAAAATAGATCCCTTCACTGGTCCTTGTTCTCCCAGTCCATGAAACAAAAAACATCCCTTTCAAAGATGAAGAACATATCTGTCCAATCTGTCCACTGATCCTTGGTCTCCCAGTCCTTGAAACCAAAAAGGCCTACTTGAAAATTAAGAATTTATCCCTTCACTGGTACTTGATTCCCTCATCCTTGAAACCGGAATAGTCCTTGAAGATGAAGAAAATATCCCTCCAATGGTTCTTGTCTCCCAGTCCTTGAAACCAAAAAAGTCCTTCTAAAAGATTCAGAATATATCTCTCCACTGGTACATGGTTTCCTCATCCTTGAAACTGGAATATTCTTCTGGAAGATGGAGAAAATATCCCTCCATTGGTCCTTGTCTCCCAGTCCTTAAAACCAAAAACGTCTTTCTTGAAGATTCAGAATATATCCCTCCACTGATCCTTGGTCTTTCTTTCCTTGAAACCAAAAGTCCTTCTTGAAGATAGCAAACTTTTACCTCCACTGGTGCTTGTTCTACCAGTCCTTGAAACCAAAAACGTATTTTTTGAAATGTAGAATATTCCACTACACCGGACCTTGATCTCCCTGTCCTTGAAATAATAAAAGTCCGTATTGACAATGAAGAGCGATCACTCCATTGTTCCTAGGTCTCCCAGTCCTTGAAACCAAAAAATTCCTTCTAGAAGATGGAGAACATATCACCCCAATGGACCTTGGTCTCCCAATCTTTGTAACCAAGAAGGTCCTCTGGAAGATGAAGAACATATCACTCCACTGGTCCTTGATCTCCCTGTCCTTGAAAGAAAAGAAGTCTTCTTTGAATATTGAGAATGTATCTCATCACTGGTCCTTGAATCCAAAAATGTCCTTCTTGAAGATGTAAAACATATTCCTCCACTGGTCCTTGGTCTCTCAGTCCTTGATACCAAAAAAATGTTTTTTGAAGATGTAGATCATATCCCTCCATTGGTATTTTATCTCCCAGTCCTGGATACTGGAAAAGACTTTCTCAAAGATGAAGAACATATCCCCCCACTGGTCTATGGTCTCCTAGTCCTTAAAAATCAAACATGTCTTCGTTAAAGATGAAGAACATATCATTCCACTGGTCCATTGTATCCCAGTCCTTGAAACCATAAAGGTTTTTATTGACTATGTAGGACATATCACTCCATTGGTCCTTGGTCTCCCAGTCTTTGAAACTAAAAAGGTCATTCTTGATGATGGAGAATAAATCCCACCACTGTTTGTTGGTCTCTTGGTCCTTGAAACCGAAAAGGTCCATCTTGAAGTTGATAAACATATAACTCTACTGGTACTTAGTCTACCAGTCTTTGAAACCAAAATGTCCTTCTTGAAGATAGAAAACATATCCCTCCACCACTGGTCCTTGATACTGGAAAAGTGCTTCTCTAAGATGAAGAACATATCCCCCCACTGGTTTTAAATCTCCAAGTCCTTTATACTGGAAAAGTCCTTTTCGAAGATGAAGAACATATCCCCCCACTGGTCTATGGTCTCCTAGTCCTTGAAACCATAAAAGTTATTTTTAAAGATGGAAAATATATCCCTCCACTGGTCCTTGTTCTTGGGACTGGGTCCATGAAACCAAAAACATCCATTTTAAAGATGAAGAACATGTTGGTCCAATCCATCCACTGATCCTCGGTCTCCCAGACCTTGAAACCAAAAAGGCCTACTTGAAAATTAAGAATTTATCCCTTCACTGGTACTTGGTTACCTCATCCTTGAAACCAAAATAGTCCTTGTAGATGAAGAAAATATCCCTCCAATGGTTCTTGTCTCCCAGTCCTTGAAACCATGATAGCCCTTCTAAAAGATTCAGAATATGTCCCTCCACTGGTCCTTGTCACCCAGTCCTTGAAACCAAAAATGTCCTTCTTGAAGAATCAGAATATATCCCTCCACTGGTCCTCGGTCATTCTTTCCATGAAACCAAAAGTCCTTCTTGAAGATGAAGAACATTTCACTTCACTGGTCCTTGATTACCCTGTACTTGAAATAATAAAAGTCTTTATTGACAATGAAGAGCATATCACTACATTGGTCCTTGGTCTCCTAGTCCTTGAACCCAAAAAAGTCCTTCTTGGAATGGAAAACATAGCTCTTCAGTGATCCTTGGTCTCCCAGTCCTTGATACCAAGGAAGTGCTTCTCCAAGATGATGAACATATCCCTCTGCTGGTCCTTGATCTCCCAGTCCTTGATACTGGTAAAGTCCTTCTCAAAGATGAAGAACATATCCCTCCACTGATCCTTGGTCTTCTAGTCCTTGATACCAAAAAAGTGCTTCTCAAAGATGAAGAATATATCCTTCCACTGATCTATATTCTCTTTGTCCTTGAAACCGAAAAAGTCTTTTTTGAAGATGGAAAACATATACCTCCACTGGCCCTGTATCAGAAGAGTGCTTCTCAAAGATGAAGAACAAATCTCTCCACTGGTCTATTTTCTTTTGGCCCTTGAAACAAAAAAAGTCCTTCTTGAAGATGAAGAACAAATTCACTTCACTTTCCGGGTTTTTGAAACCACCAAAAATCTTTTTGAAGTTGAAGAGCATTCCCTTCCATCTGTCCTTGCCAATTCAACTCCTTGAAATCACTAAACTCATACCCGCAGATGAAGAACATCTCCTTCCAATAGTCCTTGCTGTTCCAGATCTTAAAAACCACCAAACCCATCCCTGGAGATTAGTAACATTCCTTTTCAATAGTCCTCACTTTTCCATGCTCTTGAAATCACCAAACTTCTGCCTGATGTTGGAGGACATTCCCTTTGAACAGGCCTTGCTGCTCCAGGTACTAGAAACCACAAAACCAACCTTTAAAAATGAAGGAAATTCCTTTCAATTGGTCCTTGCTGTTCCAGGTCCTTGAAACCTCCAAATTCCTATCTGAAAGTGAAGAACGTTCCCTTTCATTGATTCTTGCTGTTTCAGATCCTTGAAATCACTGAACTCATGCCTGAAGATGAAGAACATTCCCTTTTAATAATTCCAGTTCCAGTCCTTGCTGTTCCAGTTCCTATAAATCACTTAACCCCTGCCTGAAGATGAAGAACATTCCCTTTCAATAGTCCTTGCTGTTCCAGGTCCTTAAAACCACCAAACTCATCTCTGAAGATGAAAAACATTCCTTTTCAATAGTCCTTGCTGTTCCAGGTCCTTAAAACCACCAAAATTATCTCTGAAGATGAGAAAACATTCCCTTGCAATAGTCCTTGCTGTTCCAGGTCCTTGAAGCCACCAAACTCGTCCCTGAAGATGACAAACATTCCATGTCAATAGTTCTTGCTGCTCCAGGTGTTTGAAAACATCAAAGAAATCTTTGAAGATGAAGAAAGTTCTTTCAATCTGGTCCTTGCTGTCCAAGTTCATGAAACCAACAAACTCCTGCCTGAAGACTGTAGCAATGTTTTGGAACCCTGCCAAGTTGCTGGTGACACAGTGTGCCAGTGCATTCATTTTGATTGTAGTAAACAGATTTCTATCACCTATTTGGATTTTCCCTCCACCTGGTGCATGACTGGACTTGAATTGCTAACACACCCTCTTAGGATGGATGCTATTTTTTTCTGGAGGTGAAGCCCACATAGGTCCGAGACCTGTGCGTGGGTAATGAGTTAGATGATGGTGATTCAAATTCATTTATTCATTCAAATTCATCATTCATGATTGATTACCATTTCAAAAAGAACCCAGGAGAACGCAGCTTATTTCTATCTGATTGAACAGATACCTGGTACTGCTCGTGGCTATCACTTCCCAATGGTTCTCATGCCAGTTATTTTTATTGTATGGTAGTATTTTTTATATCATCATATTTTTTTAATGTGATAATTTTTGTAATTTATTAGTGTTCAATTAAGTAATAAGTGTATCAGTGATCAGTTTTTTCAAGTAAAAGTTTGGAATAGTTGTTTAAAGGCATTAGTTGCTTTGATGGCCTCCTCACTACCACTCACAGCCACCCCAAGCGACATTAAATTAAACATTATTGAAATTCTGATTAATCCAAAATTATTATTATTAATATTTAAAACCTATACTATTATTATTATTATTATAATTATTATTATTTTAAGTTGTTAATTCATTATTATTTTTGTCATGTTAGTTATTTTCATTAGCAAGTTGAAAGTGAGTTTTTTTTAAATGTTACAACAATTTGAAATGACATTCTTATTTTTAAAGTGGAAAATTTGAATTATTTAATAGTTATTTAAAGGCACTAGTTGCCATGATGGCCTCCTCACTACCCCTTACAGCCATCCCAATCCTCCAAAAGCAAACTATTATTATTATTATTGTTATTCTTATTATTATTATTATTATTTGTATTATTATTATTATTATTAATATTATTATTATTATTATTATTATTATTATATTAAGTTGTTAATTCATTATTATTTTGTCATGTTAGTTATTTTCATCAGCAAGTTGAAAGTGAGTTTTTTTTTAAATGTTGAACAATTTGAAATAACATTCTTATTTTTAAAGTGGAAAATTTAATTTTTTTTAATATTTATTTAAAGGCACTAGTTGCCTTGATGGCCTCCTCACTACCCCTTACAGCCATCCCAAGCCTCCAAAAGCAAACTTTTATTATTATTATTATTATTATTATTACTATTATTATTACTATTATTATTATTATTATTATTATTATTATTATTATTAGCAAAGAATTATTGTTTTTATTATTCAAATTTATTTTGGTTATATCTATCCTCATTCATCAAATCTACATATTCTTTTTCCTGAAAAGTTATTTTATTAAGTACTTAGGAGAAGCTATAATCCCTCAAATCAAGTAATTGATTGTTTTTTTTTTTTGAGGATGAAGCGCACATAGGTCTGAGACCAGTGCATGGGTAATGAGTTGGATGATGGCGATTGATGAGTTGGACCTGTAGTTTTAGGTGGGTTTTAAACCACCGGGAAGTGATTTATCAGCAGCGAATAGTGTCTTTTATGCTGGTCAGTCTAATCGGTCACCCTTACAATGAGAGCCCAGGAGTTGAAAATATTACTGTTTAAGATTTCATATTTATTCATTTCTAGTGTATTTTTGAGCTATGGTTCAATGGTTTCAATCGATGAACCCACTCTTTTATTCCTTTCAAGTTATTGTAATAACTTAATCTTTCAAATCAATTCAATATTATTTATTATTGTAAATTTGATCCGTTTTTTTTTTAATTTAATTTTTAGTTTTACTTTAATGGTTTTGATTCTAAGCTAGAATCATTTTATTGAATATATTAATCATTTTATTGGACCTACAGTTTTACGTGGGCTCCGAACCACAGAGAAAGTGAAGAAAAGATTATAGAGTCAACCTAAGCTCTATCAAATGCTAGAAGGAAAGGAATTAATTAGTCCAGGAAAAGTATACAATAAGACATTTGGACAGATAAAGACATTGAATCAATTCAAAGGTCTTAAAATTTGGATGTATATTATAAAGATTTACATTCATATTTAATTGTATAATGGAAATATCAACATGTTCTTGTGCGACCTGATAACTCTGAGAACAGACCTGAGCCAGCCAGTTCACACGTTACTGGATGCATTATTATGGTTATGAAAATTTTTAAAACAATATATTGATTTTTATGTTTAAAACGTTCAGACACAGATCAGGAAAGATATTCCTCTACCTGTTGTATGAAAAAGAAATTTGATTTTATGTTTAACTACTCAAGCATCTGGAAAATTGAATATGGGATATCTTTAACTGACATGACTTACATATATCCATGATGAATTATAGATTGAAACTACTTAAAATTCCTAAAAGTAAATGCATTTACGTCATACTCACATCCATGGAGAATGAATGTTGAAATGTCTTGAAGAAGTTGAAATATGTTGAAATTTAGAAATCAATTCTGAAGAATAAAACAAACATCCAACTGGTTTTGAGTTTTTTCTTGATTTTTGTAGGAATATAATTGTTTTAAAACATTTTATTCCCCAAAAAGACGCAGATGATGAGCCAATTGTTGCGAAACGCGCCCACTTTTGAAACATAATGTAACCAGCTCACCATGAAGATTGAGCTATTTATTTTATATACACATTGTGGAATATATACAGTCATAAATTCACTCACAGAAATCATTCAATACACAATAATACTATATATATATTACAACATATTAACCTAACCTAACCTAACCTAACCTAACCTAACCTAACCTAACCTAACCTGCCTTACAGACAAATGCAGATGAATCGGTTAATTTTATATTACGGTTGTGGGAAAGAATGATTTATCTAAAACTACATTGTAAAGTAGTTAATAGAGGTTAGAGAGTTATGTAATAATATCTGACTTTATTCATGCCTGAACAAGTTAATTGCATAATGAATATACTGAGTCATGGGCTCTAGACGAATCAGAGCTCAGGGTTTCTCCAATTGATAATCAAAATATCAGGCTTTGAGGTACACTGAATTGAGTTTAGAGGAAGCTTTGTGCCAAATTTAGTGTTGCAAATCGTTGCTGTTTTTTTTTTTTTAAATCCATAAGACTGACCTTCACACACACTCCTACTATATCTTATTATATAGATTGAAATTTATAGATTTCCCACAAAATTTCGAAAAAAATGTATCTATTCAAGGTTCAGAGGTATAACTGGTATCAAATGTATTTAATTTTTATCTTCTTGGAAAAAGGCAAAATTAACATTTTCTATGCTGTGAAATGATGCTACAGTGTGTCATACACCAGCATATCACTGCATGTATTCTATTTTTCCATGGTGAGAGTGACTATTTTAAAATAGGCTTCAGTAAGATTGACTAAAAACAGTGCCTTGTTCATTTTCCAGAGTGCTCCAAAACTGTTTATTGTCAAAATGAACTAGTGTAGTGAGAATTGAGAGAAAGAAGGCACAGTGGTTCTTGGTGTTATCTGCTATGTAAATGTTTACTTCTAAGCAATTAATTACTCTGCTTTTGACACTTTTATGGTGTTTGCTTGGATCTTCGTAGAATTTTGTTGTTGTTTGGTTAGAGATTAATGGAGTGTTATCGAATATTGTGGAAGGTGCGAGTGTCCTTTTTCTGTTTATTTGGAAGTTGATAGAAGAATCGAGAGATATCTCAATTTTGAAAAATTATATAAATAGAGGAAGACTTTTGTTAATTAGTAATATTAGTGTAAGACTACTAATTTTTTTAATGTATTATGGACTTGTGCTATGTAAGTTAATTGTTCTTTTAGACGTTTATTTTTGAATATTGTTGAACAGTTATTATTTAATATTAGATCAGCCTTTTAATATTTAGTGATTTATTTTTGTACAGTGATATTGAAATCTCTTTAATAGTTGAACAATATCGATTTATCTGTTTTTAACTGCTTATTTTTCTGTAAGACATTACTGATCAGTGAGTGTTGTGATTATTTGTGTAAATAGAATTCGAGTGATAAATTCAAGTGTTGCCAGTATTATTTTAGACATAGAACCCATAACAATTGGTGTCAGAAGTGGGATTTTTGAGTGTTATTAAAAATGGCTGGCAAAATTATATTGTGCGATTTAAAAGTGGCCGATCTTAAATGCGAATTAGAAGACCATGATTTGGAAACATCTGGAAAGAAGTCAACTCTACAAGACCGTCTTTGTGAGGCATTATTGGGAGAAGGAGAAGACCCAGCTACGTAGCTCTTCAAGACTTCAGATACAAAACTGATTTCATCATTTTGAAGGGCGAGCTCCAGGAGAACTTTGCATCCATGAAGGGTGAAATACATGATAATATTTCATACATGGAAGGCAAGCTCCAAGAAAATATGACATCTATGAAAGGTGAGCTTCAGGATATGGGAGGTGAGCTTCAGGAAAATATGTCATCTATAAAAAATGAATTACAAGTAGCCATGGAAGAGAAGGTGTAAAAATCTCACTGATTCTATGAATCAAGAAGTCACTAAGGTGAAAGAGGATTTAAAAACCATGGAAGATTGACTGCAGGAAGATATGAAAACCATGGAAATACGACTTAAGCAGCTGGAGTGTGGTGCTGGAACTTCAAGCAGCAACCAAGAAGTAAGTAAATCTTCATGTTTTCTTGAAATAGTCATCTCAGTAAAGTCAATGATGTAAGTCAAGGAGGAAGATCTCCAGAAACAGCCAGTAATTATACCTCAGCACACTGGACTGCCTACTTTTGATGGAAAAAACCTTTAGAGGACTACCAAACACTGTTGTACTAATTTTTTTAATGTATTATGGACTTGTGCTATGTAAGTTAATTGTTCTTTTAGACGTTTATTTTTGAATATTGTTGAACAGTTATTATTTAATATTAGATCAGCCTTTTAATATATAGTGATTTATTTTTGTACAGTGATATTGAAATCTCTTTAATAGTTGATCAATATCGATTTATCTGTTTTTAATTGCTTATTTTTCTGTAAGACATTACTGATCAGTGAGTGTTGTGATTATTTGTGTAAATAAAGTGCGAGTGATAAATTAAAGTGTTGCCAGAGTTATTTTAGACATAGAACCCATAACAATTGGTGTAAGAAGTGGGATTTTTGTGTGTTATTGTAAATGGCTGGCAAAATTATATTGTGCGATTTAAGAGTGGCCGATCTTAAATGCAAATTAGAAGACCATGATTTGGAAACATCTGGAAAGAAGTCAATTCTACAAGACCATCTTTGTGAGGCGTTATTGGGAGAATCCATGCCATCCATGAAGGGTGGAATACACGAGAATATTTCATCCATGGAAGGTAAACTGCAGGAGAATATTTCATCCATGGAAGGCAAGCTTCAAGAAAATATGACATCTATGACAGGTGAGCTTCAGGATATGAAAGGTGAGCTTCTGGAAAATATGTCATCTATGAGAAATGAATTACAAGTGGCCATGGAAGAGAAGGTGTAAAAATCTCACTGATTCTATGAATCAAGAAGTCACTAAGGTGAAAGAGGATTTCAAAACCATGGAAGATCGACTACAGGAACATTTGAAAACCATGAGAAATCGACTTAAGCAGCTGGTGTGTGGTGCTGGGACTTCAAGCAGCAACCAAGAAGTGAGAAAATTCTCAAGTTTTCTTGAAATAGTCATTTCAGAAAAGTCAATGATGTAAGCCAAGGAGGAAGATCTCCAGAAACAGCCAGTAGTTATACCTCAGCACACTGGACTGCCTACTTTTGATGGAAAAAACCTTTAGAGGACTACCAAACACTGTTTGAGTCAGCAACTGAGTTCCAGGGGTGGTCAACAACAACGTCCTGAGGATGAATCTCTGAGGTGAAGCATTGGCAGTTGTTCACTCAATACCATCAACTGAGAAGTGGAGTTTCAATGAGCTGTGGAGACGCCTGGAGATGTGATTTGGCAAAAAACACCTGGAACAGTTGTACCGATCTCAACTAAATAATAGGGTGCAGACCCAATGAATCACTGCAAAAGTTTGAGGCTGACATCGCTCAACTTGTTAGGACTGCATATCCATCTACTGATGACAACGCATATGGAACTCTCACAGTAAAAAATTTTTGAATGGATTGAGAATACCAGAGACCCAGCAGTCCATCAAACTGGCCAGACCCAAGACATTGAATGATGCTTTGGCCCAGGCATTGGAGTTTGAAGCAGTATGGCAGTCAGTACCAGGCCATTCTAAGATACGGGCATTGGAAACTAAAGTCATGGATGCAAGAACAATCCAGAAGATGATTGAACAGGTTCTGGAAAAGTTGAGATCCAGGAAGAAGGAGGTTTGATGCTGGGCATGTGGAAAAATTGGACATGTAAGAAGCAAGTGTACCACCAAACCAGGTGAGAAGAAGAAGCAGGTAAACTAAAGAGGGTTGATAGAGAGGGGCAGCTGTCAACCAACAAGCAGAAGGCCCTAGTAAGAAAAGCAGAGGTGGCATCTCTTGCTAGCAGCAGAAGTAGTTTGTAAATAGATGGCATTGTGGATGGACAAGCAAGACACCTATTATGATCACCTAGTCCTAGAAGATTTAAAAAAGACCTTTTTGTAATGGAAAACATATCTCCCAGTGGACCTTGCTCTCCCAGTCCTTGATACTAAGAAAGTGCTTTTTGAAAATGAAGAACATATCCCTCTGCTGGTCCTTGGTCTCCCAGTCCCTGAAACCAAAATGTCATTCTTGAAGATGAAGAACATATCACTCCTCTGGTCCTTTATCATCCAGTCCTTGATACTTTAAAAGCACTTCTCAAAGATGAAGAACATATCCCTTCACTGATCTATGGCCTCCTAGTCCTAGAAGCCAGAAAAGGACTTGTTGGAGATTTGAAAATAGATCCCTTCACTGGTCCTTGTTCTCCCAGTCCATGAAACAAAAAACATCCCTTTCAAAGATGAAGAACATATCTGTCCAATCTGTCCACTGATCCTTGGTCTCCCAGTCCTTGAAACCAAAAAGGCCTACTTGAAAATTAAGAATTTATCCCTTCACTGGTACTTGATTCCCTCATCCTTGAAACCGGAATAGTCCTTGAAGATGAAGAAAATATCCCTCCAATGGTTCTTGTCTCCCAGTCCTTGAAACCAAAAAAGTCCTTCTAAAAGATTCAGAATATATCTCTCCACTGGTACATGGTTTCCTCATCCTTGAAACTGGAATATTCTTCTGGAAGATGGAGAAAATATCCCTCCATTGGTCCTTGTCTCCCAGTCCTTAAAACCAAAAACGTCTTTCTTGAAGATTCAGAATATATCCCTCCACTGATCCTTGGTCTTTCTTTCCTTGAAACCAAAAGTCCTTCTTGAAGATAGCAAACTTTTACCTCCACTGGTGCTTGTTCTACCAGTCCTTGAAACCAAAAACGTATTTTTTGAAATGTAGAATATTCCACTACACCGGACCTTGATCTCCCTGTCCTTGAAATAATAAAAGTCCGTATTGACAATGAAGAGCGATCACTCCATTGTTCCTAGGTCTCCCAGTCCTTGAAACCAAAAAATTCCTTCTAGAAGATGGAGAACATATCACCCCAATGGACCTTGGTCTCCCAATCTTTGTAACCAAGAAGGTCCTCTGGAAGATGAAGAACATATCACTCCACTGGTCCTTGATCTCCCTGTCCTTGAAAGAAAAGAAGTCTTCTTTGAATATTGAGAATGTATCTCATCACTGGTCCTTGAATCCAAAAATGTCCTTCTTGAAGATGTAAAACATATTCCTCCACTGGTCCTTGGTCTCTCAGTCCTTGATACCAAAAAAATGTTTTTTGAAGATGTAGATCATATCCCTCCATTGGTATTTTATCTCCCAGTCCTGGATACTGGAAAAGACTTTCTCAAAGATGAAGAACATATCCCCCCACTGGTCTATGGTCTCCTAGTCCTTAAAAATCAAACATGTCTTCGTTAAAGATGAAGAACATATCATTCCACTGGTCCATTGTATCCCAGTCCTTGAAACCATAAAGGTTTTTATTGACTATGTAGGACATATCACTCCATTGGTCCTTGGTCTCCCAGTCTTTGAAACTAAAAAGGTCATTCTTGATGATGGAGAATAAATCCCACCACTGTTTGTTGGTCTCTTGGTCCTTGAAACCGAAAAGGTCCATCTTGAAGTTGATAAACATATAACTCTACTGGTACTTAGTCTACCAGTCTTTGAAACCAAAATGTCCTTCTTGAAGATGGAAAACATATCCCTCCACTGGTCCTTGATACTGGAAAAGTGCTTCTCTAAGATGAAGAACATATCCCCCCACTGGTTTTAAATCTCCAAGTCCTTTATACTGGAAAAGTCCTTTTCGAAGATGAAGAACATATCCCCCCACTGGTCTATGGTCTCCTAGTCCTTGAAACCATAAAAGTTATTTTTAAAGATGGAAAATATATCCCTCCACTGGTCCTTGTTCTTGGGACTGGGTCCATGAAACCAAAAACATCCATTTTAAAGATGAAGAACATGTTGGTCCAATCCATCCACTGATCCTCGGTCTCCCAGACCTTGAAACCAAAAAGGCCTACTTGAAAATTAAGAATTTATCCCTTCACTGGTACTTGGTTACCTCATCCTTGAAACCAAAATAGTCCTTGTAGATGAAGAAAATATCCCTCCAATGGTTCTTGTCTCCCAGTCCTTGAAACCATGATAGCCCTTCTAAAAGATTCAGAATATGTCCCTCCACTGGTCCTTGTCACCCAGTCCTTGAAACCAAAAATGTCCTTCTTGAAGAATCAGAATATATCCCTCCACTGGTCCTCGGTCATTCTTTCCATGAAACCAAAAGTCCTTCTTGAAGATGAAGAACATTTCACTTCACTGGTCCTTGATTACCCTGTACTTGAAATAATAAAAGTCTTTATTGACAATGAAGAGCATATCACTACATTGGTCCTTGGTCTCCTAGTCCTTGAACCCAAAAAAGTCCTTCTTGGAATGGAAAACATAGCTCTTCAGTGATCCTTGGTCTCCCAGTCCTTGATACCAAGGAAGTGCTTCTCCAAGATGATGAACATATCCCTCTGCTGGTCCTTGATCTCCCAGTCCTTGATACTGGTAAAGTCCTTCTCAAAGATGAAGAACATATCCCTCCACTGATCCTTGGTCTTCTAGTCCTTGATACCAAAAAAGTGCTTCTCAAAGATGAAGAATATATCCTTCCACTGATCTATATTCTCTTTGTCCTTGAAACCGAAAAAGTCTTTTTTGAAGATGGAAAACATATACCTCCACTGGCCCTGTATCAGAAGAGTGCTTCTCAAAGATGAAGAACAAATCTCTCCACTGGTCTATTGTCTTTTGGCCCTTGAAACAAAAAAAGTCCTTCTTGAAGATGAAGAACAAATTCACTTCACTTTCCGGGTTTTTGAAACCACCAAAAATCTTTTTGAAGTTGAAGAGCATTCCCTTCCATCTGTCCTTGCCAATTCAACTCCTTGAAATCACTAAACTCATACCCGCAGATGAAGAACATCTCCTTCCAATAGTCCTTGCTGTTCCAGATCTTAAAAACCACCAAACCCATCCCTGGAGATTAGTAACATTCCTTTTCAATAGTCCTCACTTTTCCATGCTCTTGAAATCACCAAACTTCTGCCTGATGTTGGAGGACATTCCCTTTGAACAGGCCTTGCTGCTCCAGGTACTAGAAACCACAAAACCAACCTTTAAAAATGAAGGAAATTCCTTTCAATTGGTCCTTGCTGTTCCAGGTCCTTGAAACCTCCAAATTCCTATCTGAAAGTGAAGAACGTTCCCTTTCATTGATTCTTGCTGTTTCAGATCCTTGAAATCACTGAACTCATGCCTGAAGATGAAGAACATTCCCTTTTAATAATTCCAGTTCCAGTCCTTGCTGTTCCAGTTCCTATAAATCACTTAACCCCTGCCTGAAGATGAAGAACATTCCCTTTCAATAGTCCTTGCTGTTCCAGGTCCTTAAAACCACCAAACTCATCTCTGAAGATGAAAAACATTCCTTTTCAATAGTCCTTGCTGTTCCAGGTCCTTAAAACCACCAAAATTATCTCTGAAGATGAGAAAACATTCCCTTGCAATAGTCCTTGCTGTTCCAGGTCCTTGAAGCCACCAAACTCGTCCCTGAAGATGACAAACATTCCATGTCAATAGTTCTTGCTGCTCCAGGTGTTTGAAAACATCAAAGAAATCTTTGAAGATGAAGAAAGTTCTTTCAATCTGGTCCTTGCTGTCCAAGTTCATGAAACCAACAAACTCCTGCCTGAAGACTGTAGCAATGTTTTGGAACCCTGCCAAGTTGCTGGTGACACAGTGTGCCAGTGCATTCATTTTGATTGTAGTAAACAGATTTCTATCACCTATTTGGATTTTCCCTCCACCTGGTGCATGACTGGACTTGAATTGCTAACACACCCTCTTAGGATGGATGCTATTTTTTTCTGGAGGTGAAGCCCACATAGGTCCGAGACCTGTGCGTGGGTAATGAGTTAGATGATGGTGATTCAAATTCATTTATTCATTCAAATTCATCATTCATGATTGATTACCATTTCAAAAAGAACCCAGGAGAACGCAGCTTATTTCTATCTGATTGAACAGATACCTGGTACTGCTCGTGGCTATCACTTCCCAATGGTTCTCATGCCAGTTATTTTTATTGTATGGTAGTATTTTTTATATCATCATATTTTTTTAATGTGATAATTTTTGTAATTTATTAGTGTTCAATTAAGTAATAAGTGTATCAGTAATCAGTTTTTTCAAGTAAAAGTTTGGAATAGTTGTTTAAAGGCATTAGTTGCTTTGATGGCCTCCTCACTACCACTCACAGCCACCCCAAGCGACATTAAATTAAACATTATTGAAATTCTGATTAATCCAAAATTATTATTATTAATATTTAAAACCTATACTATTATTATTATTATTATAATTATTATTATTTTAAGTTGTTAATTCATTATTATTTTTGTCATGTTAGTTATTTTCATTAGCAAGTTGAAAGTGAGTTTTTTTTAAATGTTACAACAATTTGAAATGACATTCTTATTTTTAAAGTGGAAAATTTGAATTATTTAATAGTTATTTAAAGGCACTAGTTGCCATGATGGCCTCCTCACTACCCCTTACAGCCATCCCAATCCTCCAAAAGCAAACTATTATTATTATTATTGTTATTCTTATTATTATTATTATTATTTGTATTATTATTATTATTAATATTATTATTATTATTATTATTATTATTATTATATTAAGTTGTTAATTCATTATTATTTTGTCATGTTAGTTATTTTCATCAGCAAGTTGAAAGTGAGTTTTTTTTTAAATGTTGAACAATTTGAAATAACATTCTTATTTTTAAAGTGGAAAATTTAATTTTTTTTAATATTTATTTAAAGGCACTAGTTGCCTTGATGGCCTCCTCACTACCCCTTACAGCCATCCCAAGCCTCCAAAAGCAAACTTTTATTATTATTATTATTATTATTACTATTATTATTACTATTATTATTATTATTATTATTATTATTATTATTATTAGCAAAGAATTATTGTTTTTATTATTCAAATTTATTTTGGTTATATCTATCCTCATTCATCAAATCTACATATTCTTTTTCCTGAAAAGTTATTTTATTAAGTACTTAGGAGAAGCTATAATCCCTCAAATCAAGTAATTGATTGTTTTTTTTTTTTTTGAGGATGAAGCGCACATAGGTCTGAGACCAGTGCATGGGTAATGAGTTGGATGATGGCGATTGATGAGTTGGACCTGTAGTTTTAGGTGGGTTTTAAACCACCGGGAAGTGATTTATCAGCAGCGAATAGTGTCTTTTATGCTGGTCAGTCTAATCGGTCACCCTTACAATGAGAGCCCAGGAGTTGAAAATATTACTGTTTAAGATTTCATATTTATTCATTTCTAGTGTATTTTTGAGCTATGGTTCAATGGTTTCAATCGATGAACCCACTCTTTTATTCCTTTCAAGTTATTGTAATAACTTAATCTTTCAAATCAATTCAATATTATTTATTATTGTAAATTTGATCCGTTTTTTTTTTAATTTAATTTTTAGTTTTACTTTAATGGTTTTGATTCTAAGCTAGAATCATTTTATTGAATATATTAATCATTTTATTGGACCTACAGTTTTACGTGGGCTCCGAACCACAGAGAAAGTGAAGAAAAGATTATAGAGTCAACCTAAGCTCTATCAAATGCTAGAAGGAAAGGAATTAATTAGTCCAGGAAAAGTATACAATAAGACATTTGGACAGATAAAGACATTGAATCAATTCAAAGGTCTTAAAATTTGGATGTATATTATAAAGATTTACATTCATATTTAATTGTATAATGGAAATATCAACATGTTCTTGTGCGACCTGATAACTCTGAGAACAGACCTGAGCCAGCCAGTTCACACGTTACTGGATGCATTATTATGGTTATGAAAATTTTTAAAACAATATATTGATTTTTATGTTTAAAACGTTCAGACACAGATCAGGAAGATATTCCTCTACCTGTTGTATGAAAAAGAAATTTGATTTTATGTTTAACTACTCAAGCATCTGGAAAATTGAATATGGGATATCTTTAACTGACATGACTTACATATATCCATGATGAATTATAGATTGAAACTACTTAAAATTCCTAAAAGTAAATGCATTTACGTCATACTCACATCCATGGAGAATGAATGTTGAAATGTCTTGAAGAAGTTGAAATATGTTGAAATTTAGAAATCAATTCTGAAGAATAAAACAAACATCCAACTGGTTTTGAGTTTTTTCTTGATTTTTGTAGGAATATAATTGTTTTAAAACATTTTATTCCCCAAAAAGACGCAGATGATGAGCCAATTGTTGCGAAACGCGCCCACTTTTGAAACATAATGTAACCAGCTCACCATGAAGATTGAGCTATTTATTTTATATACACATTGTGGAATATATACAGTCATAAATTCACTCACAGAAATCATTCAATACACAATAATACTATATATATAATACAACATATTTGTAATAATGATAATATAGCAAAAATATTGAAGCATCTACACATGCAATGATTGTTAAACAACAAAACTACTGCAATAAGCGTGAAAATCTCATCTTAGAATTTGAATAAATCTTTAACTAACATGAATTAAATCTAGAAGGGATTATTTGTTGAAGAGGGGAACGCTTTAAAACCAGATTTACCCAGCTCACCGTCAAGGTCGAGCTTCGAGCCTATAATTATTTTATACACATTGTGGAATATATGCAGTTATATATTCGCACACAGAAATCATACAATAAATATAATAATGGCAAAATTCTACACATGCTGAGATTTTCACATCAAAACTACTGCAAAAAGCGAGAAAATTTGAATAAATTGTACTACTATTTGTAGCACAATTGGTATTTACCATCAGGGACCTAATAAGCTAAACTAAAACCTGAAACCTATTTTAACCTATAAAAATCAATCAAACTAATACCCATTACTAAATATTATACATCCCTACACTACACATTATCCTCTAAAAGGGACGCTAGCACTCCTAGGAGAACTGCAACCACATATCAGCATGCCAAGCCCGCCGAAATGGAGTCCAGCTCAGGGATCAACAGTACCATCAACACCACAGGGACTGGCTGTATTGGTGTGAGTGGATACTGTCTTGCAAACCAAAAAATATTCCCCAAAAATAACTAGCTTACTGAATTACAAGAAAAACAATTATCATTTACAATCATATAGATTGTAAGAGGAAAAGATCCATCGCTAAATTGAAAAAAAAACTATTTAAAATAGTTCTGAAAATTTGATTCTCCCCAAGAATAAGAGATTAATCTATTACAAAGGATCCTAGGTGAACTGTAACCACATATCAGCATGCCAAGCCCGCCGAAATGGAGTCCAGCTCAGGGATCGACAGTACCGTCAACACCACAGGGACTGGCTGTATTGGTGTGAGTGGATACTGTCTTGCAAACCCCGCCTATTTCCAAACTATTCCCTACAATTCCCCATTCCCTTATTTCCCTTTCAATTGCTAAACTGAACCCTGGGCCAGGGAAATCATGAAGCTGAAGATCTTGGAGGTCGAAGGGGCGCTGAAAACCCTACTCTTGAAAATTTGAAAAATTTACAAACACCACAGCACTTGCTGTGTTGGTGAGAGTAACTATTGAAGTTTATATAAAATTAATATTTATTTTTAATAATATATTGTTACACAATAAAGAAACTAAATAAGGGGCGCGAGCAAAAGACAAGATAAATTGCAATCTTTAGTTGTCACCGTAGGTTTCCAATTGCAACTTCCTTGGCTTTTGATTTGTAATCAAATGATAATTTTATTCATCTTGATACAAAACGATGGAGGAGCGCGACCAAATAACAAGGATAAATTGTAATCTTTAGTTGACACTGTCTTTTGGTTTACCATATAAAGATAATAATATCAAAGTCAAATTTTGATAATATTTTAAAAGATTTATGAGTTTGAAAATATATTTGTTCATCTACAAACACTGCAAATTTTGAGTCAACATAGCAAATAAACTCCAAGAAAAGTTAAGATTTGAAAGATTTATAATGAACAACAGAGTACGGTATTGGGGTCAGGGCCATGGTCAGGGAATCCTCATGATGATGACTCGATGATCCAGAAGATGAAGAGGGCTCTGAAAATTATCCTGCTCTAATTGAATTTATCTAGCTCTATCATTATACTCAATCATTAAACTATCTTTAAGACTAATCAGAATGTAAATAAAAATAATGAATTAAAATGGTTCCATTATTTCTAGCTTCTCTTGGAAAACTATCAGTTAGAGGGTCTGTGCGTAAGGCAAAGCTTGCAGCCAGTCAGACAATTGGCACATTAGCAAAGTCCAAGACAGATTCTATTACCTGTATTAAAAAATTGTTCACAGCATTGGTTGAGTCTGTGCTGCTTTATGGCTTGCATATTTGGGGATTGAGGTATCTGGAAGAAATTGAGACCGTGCAAACAGACTTCTATAGAAGGATTTTTCATTTGCCACGAGGTACCCCAAATTCAGCCCTGCGACTGGAAATGGGAGAGGTCTGTCTTTCTCATCGAGTCTTAGCCGCTGCTATCGGCTGGGTTATAAGAGTTCTAAGCATGGAGGACTGTCGTCTCCCTAAAATCTGCTTTATTAGGCAAACAGAGCTGATGAGATTGAATGATGATGAGGATCCAAAATATAACTGGGCAGCCCAGTTGAAGTTACTTCTTGATTTTACTAATAGAGGGGAGCTGATTCACAGTAGGGATGCTGATGAGTGGCGGAGAAGCAGGGATGCCATTCTCCAGGACTTCAAAATCAATTTGAAGAACAAAGACCTGGAGAGGTACAGTGAGTCCACATCAATTATTTTCAGAATTCCAAGGGGAATCGCTGACATGGAGGCTGGATACTTTACTCTGCATTGGCCTTTTTGTTGCATCAGGCTCATGACTCAACTGCGGCTTGCTGCTAGGCGGCAGATCAACTTTACAGTTAGAAGGAACATTTACAAACTCAAGGAGGATCAGTTGTGCTCCGTATGCAACCTGCAGTGTCCAGAATCAGTGCAGCACTTACTATTCGAATGTCCACAGTATAGTGCACCCCGTTCGTGGTTAATGAGGAGTGTCCCATTGCTTGCAGGTGCCAACACGATGTACATTGTCAGTTATTTTTCCTTGCTATCAGAGAGAGACATTAAATATTTTTTCATTTTTGTTGAACAATGTTTGAAGATCCGGTCTTTTTGTTTAAATGAATGAGCAGGAAAGGACTTCAAAAATATAAAATAGAAGCCAATGCAATTCAATATATGTAATTATGTAAATATGAGCTGTTTTTGATATGTAATCAACTGGAAATTTTGCTATAATTTACTTTTGAAAGCAATAAAACTTATTCTATTCTATTCTAAGACTAATCAGAATGTAAATAAAAATAATGAATTAAAAGATCTCTGAATTCTAATATTTTTTAACTCTGTCATAATTATAATCTATGCAAAAAACTAATCTAAATTCATTCAGTCAAATTAAAAGACAAATTTATGAAAATTTGTTGAAGAAGCAGAATATTCCCTATGTTGCTATAGATTACTGTAATAATGTCTCAATTAATTGAACCTGGAAGCTAAAAAGAGAAAATCCCAACTTGAAAATTAATCAGATAAATTTAATGAAAAATCTAATATATCTAAAAAGTTATATTAAAGAAATCTGAGTGATATAAAAGTCCTAATTGTCTAATCTGAGTTCCTAAAATGGGGGATTGAAGAAGCAGATCTCCGCAGTCAGTAGAACATAATAATAATAATAATAATTCCTGCTGTTTGTATTGTGTTGGTGTACTGTGTTTAAATCATGCTGTGTCTCATGCTGACACCATTCAGTGTAACCTCACACACATTCTACTTTCTAGTGCTATACAACCTTACTGAAAGCTGAAATTCACGATGTTGTAATTTTTATGACATTTATTACAGCTTTCCCTATTACCACACCACGAAATGTCAACGCTGCTAACCAAATTCCCCACAAACTCGAGTTCTGAATAATATTATTAAATTTTATGCTAGTAGGCCTACCGACGCTGCAAGATCACATTCACCAGTAAGGTTGCACATCACTAGAACATATTATTTTTATGGAGAAAAGAATAAACGTTTTTTAATTAAATTCAAAAAGGAAGATTTCTAGATGTATTAATACAAATACTTATTTAGTTGTGCTGAACAACTTTACTGGCAAGCGAAGAACTGAAAAACCGCGGTGTTGTTATTTTTATAAAACCTGTTAACGTTTTCCCTATCATCTTAATACAGAATAGCAACGCTGTAAAATTTCCCACCAGTAAAGTTATTCAAAACTCTAATTATTATTATTGGAATTATCTAGATGATTTTTACAAAACATCTATGACTGGACATAAACTTTAAATTTCTTGTAATTTGAAAAAATAATGTTTGGAGAAATTGGGATGTTTGAAATCAGATTTAAGAATAATTTAGTAAATTTTGAGTGTGTGAGGGTGTTTTTGTGACATGCATAAATTGATAATTTTTGACTCACCAAACCGCCATACACAGTTACCTGTAAACAAACAGATCAAAGATTTATTGACAAATCATTTCTACAAAGCTTGCATTATTTATTCAAATACTTCTGTCAACAGATCTTGGAAGGAGAAGAAGAATGTGGAAAAAGATTGGCACAGAGATATGACTGGGTAGGAATTTGCAATAAAATTATAAACAAAGAATTAATTCAATGAGATGTTGTAAAATTATGGAATATAAAAACTTGGAAAAGTAGAATGCCTCACCTTGAACTCATTTAGGATGCGCCCTCCCAGTAACCAGGAACGATCCAGAGAGTATTTTGGGCACTAGATGTCGATGTCCACACTATATACACACTCACTGCACTACATACACTTATATATCTACTTCACTAACACTTTAGTTCAGAGTTTAGAATGTCCTCCAAGAAGCAGGAACGATGCCAGTGTGAGCTGAAAAATATAGAAAATACTTTTACAGCAAATGAAATGGTGACACATCAACAAATCAAATATTTTACATATCAATTGATGAGTCAATACGTCACTACAATAATTGAGCAAATTACTTTCCTACCTAACAAAGCGTCTTTAAAAATCCCTATTTCCAAGATTTATCTATCCAGAGATCTCCTTGTTAGGAAGACTCCTTTCAAGTCCCAATCGTTCAATGATGAGCAGAATTTCATGAAAATTCAATTAGACAGCTCATCAGCTCAATCTGATGGCTCTACAAGACTTTATAACTTCGGTAATTTGAAGCTAGCTAAAATATTTAACTAATAAATTACAGAGTTTCATGATCCTCTTTACAAAATCTGTTAGTTTTTTCCAAATTATTAGGATTTTCAATTTTTATTACCATAAGATGCTTCTTGGGGCAGTTTGCACAATCTGAATACAAATTATTTCAATATATCTGTCCTAAAATTTAAGTATTAAACTATCATTGGTGTAAAAATTGTAGTTGGAAGAAAGTTATTCATGAGAGATGCACATGAATGCAGATTTAAAACACAGATTGAGACAGTATAGCACTGTCATCAAATCTCAAGCCTCTCTATAGAGTAGAAATATCGTCAACATTATTCTATACATTCAAAGCTAGTATTAAGAGAGTGATTCACAAAATATTCAGACATAATAATAATAATTGAACACTATGGTTCGGATTCAAGCTAGAGTTCAAGACCTAGCTATAAGTAATTCGATTACATACAATAGATTAATTCGTAGAGTGGGCCCCCACACATCACAAAGTTGATAAATTGACAACTCTACACTTGAAATTGAAATTATGCTGAAAGAAATTACAATTGATTAGTCACAAATACATGGAAATTACAAAAAAAAATATATAAAAAAGTGTAGGAATTTTCGCTCTATCGTAGAAAACTCTCTATTTTTTGATACAGTGTTACAAACAGTCTCATGTTTCCATGAGAATTCATAACACAATACTGGTTTTATAGGGTCTTCTTCTGCCCAATATAATTTTATCAGTGAACTAAATACATAATTCAGTCACTTCCAAGCCAACTAACTTTACATAATGTTCCAGAATCGTAATTCACATTTTCAGAGTTGCTTGTATTGGAAATGGCACCCCTGTTACAGGAGTGACGCATATTTAACAGTTGTATACCACATATTGATGGCAAACAAACTGTTCACATCGTTCGGATCACACCTAAAGTGATGGATCCATGAGAATATATGATACAATGCTGCTTTCAAAGACGACTCTTCTTCTGCCCAATATAATTTAATTAGTGAACTAAATGAATAATTCACTTGCTTCCAAGCCAACTACCATTATAGAATACAGATTGTTTCAAAATCATAATTCATTTTTTTAGAGCTACTTGTATTGGAAGTGGCACCCTTATTACAGGAGTGGCATTTTATATCACTTGTGTATCACATATTGGTAGTGAACAACCTGTTCACATGGTTCGGATCACACCTAAAGTGATGGATCCATATAACTCAATGCTGCTTTTAAAGGCTCTTCTTCTGCCCAATATATATATTTTGTGAATTAATAAATACATTCACTTCTATAGAGCTGCTTGTATTGGAATAAAATAAATGAATTCAAATAAAATGAACAAATGAAAAAATGGCACCCCTATTACATGATTGAAATATATCGGTTGTATACCACATATTGATGGTAAACAACCTTTTCAAATGGTACGGATCCCACCTAAAGTGATGGATCCATCGAGCTCTCATAATTTTACAGTTCAAGCTTGATGAAACCACCTCGAAAGGATCTCATCATCAAGGAAAGCCATATATCAGAATAATAGCTAGATAACTTATTAGTAATAATTATTTGTAATTTTTATTCTTATAATAAATAGAAAATAATCTCACTTTTTGAATGTTTTCTGTTCCTCAATCATGCAGTTATCACGTGCATATCAAAATGAAATATAATTTGCCAGCAAATTATTTACTGCATATGTTATTTATATATTACACAGTTTAGCCAGCAAGGTGGAACTACCTTGAAATGATTTCATCATCAAAGATATCCACACAAAATAATAAGGAACTGCATAAATATACACAGTTCATATTTCTTCTTAATGAAATAATAGATTAACATTCAAATCTAAAACAGTTTTATCTGATAATCTTCTAAATCATTAGCGTTGGGGATTTTTAATTTGGTTGTGTATGAATATTCACCACACCTTCATCAGGAATTCATTTTCGCCTCTAATGAGAGACTTCGTCAGCTCATTTCTGGTAACTTATTCCTTAGAAACGTCTGCCCTTCGTTATACAACAATAATGTTGTGGAAGATTGAAACTAAGTGAAAATAACTGTTGTAAAACAGTTAATTGGGTACTCAACTTTTGTGTGTGAGCTGCTTCACAGGGGATAGAAGAACAAGAGATGATGTCTTTATTGTGGCTTGCTCAATGATAATTTCTCCTCATTGATCTCATGTAAGCCTCCTTACATGAAACTGTGAAAAAAAGTGTTAAAGGAGTTGTTAGTTTTTAGTATATAATTCAATTTATGTGGGGTTCAATTAATCAGTTTATTTTTTGTGAATAAATCCAGTAAAAGAAGCAGTTTCGAAAATTTATTCATTCACATAAAAAATTAATAAAATGGGTAAAGTGGGACATCTCTGTTTGACTTAGTCTATCTTATTTTTTATGTCTTAGTATATCTCTGAACAATTTTTCGTCTTCTGCTGCTCTTTTTATCAAAGTTTAAATTTTGTACCAAATTCTTTTGTATCCATTTTCTACCAATAGTAATGTAGCACAGTACCGCAGGCATCTGTATCAATATTGTCAAATAATTCCATTTAGTCCTCAAATTTGAAACGTAATCATTTTATTCATGCTTCATATCGTAACAAAGCAATGTGTTGAATCAGCATTATCGAAAAATTTAATAATTAAATTCAAAATTATTTTGAACATGTAACGCTTTTTGTAACAACCGCCATTGAAGTCAGCTGATCGATCCAAACCAAGTATCAACCAGTGTGAATCTGGGTTCATTCTTTGTCTATTTGGCACTCTACAAATTCCATAAAATATCATGAAAAATTTAAAAAATCATTTGAAAAATGTTTATGTGAATCACGATATACTTATTTGAATTTTATCATATTTGGGAGACTTTTTAACACAAAGACATTGTATATATACATCTTTCGAAGAACATTTCCACACAAATTAGATCATCATATATGCCTAAAATGGATAGATGAAAATATTTATAATATTTTTCTACTGATAAATACATTAATGTGTAGAAATTTTGTGTCGTCCAAAAAGAGACCATCTAAACTACCATAACCTCAAACTCTTCCATCTTTCAATTGGATTATTGCCGGCTAATTCAAAATAAGTAAGATTGCTAAAACAGGAAGGGTGTGTCTAAAATCAAGTTTAGAATAAAATTATTGTAAAAAATTATATTGAAATCGCATTAATATGAAATTACTCTAGGGACCATGGCCTAGAACAATTTAAAAATATTACAACATAGAATTTGTGACTAAAAATCTTAAAGGATCACATCAAGTGATGCTCAGTAGTAACTTGCCTTGTTTCAACTACATGAAAATTATAGACTAGAAGAGCTCAATCTCAAACTAATATCAAAACTGATGTTTTTTTTAATATTGTGATTTTACCCACTTGTACTGTAGGAATGCATCTCCCTTCTGAGGAGAAGCTTTAAGTAGAAGTCTGATGAAGCTTCTATTAAGAAGCGAAATGCATTCCTCCAATATAAGAGAAAATCTTAATTTAAATAGAAATACAGTGTGTTTCAATATTAAATTTATTGCTATGGAAAGCATCACTGTTTTGCAAAAATTCTTATCTTTGTCGGCAGCTAACCCCAAGACAAATTTGGCCCAAATATAACAAAAAAGTTTAAAATAATTAGCATTTTAAATTTATCAATACAGCTAGAAATTGTAGAAAAATTGTTATCTGCTTCAACTTAATAAATCAGGGTGAATTCAGGGTTTCCTATCCAAAAAGATAAACCAACTATTGTGGGTAGTCTGACACGATGCTCTTGACAACAGAGTGAAACGGCTGTCACGCCATAACGTGTTATAATTTCCACTTAGCGTTTTCTAAGTTTTCATTTATTTTACGCAATACAGTTTACTTACTGGGGCCCAACCTGTGAATTAGCTTTCCTCATGTTGATAAAGGAGCCTTGTTTTGAAACAAAAACAATGTCGATTCCACAAGACATTCATGAGCACAGAAACCGTGGTTCAGTGACCTCAACCAGCCAGCAATGCAAAATATGAAGCCTAGGTCACCTAATCAAGAATGCTCTGCCAAATAATGAATTGTGGAATCTACAATATAGCCTACTATAGAAATTATCCTATTTGTGACAAATTTTGAAAAACACATTTTCAAAATAAATTTCACTATTGAACTCACGAAAATCGACATGACAAACCGATCACAGACCATACACAGACTCTCATCAGAAGCTAAGAATGAAATTCTTCTATTGAAAAAATGATTTTTTTTTGGTAATCAAATGAAATACCACCTCGCTTAAATGTGCGGTTTATTGAAAGTGTGCATTTCAAATGTGACGATTTCCTCGCTTCTGTCAATAGTCTGCGGACGATCTGTGCCGTGTTGGTGCTACAATGTCCTACTGAAATTATTGAATATGGACACTGACAATAAAAATCATCAATAAAAGGCTGTGGACGCAACATTCGCAGTAGTTATTTTGGTGCCTAATAGGCTAATGGAATGTTATTCATTGCACTGAAAGATATTTTTGAGGAATATCCCTGATTTTTAGGGGAAGTTAACCACCAGTTATTTTGAGGAAAAAAATAGATTTCATAAAAATTACAAAGAAATATCCAACTTTTAGTTGATTTATAAACTAGAATCCCATATCAATGGAATTTTAAAAGTTCTCTATCAAAACAAACCACTGACAACTCTTCGGGTGCTTGCACAGTGGAGCGTCCAATACTCGATGATGGTCAGCATCGCAAAATCAAATACATGGTGTAAAATGGTTTGTCACAGACTGGTACTGGAACACCACCATTCCACAGCATGTGTTTGAATTTGTGATTGTGACTATCACCGAGTATAGGATGCTCCACTGTGTAAGCACACCTAGTAGCGAGATGATTCCCTGTCAAGAAAATTAAACATCACATTATGGGTTGAGTGGGAGAGAGGGTCCTGAGTCCTAACTCCACTCTTAATAGAGACAATTCATCCAACAGCTATCTATAAAATTGTTGAAAAAATTGTTCTTAGTGCAATGAATGAAATTTCAATGACACAAGAAACTTATCAAATATTTATGTCAAAGTACAATGCACAGATGCTGCAGTTCCTACATAAAAGTCAGTCTTATTGGTCACTTGAAGCCTACTCAATAAGAAATCAACCTAAAACACCTGAGCAGCTAATATCCTGACAACGGTAGAGCACTCTAGATTCTTGCTTCACGAGTGCAGACACGACTACAGAGCCTAGACTGCTCTAAGATAGCGCTCTCAAAAGAGCCTCTCCGTTTGGACGTACTTCGAGGATAATTCCATCAATAACAGCCCTTGATCAATAGCCTAAATTCATTATTTAATTCACTTAGAAGGATTACCCTTCTGAATTCTATAAACATTGACGATGAATGAACTAAGTATGTAAAATTCGGGTATAAGACACTTTTCAATCATGGCGTAGATTGAGGGATCAAAGTCCACAAACAATAAAAACCCGCAACTATTTTTCCTTAATAAAGTTTATAAGATAACGCTTCGCGGCTATTAAATTGTTAACTTAAAAAATTATAGATTATAATGAGAAAAGACCAGCTACAACTCAATTAGATCAATCACTCACTCACTCATAAAAAAGAGTATAACTTACAAGAAAAAATGACGATGAAATGAAAAAAAATCATAATATGAATAATTCTACAGTAAAAATGATAAAATAAAAGAGATGTAAAAACAAAAGAATGAAATAAAAAACATATATTATTAATCTAAAACATTCAATTTTTAAAATAATCGTTTAAATTTCCCAGTGATAATGAGGACTCCTGATTCCTTCCTGTAACATAAATGGGGCAACTTTTAGGGTTTTGAAATTTCTCTTCTGGCTTTATCAAGCATCAACAACCCATGCTCGTGTTCTGCCAATAAGTAGTGCTCATGCCACACACTACTGTAAACAAGAGGCGTGAATAACAGAAAATAAAAATAAAAAAAATGAATGAATAAAATAAAAACAAACAAAAATAATGAGGATGAGTTAAAAAAACAGTACTATATTACACACTACAGGCACACACCAATCAAATTAGAACCACAAACGTACAAAAAGAATCACGACAGCTAAGAGAGAACAATCTAATATATAAACGTATTTATGCTGTTATCTGTCGACGAAATTCTAGTGCTAGAGTGAAATATATAGAAGGAGAAGGAGAGGAGGCGAAGAAGAATGAGGAGAAAATGAAAAAGTAGTATTAGTAGTAGAAGAAAGGGTAGTAGTAGTATCAAAAGGCAGGAAAAAAAGAGGAGAAATAATATAGAGAAGAAAAAGAAGAGGAAAGGGAGACGAGAAAAAGGAGGAGATGACAAAGAAGATACTAAGAAATAAGAAAAAGATAGTCGGGCTACCTAGCGGACAATTATCTTGTGGAAAAGTGCAAAAGAAATCTATAGAAAACGAAGCTGTCAACGAAGCCCTACGAAAAAAAGACACTAATTTCAATAGAGCACTCTACGAGAGCAATCTACTTCAAGAGCTCATCTATAATACAAACGTCTTCATGCTGTTCTCTGTCAAGAGAACGACGCAGACATAAGTGTGACAAACAAGTGGAAGAAAATCAGTGACCAGATAAGAGAGACGAAACAGCCATCACAAGCAGTACAGAATAGAGAAAAACGACGCAGAAATAAAGAGATCGATTTCAAGATTGAGTTTAGTTGGCTAATAACCAAGTTCGGTAAGCAAACGACCACACATTCTATTTACACGGTGCAAGAAATTATTCGCAATAAGCGGTCAGTGCAAGTATGCTATAGAAAATATTGTATGGTTAAAATTCTTACAGGTAACAAGGTTTGAGTACTGTAAATTGGCCAAGGCATCAACAAACAAGATTTGTGAAGGAAGCGGAAGAAATTGGAAATATTGCATGTCTGAGACTAACCTGAAGAAATTCGTTCTTTGGCAATTCATCACGAGTTCGATAATCCACCACTGGAGACTCCAATCAGATACTGATATGGTCCTCCGCAATCATCCAACTTCCGTGCAATCGAGATTTGAATACACTGAAAAAAGAACAAAATTCTAGAAAAAAAACTTTACAAGTGAAAAAAAATCTCTCATCAAACTATAAACTATTACAAACCCATAGCTGATGATTTTATTCAATTGCATCAACACAAGAATAATTTGGAATTTCTATTATGAGTATATTATGACCAAAATTTAAAAAAAATTTAATTCAGTATAATATAGCCTAGGTAGGACAAACTTTCTTGGTGTCTGGCATGTGGGTGCGCGCAGTACACAAGTACGCTCACTGTACGAGACTAGATCAGCCTCAGTAATGTATCGCCTGACGACGCCCTGTTTGAGGCTAGCAGCTAATGCATTCAATGCAAAATGATAATCTGCCATTGAGAACAAATAATAATAATATAGAATGTCATGTAAAAATTAAATTGAGTTTGAGCATCATAAAGTCACCTATATTGGACTGGTAGAACAATAAACTATTGGTTGGAAAACACAAACAGCTTTCATCAAAGTCCAGAATGAATTAGGTCGTATTAAAGTATACTTGAATGATTTTGTATAGAAAGTTTGCCAATAACATATTCTATCAATTTAAAAAAGAATTGAAAAATATTGAACATCGAGTGTATGCTGTAAAGGAAACAGCACTGTAAATAGAACAAAAACAAGTAGAGAAGTAAAATATAGATACAGATATCTATATAAATAGAAGAAACTAACAAAAAATAATGTACAAGACAACCTAGAACAAGCACAAGGAAGAATCTATGCAATCACTGTCAAACATTTCAGAGAATAGAAATGAAGAAGATACAATAGACAAAATCTCATGAAAAAAACTACATAAAAAGCATAACTCACGAAACACAGACCTATTTATTACTGAAAACAATTTGTGTAACAATCAATGAACTAAATACATCGTATCCGCAAAGTTCAGAATAACTGTCAACTTCAAAAATTACTGTATAAACTTCTAATGCATTGCGCACTGGTCTGGTACCTCGTTTAAGGTATCGTGTATTAAATAGGGAAGTGATAGCCGCGAGCCGTAGCAGGTATCTGTCTGTTCAATCAGATAGATAAGCTGCGTTCTCGTAGGTCCTGTTTGTAACGGTGACCGATTAGATTGGCCAGCAAAAAAAACACTGTTCTTTGCTGAAAATCACTTCCCGGTGGTTCGGAACCCACCTAAAACTGTAGGTCCAACTCATTACCCTCGCACAGGTCTAAAACCTATGTGGGCTTCATCCACAAAAAAAAAATGAACGCATAAGACAGAGAAGGGCTCAAATACATTTGCAATAATAAAAGTATGACAAAAACTTACATTCAGCTACAAGCAGCAGTAAATCAGCCGGCATCACACCTCAAAACTTCGAATAAAATATGCCGCACCTCAACGTTGATATCCATGTTGGCTTGGATCAGTTAGCCACAAACCTGAAAATTACCAAGAAATCTAAATATTCTTACAAATAACTAAGGAAAACCGACAAAAAACTCTTTTATTCTACCCTAATCATACCATAAATATACGACATATAAAAATAAAATGAATACGATATACAAGCATAAACAGTTGAATGTGTAAAAATATCAAAGTTGAAAATTTATCAAATCGCGCAGCATCGAAAATGTTCAATTTCAAATTTTCATCGAAAATAATACTCGATACAAAAGAAAACTTATTTGATACAGCATAAACAGTTGAATGCCCAAGTTGGTATCAAATTTCCCAAATATCAAAGTTTAAAGTACGGTAATGATATAAAACCGATCGCGCAACGTCCAAAAATTTCAGAAACATTAAAAAATATTATAAAAGAATGCAATATTGTAACATACTGTAGGCTAAATAACACTCTGTAACATAGAATATTCTATAATAAATTGAAAAAATAGCGACTAATTCGTTAAATTACAGCCGGATTTGACGCGGAGATATTAAAAAATAGAAACGTTCATAATAATTGCTAAAAAACTTACAAACTTACACCCCAAAATTCATTAAAACTATAGTAAAAATGATCAAAAATGAGACTACTTAAATTGAAGCTGGTAAAATCGGGATTAGGTTAGCCAGAGTATAAGCCTTGTTGAATAATTTCATACAAAACTACCGTATTTCGAGTGGAAAGAGAATAAGCTAATAAATTACGATAATTAATTGGGAAAACGTAAACAGGAGATCATAAATTCGTCAAATCGACGTTCATTATTCATAGTTAAAAAAACAAATGCTCAATCCTCAGACAATGCAATTATTACGTTCAATTCATACAGGAACCAGACTATTATTGTTCATTTTCAAGAATAAAATCGTTTCGAAACCTAAAATGTACTTCAAAATATATTTGAAACAAGTCACAATAAATTCAAGCCATCGAAAATTACTCAATATAAATTTAAGTTGAAAAGTTATTCCAAACTAGGCTAGCTTTCACGGTAAGGTTAGACAAGAGTCAAGATACCCAAATGACGAAACTGTACAATTTCAAACAAGTTTGGTTGAACAAAGAAGATAAAAGGAATCTAAAACAGTCATAAATCAATTTATAATAAGCAAACAACTCACAATCGATGAAAATAACTAATTTTAATGAAAAGAAAATGTTGCAGACGTGAATACCAAGCATATGCCAGCTTTATACGTTCAAATACAAAATTATAACCGTAAAAACATAAGTTCAATGCACAAAAACTATGAAACCAATTACGAGGAACACATTTAACGTAAATTCAATAAATTTGCACTAGAAACTTGAATAAAACCACGACAAAAAGAGAGTTTACCATAGCAGCTCGCAAAGTATCAAGCAAAATGGTGTCTGTGTTATTTATACCGCTTAACGCGTCGACCTATGAAACATCGATCATAATCGGACATCGATATTTAACATCGTTGTGTCGATTATCGACGATTATACACGTTTTATTACAAAAATTGAATTAAATCGTTCAATTAAAATGAAAACTGAAAAAATATAGAATAATATGGTATTTTATCATCTTATTATTTAAAAAAAACCTACAAATTTCACACTATATAAAAAAGATAAATAGCTCATCAAAAAACTCAATTTATGTAAGTTTACTCAACAGAAAACTATTTATATGTTGTTTTATGAAACAAATTAACAAAATCTCGGTCCCTATTCATCAACAACACACCAATTATGATTGTTATCTTGAGAATTTTGTCCATTTTTGATGTCCAAACCTCTATCCCACTTGGGAAGCACAAATTAATAGCCCCATATTTTATGCTAGAGTAGTATATTAACTTTTTGTTGTAAATTCAACATCAGTCAGTTTTATATTGTGAATATATAATAAATGTACTCACATTCGGCCGAACGTTTTCGAGGTATTAAATCTCATCTTCGAGGCATCTTGGAGGATTGGAGGACTCACATTTACTATATATTCACAATATAAAAGTGACTGAAAGTCGTTAAATTTACAACAAAAAGTTAATATTAACAACGCAGATCGTTATGGAACAAGAAATCCAAGAATAGTATATTATTGTCGTGGACATACTGTACTATGAGACATTGCCTTCTACTATCCGCTCCAATATGCGCTACTTTTTTTCACTTTACTACCTACCAATAAACACAATATCCAAATGAAAAAAGAAGCATTCACCTACAATAATTTTGATGGACCATTTTTCCAAAAAGGACATAATATTGGTGGGTTTCTCTATAGAATAAATTGAATTGAACAAACGTCAGCTGTAGTTCAGCAAACATGAACATTCTTGACCTCCAAGTTTTCAAACTAAATTAAATATTTTCGCTTTTTTCGGTCGTTCCCAACAGTGCTAAATTTATAATTTATAGTTTTATAATAAAATAATCTTTTTTAAAGTGAAATCGTCAGTGTAATGTACTAGTGTTGTAGCCTACTGTGTCATGTGGATTGAAGGTTATATTATTTGAGAACTCCGACTTTTTAGTCTGTTCAAGAATAGTATTTACTTGTATTAAATCAATATACGGCACCTCCTGAAAAACCTACTGGTTTAGGAGGACCTTTGTTGTAATGATACTGTAAATAAATTGATTGATTGATTGATTCAAAATGTCTTGAGCAGCCCATAGATACTGAATACTATTTATTGAACGATACTGTAAATTGTTATATTCTCTGCAGACAATGTTCAGCTCTTTCACCATCTAGCATTTTTCATCAATTCCACGCCTAATTTTAATCTGCTACTACTGTTTATTGAACTGTCATCTAATTTTTTACCTCAATCAGGTACTTTTATGGGACTGAGACTCAAATTTAGGTGAGATTACTAACTGAGTAGAACAGCTTAGTTAAAGATGGACAACAGATGGTGTAATTCAAGTTAGACACTTGCTACAAGAACTCTAGCAACTAGTGTAGCAAGAATTTAGATAAGAACATGTGGTCTATGCTCGCGCTCTATGGCAATAGATAGATTAATATTGGCATTCTCAATGGAAAATACACGTGAGCAGAGAACTGTGCATGCGTGTAAGGCTGATTTCAGAGCTCGACCGTCCGTCGGTGCGTACATTAGTCGCGCTTGTCATTTATATGACAATTCCATGTATAATTACAGAGCAGGACTGACCGTGCGCTTCACAATGCGTACGAGCACAATCAATCAATCATTTCTTGCCATAAACATTACAAATGTTAAAACAATCGTCATTTTATATATAGTCAGAATTATTATCTAAATCAAAAACAGTCGAGCTCGTGCGCTTCCGTACCATCGGTCGACCGAGGCGCTATGGAAACAAATAAAAGCATTCAGTGCTGCACCGATCAGTGGACCGACCGCACGGAATATCGGTCTCTATTACAGAGATCTGAATAAAAATGTGGAAAATTGTTGACACCGAACGCCTAATCATCGAAGTTCGTCTTCGTGAACCATTGTGGAACTTAAGCCACATAAAGTATATTTTCGCGTTCATAATGAATATATAGCAGTGAATTCCCCTTGAAATGCTCTTTGGGCAATGATTGGGTGTACTTGATATCTACGTCTTCTATAATATATATATATATTCAAATATCTGTATTCAAATTCAATTGTTTATTGCCACAACTTTACAACAAAATTCTGTAAAATCTGTTCCTTATGTTTACAAAGATAATAAGCTATAATTAAACAATTCGTAAACCCGTCCATTTTGCGCGATTACCAGTCAGATCAGTTCATTGAGAGCACTGAATCTGACAAACTGATGGTGGGTTGCGTACGGACGCACCGACGGTCGGACGAGCTCTGTAACCGGCCTTATAGTAGCCTGTTCTGGATTATCATTTTTGTAAATTGCAGAAACTACTCTAAGCTAAAGTTTTTCATTAGAAGAAAGAAATTTCCTACAATTTATACTTTCTGTAGGCTTCTTATTGAGAAATAAAACAATAATTTAGTAGATATTTTCACATAGACGACATGCAGAACTATGGAATATGTCTTTCTTACTTGAGGCAGAACATGTTTTCGGGCAGGATGTCCATTGTCAGTGCCTGGTTGATCTTACAGCTCTATCTTTCAAGCGGTGATTGGCGGGAAGTTCAGTTGAATGATTCGGTTTAGGAATTAGCATGAGTAGGTGCTTGGAAAGAGTGTGAGTTTTTAAAAAGATCTGTTCATGGTATGCATTTTAAATTGTTTCAGGGTGTTAAGTTTTGGGCCTTTACTGCGTTTACAACATGGAAATCCTTCATAAACACAGTAAAGTTCTCCTAGCTCCGCACTTTTTGCCAAGCGCATTGCGCACCAGTGTCGCCAGACAGAACTGTGGGGAATTGCCTTGGAACTACCGTACGCTCAATTGTTACGTACGGTAATTTTGAGATAAATTCCCCACAATTCTCCAGCTTGCGTCTGTCAACACTGGCGCGCAGTGCGCTCCGTAAAAAGGAAACCCCACATTTACTATGTTTATGAAGAAGGATGACCATGTTGTGAAGGCAGTAAAAGGCCCAGAACTTGAAATACTGGAACAATACGAAATACATACCATAGAACAAATATCCCAAATGAGCTGACCTTTTTCAAATCTCACACGTTTTCCAACTACAAACTACTCATGCTAATTCCTAAACCAAATCATTCAACTGAACTTCCCGCCAACCACCGTTTGAATGATAGAGCTGTAAGATCAACCAGGCACTGACCATGGACATCCTGCCCGAAAACATGTTCCAAAGAGAATCCTGTATCTATTCCAGTATCGTCACTCACTTATAAGTGAAACATAACATTGCTTAACGCTAAAAGAGCTGGCGAATGCACGGCTCTGATATAAGCTAATGGCTTGCCTGACCTAACAAGACACTATTCAACTGGTTTTGAATATAACTCGCTGTCATACAATCAATTAATAAACAAAAACTACAAGTTAACTTACGGCTAAAAGCACTTGAGTATCTGGGGAAATTTTGTCCCGCACTGTGATCAAAAGATTCTTTTCTCACAACCAGTAAATGAGTGATTTGCAAGACAATCCCTACTAGTATTTCTTTGTATAATTAGAGTATTAGCATTTTGTCAATGAAAAATACAGAATGTATCTTCAAATAAGTTTGTCAATGCAATATGTGGGACGACAATAGAGGATTCTTGACTTTGAAATAATCAATATATCTTTAAAAAACATGAATTTCAACTCAGGTAGCGGTCACCAAATAAGAGGGATGAATAGGATTACAGTGGTATAAATTCAGAATCTCAATACTAATAGTGTCGAGAGCCCTCTACTGATTAAGCAAGTAAAACTCACCAGAATATTGAGAAAATCAATCAAAGTTTTGTAAAACTTCAATTTATTACCAAAGAACTCAAAGCAGCATTGTACGGTTTATGAGAGAAGATGCAGAAGATCACAGCATGCCTGTCCCTGTATTCCAAGATCTTTCAATGCCAATCTTAAATTTAGAGAATAATACTTAAGAAAATAAAGGGATTACTGTTATATTACTTCAAAACAAGACACTGGCTTCACTCAAAAAGCAGCCACAGTTAAAACACTATAGCTGAGTGATGTATCGAGCATACAGCCTGTGGAAGACATACAGTTTTAGGTAGATTACGAAGTACAGGATATAAATAGCAGTGAACTCACAGTTATTGGTAACAGTATCAGTAATCAGCAAGAGCAGCCATGGCAGCAAAGCATTAATTTGACTTAATTTCATGCAGAAGCATTAATTTGACTTAATTTCACTTAGTAAGCCACGTCCCAGTTGGAAACAGGAGCCTGCAACTTGCAAAAGTGCGGAGCTAGGAGCCAGATTCAAGGCTAAATTACACTAGCTGACCGTGTGACCGAGCTCAACAATGTCAAAGTACACAAAGACATACACTGTTTTAGAGCTATCAGCTGATTTTTCAATCAAATTTACTCGGCTGATCTGATTTAGCCTGAAATTGTGGCACGCGACCGCTACTGCAGTGGCTCTGTATAATCAGGCTCAAACGATGATAAAGACAAGTGAGCGGAGAACTGTGCAGGGGTGCAACTAGCCTGTACTAGAGTATCATTTTTGTAAATTGAAGAAACGACTCAGCTACAGTAGAAGCTGTTGCATTATAACAGGGAAATTGCCTACTATTGTTACAACTTTCTGTTGGCTTCTGACTGAGAAACAACCGATATTTCTCATAAACGTGTTTCAACAAAAATCGGGTATTTTACACAATATCGGCATTGAAAAGCTCACTTCAAAGTAAATCATAAAATATCACTTAACGCTAAATGAGCTGGCGGATGCACGGCGGTGATATAAGCTAATGCCTGACCTAACAAGACACTATTCAACTAGTTTTGAATTCATTTCTTCCTGCCATAAAATCAATTAATAGAGAAAAATTACAAGCTAACTTACGGCTAAAAGCATTTGAAAGGTATTGGAGGAATTTGACCAGAACTGTGATCTCATGATTCATTTCTCAAAACCGTAAATGTTGAATGAGTGATTTGCAAGACAATCCCTGACTATTCACTAGTATAAAACCGAACTATTTACTTGTAAAATAAAAGTGTAAGCATTTTGTCAATTAAAAATACAGAATGTATATGCAATTGTACTGTACTGTTGTCATAAATGTGGGACAAAAATAGAGCATTGTAGAATCCTGAAATAGTTCATAGTCAAGATATGTTACTAAAACATGACAATCATACTACTGAATTAGCGGCCACCAAATTAGGAGGGTGAATAAAATCGCGGTAGATATTCAGTCTCGACACTTGTGTGTAATAGGGTCGAGAGCGCGCAACTAATTAAGCAAGTGACACTCACCTTAATATTGAAAAACCAATAAAATTTGAGTAATGAATCAAACAATTTTCTCATTTCATTGCTAAATAACTCAAAATAACATTGTACGGCTTATGAGGAAAAATGCAAAAAATCACAGCATGCCTGTCCCTGTATTCCAAAATCTTTTAAACGCCAATCTTAATTCTAGATAATAATATAAATAAGAAAATGAAGGGAATACTGATATATTTGTTGAAAACAAGACACTTTCTTCGCTCATAAAGCAGCCACAGCTAAAACACTATAGGCCTAGCTGAGTGATGTATAGAGCCTGTGAAAGAGAGGGCCCGCTGTGCCTACAGTTTTAGGTGGATTCCGAACTACAGGGTACAAATAACAACAGTGTACTCACATTTATTTGTAGCAGTATTAGTAATCAGTATCAGCAATGACGGTGGTAGCATTCATTTAAATCAATTCAATTTCAACAGAAACAATCCATTTTTTTCATCTGACAGCAGCATAATTTCATTTTGTAAGCCGCGACCATGTTGGAAACAGGAACCTGCAAATCAAGAAATATGAATCCTTCAATTCAAGAATCAACTAGACACAGAAGATCAAACAAATAATTAACTTAGTAGACGAGAAAAATTAAGGCAGTTCTACCAATTATCGGCCGGTTAAGAATAAACTGGACTTAATGCTTTCCTGTTTATATTTTAGATAAGCCTGCACATCAAGTTATCTGAGGTTATTTGAATAAATGTCATTGTTTAATAGACGTATTCTCACCATTTATAACAATAAAAAGCTTTGAAAATTAATAACAATTTCTACTCAACTCCATAATGACAAGCCTCCCGAATATCGGCTACCTATTAACAAACCCAAACAGGGCTAGTGTTTCGGAGGACACGTTAAGCCGTCGGTCCCGGTTGCATATAAAAAAAAGTAGTCGTTAAAAAAGCGGCGAGGTGGAACTACCCGTGAGGGTCTCCCCACACGAATAAAAGCCATACGAATTTACTTTTAGGGCTAGTTTGATAGCATAAGCCAAAATTCTTCGACAAAAAATGAAAAAATATCAAGTTATAATAAATGTATCATTACCACAAAAATAATAGCAAATTAAGTACAACACCAACAATACGCATTCACTTGAAAGTCACAAAACAAGTTATCAGCTTGCACACCGGACAAATCCAACCTAACATGTACATGGCAAGAGAAATTTCAACATAAATTCAATAATTTATATGAAATCACATTGAAATAAGAATGATTATATATTGATCTTCACTTTGTTCACAGATTTCAACAACTATATAAATATAGGAAATATTCACTGAAAATACTTCAAATTAGTTCTACGGCAGAAGCCGAATTTCAGACATAAAAATTGCAATTTTTCGCAAATAAAACATTTTTAATGGGCAAAAAGTTGAAATACTTATAATACAACGAAATTTCAATAAGAAGTGAATTTGAATAAGCAAATTACTCACAATATTTTGATCCCATTAGGAATCGATGCTCATGTTACAACTATTCGACAACTACAGACGAAATTCATTATTCAGAAAGTTAGAACAATAATATTTGAATAGAATTTAAATTAACTTACACTTTGAACCACAATATTTAACAAATAAACTGCATTTATATGTGGATATTACATGAATAGATCAATAAACAGAAAAATGCAAAATGGCGAGGAAGCTTTCGGTGTATCGTAGTTCTCCGCCAGTGGCCCCTTAATCAGTTCAACACGTAGATTAATTTGGCATTTTCAGACCATTTAAGACGATTCATTTTAATAAATTGATACAAAAAAACAATTTTCATATTCTAACAACTATAAAAATGATTTCTTTAAACCGAATTCATGGAAATAGAAACACAATATCTTGAGTAAGAAATATCAAGTATCATTCCCATGATATCAAGTACGTTGCCGAACATGGTATTCGAGATACGTGTCACACTGACAAGCGCCAGATCTAAATAATTGGAATTTTTAAAAATGCACTCAAGAATTCTAATTTACTATTAAAATTCAATTTTGACATGAATTGAAGGTCACTTCATAATGAATAAATATTTATCTCATATTTCCCCATGCTTTTGATTAATTACTTCGATCAATATCACACAGATGAAATTATTTCTCCTGGAAAATCATGAGTTCATAGACAAAAGGCACATCACTTATGACTTACCTATCACTAAACTAAAATGATTAAATGAACGAATTTGGATTATAATTGATTTAAAACATGTAATAAATCAACAGGCCTGGTTCTCGAGTCTACAAAATAAATGTTGACCGACTGTCAAGTTCATTTTATTCAACAAGAATTCCAATTGGAAATGTAACTGATTTAGGCCTATAGAGGGTATTTAAAATGAAAATCCCATTATTCTGCTACTGAACAACCATACTATGCAATAATCACAAGGAAATTATACATTATTCTTTGACAGAAGGCTTCAAATTGATGGATTTACCATAGCATTTAAATGTTTTCAGCAGCCCATAGACACTATGACTATTACAGTGCAATATAGAAGGTGATTTTAAAGAAATTTAGGACTCATACAAGGGTGGCAAGAGAGATATTTCATTCTTAACATGTTCATTAGATTATTTCAAAACTATTTCAGAGCCAATTATTGCTCAAATCAATTCCAAAAGCTAGTTATACAATGAATTGTGTTTAATAATGATACGTACACTATGCTTGTGGCTTGATTAACAGGGATTAGAGGCTCATAATTTAAACAAGGTTAACGTTTATTGCATCCTAAAATCCTTTAATATATGTAGCTTGAACTGTTTAAAGGGTCGCCATCTCTTGAATACATTCCCAAAGTGAATAGTTTAATAAACTGCATCTATCCAATGTCACAGAATGATAAATTCAGAATAAATAGGGAATTGAAACTTATACAACGGTGGCAAAAACAAAATAGCATTCTCAACACGTTTATTAGATGCAGTTGAAACTATTTTAGGGCTAATAATCCCTTAAAACAATATTTCAAAAGCGAATTATTATAAAATGGATTGCACTTAAACAATGTTACACTATGCTGGAAGATTGGTAAACAGGGTTTAGTAGCTTATAATTTGAACCTGTGTAGCACCAGGGTTGACCTGGATTCCTAGTATCCTATATAATAAAAAGTTACTAGCTGTTATCTGTTGACGACATTCTAACACAGTAGAATTTGCGATTGGAGGAGGAGAAGGAGAAAAATGAAGAAGAGCCGAAGAGAGATAAAGAATAAAACTATTCAATTTAATTTGTATAGTGTAACAAAAAAGGCAGCAAGAGAATTGGAGGTGTAATAGCAGTCAACTATCTTGTTGCAACTGTTAGCAGTGATAACAGCATGAAGGCTGCTACCTGCTACACAGGAGCGAATTAAAGCAGGCAATAGAGCATATGGAGCCAACGTTCTGATGTTTAAAAGCAAAATTTTGACCAGGGCAACAAAGCTTGATGAAGACCAGTGGTTAATAACGCCTGTGAAACATGAACACTGACTGAGAAGGATTGCAGAAGTCTATTGGTTTTTGAAAGGCGTATCCTGAGAAAGATATTCAGCCCAATAAGAGAAGAAAACGAATGGAGAATAATAACAAACTAGATTATCTAAGTAATCAGGAAAACATTGTAAGGTTCGTGAAATCGCGAAGGTTGCACTTGGAGAGATTGAATGAGGAAAGAGAGGCGAGGATGATTATGAGAGAGAAGCTTCATAGTAGGAGAAGGAAGGTAGGACCAAGGGAACAGATGGGAGGATGGAGTGACTGCTTAAGATGGGAGTCAGAGGATGGAGAGTGCAGATGGAGGACGGAATTGTGTGGAGATGAGTTGTTAGAGAGGCCAAGGACTGTAGCTCCCTGGAAGTTAATAAGTTGGAAAGATTATTACACATTCTAGTACTCATGATTCAATTGAATCGCGCAACCTGGTAATAAAGGGCTAATCTCAGAGTCAATTATAAGAACTAAAAGCTAATTATAGCTAAAAGCACTTGAAAGGTATGAGAGGAATTTGACCAGAACTGTGATTCCATGATTCTTTTCTCACGTACAACCAGTAAATGTTGAATGAGTGATTCGCAAGACAATCGCCCTAACTATTTACTAGTACTTCAGACACAAACACATTACCTTGTATATTACAAGTTCATTATACATTTCCTTGTATAAAAAAGTACATTATGATTTTGCCAATGATAAATTAGTACAGAATGCATCTTCAAATACTTTTGTCTTTGCCAAGCTACTTCTCTAGAATAAATCATACAGTAGCCAATTTTCAAGTAAATTCGTCTTAAATCCTATCTAGTGCAGACCCGAGAAGTAATGCATTCTAAACAAAATTATTTTGGGTACTTGTGAGTATTTCTGCTATGGGATAATAATTCAAGTGGCGCAGGGAAAGTTTTCCTTTGTCAAAAAAGGGCATTGCGCATAGTTTATGATTTAGGTATGAGAGATTCTTGTAAGCCATATTTTATGAGAAAAGGTATTTTGACTCTGCTTTGTATTTTTATTATGCAATGCCTATAGTGTTTGAAATAAAATGAAACGAAACTTCATTTCCACAGAAAAAAACAAATACAAATGTTTGATTAGATACAAAAAATAAAATAGTGGAATATCCCACAAACTTGAGTCAAAGACTTGTTTGCTAAGGAGAATCTGAGTTTGTACAGCTTGAGAGGCAATATTCACGAGTATGGCACTAGATCCCGCAATCAGATTGATTTATTGGAACGGGTTAGGCTTTCCAAAACACAGGGAATGTAGCCTATCTCTATACTGGAGCAAAACTGTTTAATAAACTGCCAGTGAAAGTGAGAGATGAAGACTGTAAACAATTTAAAAATATTGTTCGAAGTGGCTGATGAAAGAAAGTGCATTCTTCTCAGTTGGTACCACGCCCATAAATATGGGATTATGCTAGTATAATAAGGTGTTCATTCTCTCTATTTTGTTTTGATTTGTCCTGCAATGTTAATGTCATCCTGTTAGTTTCATTCTGTGTCAGGCCCATAACTTACTGGAATATTTTAGTATAACAACTTGTTTTGCGTTTTCAAAAGTTGATTTTAACTTAAAAATACTTCCTTGTGAGTATATGTAATGCATAGTGAGAGTGAATTTTGTCAATGCTGAAATGTCTGACAATAAAGCATTCTTGATTATTGAAGGTGATTATATAAGCATTTTTCTATTCTATTCTAGGTACTTGAAAGGTAGAACTCAATCAAAACACAATGATTTAAAATAATTATTTAATATCACAATTTTATTATCACTGAGGGTCCTGATATTATTTCAAGGCTAGTTCCAATTACCGGAAACTATAAGGCCTTACCGCTTACCGGTGACCGGAAACTAGAAGATGAACGTCTATGAATTTGAATAAACCCATGAGACGCCGTACAGCCTTATTATACAGATCCACAGCAGTCGCAGTCACGCGCCCCAATTTAGGCTAAATTACATCAGCTGAGCATCTGATTGAACTCAACAATGTTAATTTACGCGAAGGTATTAATGTTCATCATTCTGGATTTCTTGTTCCATGACGAACTGCGTTGTTAATATTAACTTTGTATGTGAATTCACCGACTTGCAGTCAAATTAAGAATAAATAGAATTTTTACTTACTCTGTAGGCCGAACGCTTTCGAATCTTTGAGAGGTCCGTTTTCAGAGGCGTCCTCCTTGATCATCGATGTCAGTTTTTTGGTTAGAAGAATTGTGGTTTTTGTAAAATGTGATCAAAAAGTTTGTGTGATTTAAAATTCAGTTGTTCGTTGAGGATGTTTTGTTTATTGGGTGTGGTGTGTTTGTATATTTCAAATTGTTCCAAGGTGTTGAGTTTGTGTTCTTAGATTTTATATGTAGAATGTGTAGGTTGGTAGTGATTTCAGTGAAAGTGTGTCCAGTTTGAATGGTATGGTCGGCAAAATTCGATTCCGCTTTTCATGTTGGGGCTTGAAAATGTTCCATGTAACGTCGTTTGAATGTGCGGCCTGTTTGTCCTATGTAGAATTTGTTATAATCAGAGCAGTTCAGTTTGTAGATGTAAAACCTGACATCGAAGTAGTTGTGGAAGGCGGTTTATAAAACATCATGATTTGTGGTGAACACAATGCGGGGATTGGAACATTTTTCATACGTATACGATGCGGGGACTGAAACATCAGGATTTGTGGTGAATGCAATGCGGGGATTGGCACATTTTTCATACGTATACGATGCGGGGACTGAAACACAAGATATTTTCCAACGTATTGGATGCGGGGATTGGCACATGATTTTTACTGGCTCATTTTGACACGTATAGGACGCGGTTTCTAGCACATACATTTACTTATCGAACGCTGGAAACTCGTTCCAACGATAGTGCTCTTGTCCAAGTAACCTACAGCAACAGTTAGTTTGATAAAAAGTTGCAGGTCTTGAGCGAGCGTCGGGAAAAAATCACGTCCCCTGATAATCTGTATGTCTCTGAAAGAATGAATGTTTTGTTGAGTTGAAAGCCAGCAAACTGACCGAGTACCGAGACACAATCTTCTCTGTGATTGTGCTGTGGAGTTGTCCAGCCAAGCCGTGCTAAACGCCGTTATCCCGGAATGAAATGACACACAAGCTGTGAAAAAGCCGGCTAAGAAGAATGTGAAAAATCACAGCAACAACCTTTCTCTCGGAGAGCATGAATGAACACTGCACAGAGCCGGGTTCTTCATTTCTTTCTCGCGTCTTTCTATTATTGGTGCAAGAAGCGAAAAAATCTTTCTTCCTTTCGCACAAGCAACAAGGCCGTTGTTGAGAGGGGAAAAAATGCAACAGCCTCTTCCCATATTATTTCCTCTCTCGCGCTCGGTGAAAAAAAAACGTTGAACACTCTACTGTCCAAAATGCTCTATTGTGGCACTTTAACTTATAAGCGGGTGCATTAAAAAAATCGCATCGATGTGTTGTATGGTTATTATCGATGATGAAAAACATCGAGCATGCGATTACTTTTAGCTTTTAAATGGTAACATTCTAAGAAAAATATTTCAGTTGACTCCGAGATCTTATTAAGTAAGGATCACACCTGTTTTTTTTTCATTGTGTTGGCGCAAATCAATATCGCAGCAATGATGTTTTTGTGTGAAAGATTAGCATTTATTGACAGAGACAAGGTAATAAACGCTGGTTTTATTTTTCATCCGTATGCGCCCTACATAGTTTGCAGAGAATGTGGTTGGAAAACTAGTGGAACGCTTGACCTGGATCACATCATATTCATGCATAAGATAAACAATACCAGTTGCAGATTGTCTAGAGAAGTGGATCAAAATTATGACTGTTATATGGTGGCTAGAGAGTGTGTGTTCAAAACTGAGCAAATAATCAGGAAAACTTTTAATAAATGGCCAAAATTCTTGCCAAATATTGACAAAATGGTGAAATCCGGTTTGTATTATACAGGATTTCAGGACGATGTACAATGTATTAATTGCAAAGCAATATTTTGTGATTGGGAAGAGGATGATGACCCAATTTTGGTGCATTGTAGAGAATCACCTCATTGTGAAATAGTTAAAATGATAATGGAAAAAAATATGCAACATTAAATTTCTCTTTCTCAAAAAAAAGCCTTATTTCATCCAATTCTTATAATCCCTTCTTCTAACAGGTTTGCTTCAGTTGATGTTGTGACGTTGAACGCGATGAGTCAAAAAGAAAAAATTGCTTACGAACTTCATAGACAAGCCAGAAAAAATTTTCCAACACGCTATGTTGAAATTCGCGGCTTGAATGATCTATTTCAGGCTGATTTGGTTGATTTGCGGGAACACAGTAGAGTGAATGGTGGGTACAAATATATTTTGACAGTGATAAATTGTTTTTCGAAATTAGCTTTTGCTGTTCCATTAAAAACCAAGTCCGCATTGGAAGTTAAATCGGCATTGGAGCCCATATTAAAGAAACACAAATTTGACAATCTTCAAACAGATTCTGGTACAGAATTTTTCAATTCTTCAGTTAAAAAGCTATTGGACGAGTATGGCATCAACCATTATTCAACATACACAAAAACGAAAGCCAGCATTGTTGAGAGATTCAATAGAACTCTAAAAACAAACATGTGGCGAGAATTTACAGCAAATGGAAGTTATAACTGGGTGAGCATATTGAAGAAATTAGTGCAGAAATATAATAACAGCGTTCACAGAACTATTGGTATGCGGCCTGTAGATGTTAATAAGAGCAATGAGAAAAAATTGAAAGAGAAATATTCAGTTTGGTGGGAAAAAAGGAAGCAACTGAAACCGGTATATAAGGTTGGCGACCATGTCCGGGTGTCTAAGTTTAAATACACATTCTCCAAGGGGTACATTCCAAATTGGACAACGGAAGTATTCACGATCTCGAAGGTTAATAGAACACAGCCTCCAACATACGTTATCGAGGATTCAAGAGGCGAGAAAATAAAAGGTTGTTTTTATAGAGAAGAATTGAGTAAGACAACTTTGACAGACACTTTTCTAGTTGAAAAAATACTGCGTAGAGACGGAGATCGTTTATTTGTTCGTTGGCAGGGGTATTCAAAGGATTTTGACTCTTGGATTCACAAAAAAGATTTAGTATGAATTATAAACAGCATAGATGCAAGCTTACGGTGCAGAATTTTGACGAAATTATTGAAACATGTAAGTCACACTCGGATGATGGTTGCGAAAAACGACACAGCGATTTATTTCCATCAAACCTGAGATGTCTTTTGGTTGGGCCATCAAACACGGGGAAAACTAATGCTGTTTTTAATCTTCTTTTTCACCCAAATGGAATTCGATTCAATAATGTGTACGTTTTTTCAAAATCCCTGCATCAAGATAAATACAAATTTTTGGCTAAGACCCTGTCTGCAATTCCCGGCATAGGATATGCATGCTTTTCAAATAACGACTCAATACCCGAACCTTGTGAATTGGAAAATAATTCTGTCATGATCTTTGACGATGTTTCAATTGGGAATCAATTGAATTGTAAGAAATATTTCGCGATGGGACGTCATAATAAAATTGATGTGTTCTACATTTGTCAAAGCTATACTAAAATTCCAAAACATTTTATCAGAGATTGTGCAAATTTTGTGCTGGTTTTCCAACAGGATGAGTTGAATTTGAAATATATTTTCAGAGACCATGTTTCACCCGATATCACATACGACGCGTTCAAAAAGTTGTGTTGCGAAGCATGGTCTCTTAATAAAAACGGATTTTTAACTATTGATAAGGAATCACCAAAGACTTGTGGGCGTTACAGATTTCAATTCGATCAAATCATAACACGTTTTTGAACAACAAACAACGACATGTTATATTATTTTTTTTTTTTTTGTTGGCACCAGTGTTATCTTGACCTAATCAGACTAGAAATTTGCGAACCCATGCCAGTTCTACACAGAGCTTATTTTCAAAAGAGAACCCAAAGATTTTACTGAAGAGGATAACCTGGTTTATAAGGAGATATTATCACACACTAATGCGCATAGGGTTGATTCTTCGGAAGAGGCAAACATAAGATCAAACAGGGGGAAAAAATATGTTTCAATTATTAAGCACCTGTTCCCGGCAAAGAAGAAAACAGGTAGTGGAATAAATATTTCAAACAAGGAAAATCCTTCTATAACCGGTCTTAGCGAAGGCGGAATCAAGTTGAAAATGAATTCTGATAGGAATGTTTCGTATGTTTTTTACGATGATCCAAATGAAATTTGTGATAGACTGAAAATTTTAATAAGTTCTTATAACGCAGGAGGCAGGACACACAGATCTTATTAATGAAATACGATCGATTGTTGAAGAACTTTATGAAAAGGGTCTTGTCGATAATACAAACATAAATCTATAAATATCAATAACACCGCCGTCATCATGTCAGTATTCTGATAACATTTACGACACTACCAAGTCGGGTTTGAGAAAAAAAAATGGGCGATGAAAACCATCTTCAAGATTATGATGATTCTGTTGAATTAATTCATTTTACCGAAACATTGAGAAAAATATTGCGCAATCCTCGCAGAATACTTCGTCTGATGAGACGATACGGTGATGGAGATCAATATTTGGAAGATGATGCTTTGGAAATGAACGAGATTTTGACTACAACAGGTGGTGCTGGTGGACTATGTGATTTGAAATTTCAACGTATCATCAATCTAGCACAACCCGAAGATGAGTTTGATGCTGTAAATATGCAGTATTTGGTGGAGAAAATGAGTGATGTAGATAAGAAAATTGGTTTATTGAGACAATGGAATAATAGAGAAATAGGATGGGTCAAATCTCGAGTTGAAACATATCCTCTGGAATTTGAGAACCGAATGAACACCATGAAACGCGAAATACAATCAAAGGTTGACAAGGAATTCGCCGACATTAAGACGAAAATTGAATCAATTCCATCGTTGTATAATGCAAAAATGGAAACTTTTAAAAACGAAGTGGAATCAGTGGTCATCCAATCAGTGATCGAACATGAAAAAAGGATTTCGGCTTTGGAATCGCAAAAATGAAGAAAATAAAATGCTATTAGTGTTAACATTCGATACAAGATAGCAGCACATGTTGAAAAAAGGAAAAAACATGAAAAAAGGATTTCGGCTTTGGAATCGCAAAAATGAAGAAAATAAAACGCTATTAGTGTTAACATTCGATACAAGATAGCAGCACATGTTGAAAAACTCATTATTTGTTTTTTCTCACTTAAGTTTTTCGAATGTTCAAGTGTATAATAATCACATGTAAATCGCAATAAATGTACCAGGGGAATATACTTTTCTAGCAATTTTTATTAAGGCAATGTTTGTTGAAGTACAGCGCCGGGAAATGGCAGCGCTTTTAGAGATATCAAATGTCCGAAAATGAGAATAAAATATGTTTTTTCATTTATTTCGATCAGAATACTTTATTTACCTTTCACATCCTTTAAAACAATGTGTTATCCCGATTGACTGGTCACTCGGTGACCGATGCTTGTGAAGAAAGGTTTAGAAAAAATATTAGCTCTGTTCTCGGTAACAGTTCAGTATCACCATTGCTGTCAAAAATCGGTAATGTTGATACTCAAACATTGAGTAGAGAGCTAAATATTGTTGAGTGTGTGATTTTCAATAATGAGGGATAGCCACATAGCCGCTGCAGTAAGCATGAAACGGTATAAAGTGGCAAATGATGAGGAGGAGATGTCTTCTGTTAAATGTGAAAACTGTTATTATAAACACGGCTTGTATCATAATGCGAGTATATTGACTTGTTTTATTCTGATTTGTTGTATTATAGTATTGTTATTTTTGGTTATATCATGCCATGAGAAAAAGTTATACCACAAATTTTCTAACAAATCAAATGACTCAGATGATGGAATGGAAAACTCTCACCTTTTTTCCAATCATATATCCCAAAATGAGAACACACGTTCGCACATTTTAGCCTATGTAAATGGTTGTATAATTTCGCACTTGAACTATAACATTTCAAAAGATTTCAATCAACAACTTGAGAATTGGTTTGACTCTTTAATGTCGGCAAATGACAAAATATGTGGATTTCATAGAAAGTATAAAATGCTATCGCATTGTGCTAGCAATACGTTTATGGACGAGATAAATTTCGCAATCAACAATTCAATTCAATTCTGCAACATTGGAACGTAGTCAAAGATCGAAAAAAAAATCTGACAAAAAAGGTACTTGACTATCTTGCTGCTAATTTTTTTTCGATCTTTGACTCCAACAAATTGCATTACAGCGCTCGTAAGTATTTAAACAAAGCGATAGCTCATTTGATTTGTCATTCGATGAATATCGCTCGAAGTGAGAGGTTCAATAATAGATCCGTTGTTGGCAGGGGATTGCTGTCGTCCATCGCGGGTAAGATTGGTGATGTTGCTGGTTATGCATTGAATAAATCAATTGACGCATTGCCCATAGAACTTCATGTTCCATTTCATAATTTCTGCGGGGCTGGGACTCATTTAGCTGAAAGACTTGCTCGTGGTGACAAGGGAATTAATCCGTTGGATGAGGCATGCAAAGAGCATGATATAGCATACTACAATTTTAAAGACACCAAAAACAGAGCATTAGCAGACCGCGTTTTAGCCGAAAAATCGTGGGAAAGAGTTAAAGCACAAGATTCCAGTCTTGCAGAGAAAGCTATTGCTTGGGGCATAACTAATACAATGAAACTTAAGTCGAAATTGGGCTCCGGGTTAAAAAAGAAAAAAACCCGTGGGCGGGGGCTTTTTCTTAGACACGGACTTAAAAAAGGTGATGGGCTATTTTTGCGTCATCAACACAAGAAAACTGGCGGTGGTGTTAAGAAACAGAAGAAGAAAAGGAGGAATGATAAAAAAAAAGTCCACCGAATGTAGATCATATTATTAGCAATTTGCCAAATAAACCTTTGTCAAACATTGAGCTAGCGAAATATGCAAAGAAACTAGGTATTGATAATTTTCGTGGAGTTTACATGCGCGATACACTACCGCATTCCAAACCGCGTGTGCACGAAACCGCAATAGTTAATTTAGATTCTGTGAGAAACAATGGAAGTCATTGGGTTTGTTATAGGAAAACTGGGAATGAAATATACTATTTCGATCCGATCGGTGACTTGAAACCTTTAAAAGAGTTAGTGCAATATTTGAGTAGAGGGATAGACGGGGTAGGGGTAAAAATTTACTATAATTATGATGGAAAACAGAAAATGAATTCAGTGAACTGCGGTCATTTGTGTCTATCTTACCTAGCAAAACTCCCACTATAATGTTCAGTTTTAGTAGTAATACAAGCATACTGGAATCTGAGTTTTTCCCACCAATCGTCACAGAAGGTCCAAACTGGGAAATTGGTCTTATAAATTTCTCAACTGTCAACTCAATTTCGAATGTTAGAGAAAACTTTAACAATGTTTTCCACTATTGGGAAGATGATGACAAAAAATCGGAGACGCCAACTGACAAAGTAAATGGTAATAAAATGAAAAATCGTAAAATGAAAACATATGGTTTTGTTGGTGATTATCACAGACACTTAATTCAATCTCATCATGATGAGTATGTTGCTAAGCAAAGAAGCATTGCCGATAACGAAGTAGTGGATGATAAGCTCAGAAAAATTAGCATACCGCAAGGGACCTACGAACTAAGTGACATACGCGATTTTCTGAAAACGGCCCTCATGATTAGAGATATTAAATTCAAACTTTACCCAAACATGCACACACTCAAATCGGAATTATTCTGCTCAAAGAAAGTAGATTTCACACAACCACTCTCGATTGGTAGGGTTTTAGGCTTCAGCTCAAATAGAATTCTCGAACCAAATAAATACCACCAATCGGATATACCTGCCGCCATTTCTGGAGCGGTTGTGCTTAGATCCATCGAGGTAGCAGTGGTACTGTGCATACGTTGTCTGAACAGGCTCTGCGAATTTTGAAGCATAGAATTTTAATTCGAACGGATAAGTAGTATTTTTGTTTATTATTATTAGTATTTATAATATCTTAATAATTTACATCATTAACTTGTCTAATATAAGTTAAAGTATTTAAATAAAAAGTCAAATTCTATTTTCGAGGTTAGGTGTACCGATATTGATAAATTTTCTTGTAATTAAATAGTCTCAAGTTGACAATTGTAATAAATTAAGTAATATTTCATTAAACATTTAACTAAAATCAATTGAAAACAATTTTTAGCTAGGAAAATGAGTCCAAACAAGGCATCTAAATCTAATTGTTCAACTAAAACTCAAGTAGCTACGCGATCTCAGCAATTATTAACGAAAAAATCTCCAACAGCTCTTAAAGCTACTGTAGATGTAGAAGAAACGGTTGCTAAACTATTGAGTGATCACACCAAATTGAAAACAAAATTAGAAACATCACTAAAAAATTCTGAGGAAGAACGAATAGGGTTAGTGGATCACATAAAATCTCTGGAAGTTATTGTAAAATTGCAGCAGGAAGACCATAAAACTGAAATACTAAATCTCACGAGTCAATGTAGGTCTATGTCAGAGGAAATCGAAATATTGAAATCAAAAATAAACTTGGCTAATGTAAGATCTGAACCTCTGATCAATACAAAAAAAGTAGAACCTAAATCAAATGGGGAAAAAATAAATAGAAATGGTCAAACAAAAACGTATAGTCAGGTTTTGCAAACAGCAACCAAAACTAAAGTAAGGGCAAATAACGATAGGAAAGGTAGAGTACTGCTCTTGACATCCAGTCATGGACGAGACTGTAGTGACCTACTAAATAAAAGATTAAAAAATAAGTATGAAGTTCAGAGCTTTTTCAAACCAAGTGCCCCTATAAACGCTATCGTAGAGTCAGCACAGGAACAAACTAAAGATTTTGGAAAAAACGATTTTCTAATAGTACTGGGTGGCTCAAACAATATAAATGAACCTAATCTAAAACATCTTCCTGAAATAAATGAAAAAATTAAAGAGATTGTGCCACTCAGCCAAAAAACTAATGTAATAATAAGTACAATTCCGTATAGGTTTGATAGGCCAGAGCTAAATGAAGCCATTAAGTCAACAAATAAATCAATTCATAATACAATCAACAGCCTAAAAAATAAGAATTCTAAGCAGTTGGGGATTTGTTTTCTAAATGAAAGGCTGAAAAAACAAAACTTCACTAATCATGGTCTACATCTAAATCAATCTGGCAAAGTAATATTTTGTAATAGGCTGGCAGAGCTGATTGAAAGTCGTTTGCAATCTACTGTCAATAATTCTCCTAAACAATCATCTAACGAACCTTTTTTAGTAAAGTGGCTCAAAACCGGGAAGGGAAACTAGTTTCAGATGATAAATTCATATCTTCAATTGTATTAAAAGACGTTAATCGATCAAAAAATCAGGATAGCATTAGTGGAAGGAACTCTTGTAGCAATCTGATAGGCTCTCAAGATTCTAAGAGATTAAGTAAATCTACTTCAATATGCAAAAGCAACGATAAAGTAATAAGGGATGATAGGGAAGTACCGGTACTCACTGTGTTCCATCAGAATATTCAATACATTCGTAACAAAATAGATAGAATCGAAGTATTTTTTAAAGAAGAGGCTCCTGATATAGCTATTTTCACAGAGCATGGTTTAAAAGAAGATGAATTGTCACAACTTAATATTCCAAACTATTCATTGAAAACGTCGTATTGCAGGACATCTCATCGAAGTGGGGGAGTAGCTATCTTCACTAAAAATGCTAAGAATATGCAAACATTTAATTTAGAATATGTAGAGAAATTTGCTGTGGAAATGGATTTAGAAGTTACTGGTTTGAGAGTAAAAATCGACAATAATTTCGAAGTAGCGGTGTTAGGTATTTACAGGTCACCAAATGGGGAATGGAACAATTTTTGTGAACTATTCAATAGGCTTTTAGAGATTACTACTACTCGTTTTACAAACGTTATTGTAGCGGGAGATTTCAATACAGACTTTGCAACACAGAATAAAATGACAGAAGATTTAAAGGATATTATATGCATGAATAACTTGGAAATAAAAGTTCATGAATATACCAGAGTCACAAGAACATCACAAACAATAATTGATAACATCCTTACTAATATAGATTACTCTAAAACAAGATTAGGCGGCTCGGAACTATCTGATCATGACTATCAAATCTTAGAGGTGGGGTTGCAAGGTCATAAATCAATTAAAAAGAGTAGAGTAATGAAAGAAATTCAACAATGTGAACAGGGGAATATCGATTGTTTGAAGCAGAATCTGCTACAAGAAAACTGGAGTAGGGTTTACAATAGCAATAGTTTAAATGACAAATATGATAGTTTCATTAATATTTTAAGGTTTCATATTACTACGAGTTGTCCAGTTAAAAAAGTCCCTGTAAAGAACAAATTAGACAAGATTGAAGAGTGGATAACTGATGATATCCTTGCAGAAAGAAATAGGGTTAAAGATGCATATGATGAATTCAAACTATCTAGAAATATGTTAAGTGAAGATAATTACAAAGCTCTAAAGAAAAATTATACAAGAGAAGTGAAAAGAGCGAAATGTAAGAAAACAGCTGAAATTTTGAATAATAGTGTGTACTTTAACACAGCAGTGTGGGATGTAATAAACAAAAATAGGCAAGTAGCTCATGTAGATGCTTATACTAGTGTCCCCAGAATAATTAACGAAAATAAAAAATATATTGATGATAGTGTAGACATTTGTAATTTCTTTAACAGATATTATCAACTGGTTGCTAAGGATCTTCAAAAATCTCTTAATACAGGTATTAGTGATGCAAACATGAGGAATACTGAGGGGATTCAGAACGAATTAAAATTCCACCCAGTATGCCAAGACGAGTTGTCAAATATCATTGATAGTTTAAATAATAAAAAAACTGTAGGAATGGATGGGGTATCCAGTAAAATTCTGAAAGAATGTAAAGATCAATTGTTAGACCCTTTGATTCATCTGATCAATCATTCATTAGAACAAGGTGTTTTTCCAGATAATTTAAAAGAGGGGAAGATCTTGCCAATCTTCAAAAGTGGCGATAGAGAAAAGGTAGAAAACTATAGGCCCATTAGTATTTTAAATGTAATAAGTAAAATTTTTGAAAGAGTAGTTCTAAATAGGTTACTTCTGCACCTTCAAGAAGCTAACTTTATCTGTGATGAACAGCATGGCTTCCAGAAAGGGAGATCAACAAAAACAGCCATAGTTTCTCTAGTTGAAAAACTAATAGATATAATAGATTCAGGTGATAAAGCTACTGCAATCTTCTTAGATCTGTCAAAGGCATTTGATTGTGTTAATCATAGAACTTTATTGGAAATACTGCAAAATGTAGGTGTAAATGGGGTTGAACTGAAATGGTTTGAATCATATCTTATTGGGAGAAAACAATGTGTAGAACTAACTACAGTAGTTGGTAATAGTATAGTAAAGAATAAATCTAATAAATTAGAGGTGCAAGCTGGAGTGCCTCAGGGGTCAATACTAGGTCCATTGCTTTTTTTGTTATATGTCAACCATTTGCCTAAAGAATTAATTAGTGGTAGAGCCCTCTTATTTGCTGATGATACATCACTCATTTTCAGCAATTCCATTCTAGATAATTTAGAAATAAGTGCCCATATAGGTGTGCAGTCCATTGTCCAATTTTTAAACCAGTTGAAATTAACTATAAATAGTAAAAAATGCCAATACCTTCAATTCAAAAACAAACATAATTTAAATGAAGATAGGGCTATAAACGTGTTTGTAAACGATAATCAATTAGACCAGGAAGAAAAAATTGCATTTCTAGGAGTTACGTTGGATAGACGATTGACCTGGACTCCATACATTGAGAAAATATGTAGTAAAATTTCATCTGGGGTATTTGTCCTGCGACAGCTCGCTAGATTGAATGACAAAAAGTTACTTTTTACAGCTTACCATGGGCTCTTACTGTCACATATTAGGTATGCTATCTTAGTATGGGGTAATTCATCAAAACAAAATCTTGATAGGGTGTTTAAGATCCAAAAGAAAGCGGTTAGGTGTATAGAAAGAGTAAATAGATTAGATTCATGTAGGCCGTTGTTCAAGAGACTTGGTCTCCTAACTGTACCCTGCTTATATGTGTATGAAGCTACTTTATATGTAAAAACGAATGATATTAACCAAAATCTTGATGTACATGATTATAATACAAGAAGCCGAGGAGATTATCACTTGGTGAGTCACAATAGTAGCCTATTCAAACAAAAACCTAGTTATATTGGTAGGAAATTCTACAACAAGCTACCGCAGTTTTTGAAGAGTCTTGAAAATATAGAAATATTTAAAAATCAATTGAAGAAATATTTAGTTGATAAAGCTTTTTATAGTGTACAAGAGTTCCTTTCACATCAAAATTAAGCCTCACCTCAACTAATTGAAGTAATTATGGTATCTAGTGTATAATATTGTTGATCTGACTTGTCTTATACTCCTTAACTGGAGTCTCCAAGACGTAATCTACAAAAAAAAAAAAAAAAAAAAAAAAAAAAAAAAAGAATAGTTTGTAACATTGCGAGCGGGTCTTACAGAAATGGGAAAGAGGACCATGTGATATTTGAACTGCCAACACTAGTCGAACCAGGTGAGAAAATTGAAGCATTCCCTGCAACACCGATCTATTTAGACATAAACACTGAGAGAATAGAGAATATTACATTGAAAATTGTTGATGAAAACAACAACCTGGTGGATTTTCGAAACGAAGTTGTAAATATTAGACTACATATTCGTCAACGCGCCTAGATTGCAACCAACATGGGCTTGGTTTTTGGGAATAAGAAAAGAGAGCTGATTGTGGAGAATCAGTTCAGTCGCAATCAAGCTGTTGGTGGGTTAACATTGCGGAATATTCGTTTTCTTCAATCACTTGGCCTGATAACTAATCATAAACAAAAATGACGAGTGTGAGAGTGCTAGATGTGGACACCAGCAATGCCGACTATGAAGAATCGATAACAAAGTTTGAATTACACTCACACACATCATTTCACTCAGTGGCAAACTTTGGAAATAGTGACGAAATTCGCATTCAAATTTCACAACTTGATGCTTTTACACTGCCCAGCGAATCTTATCTAACAATTTCGGGAATATTGTACACCACTAAAGACGAAACGAGGTCTGTTAATAAGAAAATTCAATTAGTTGATGGATATGCACTACATCTCTTCAGCCAGATTGCGTATGAGTTGAATGGAGTCGAACTGGAACGAGTCAGAAATCCGGGAATTGGATGCTACATGAAAAATGCTGTGACTTTGAGAGAGGCACAAAAACATCATATTAACAATTCCGGTCTCAATTTTGAAGGAAAAACATATACTTCCGGCGATGATGGTTCTTTCAACATACTGGTCCCGTTGAAGTTCATATTTGGTTTTGCGGATGATTATAACCGCATTATGCTACATGCTAAACAAGAACTTATTTTGAATAGGGCATCAACTGATTTGAATGCTGTACTCATTCCTTCTACAGAAAAAGATCCATTGAAAATCGAGTTAACCAAAATTAAATGGCATATGCCGTTTGTTGAGCTATCGGATGAAAGAAAACTACCACTGCTGAGAATTATTGAACAAGACAAACCTATCAGAATGGCTTTTCGGAAGTGGGAATTGCACGAGTATCCTGTTTTACCAAAGACCAATAAACATATTTGGTCTGTTCGCACAACCTCGCAGATGGAGAAGCCACGGCTCATAGTAATCGGATTTCAAACTGGGCGAAGGAATGTTATGGATAAGAATGCTTCTATTTTTGACAAATGCAATGTTAAAAATATAAAGTTATTTTTAAATTCGTCATTTTATCCATATGAAAATTTTCAGGGTGATATGAGATTGATATATGAAATGTTTAGCAGGGCCAATCGTTCATATTATTTGAAAAAATATCCTGAGCCCATTGTATCTCCTGCAATTTTTGAATCTCACACTCCTCTTTATGTGATAGACTGCACACATCAGGTAGATAGTGTGAAGACTGGTGGTGTTGACGTCAAATTGGAATTTGAAATGGAGAAGGCGGTAGAAGATGGTACATGTGCGTTTTGTTTAATAATACATGATTCTATAATGCAATATACACCTCTTTCTTCTCTTGTAAAATCGATTTAGAAAAAATATTATGCTGATGAGATTTAATAAAAAATGTACTCAAAACATGCGAATATTTCATTCTATTTTAGACCCTATTTTATTCATTGTTAGTTAATTTTTTCCAGAAAAATGTTTCAAAAAAATGATTTGGTTTGTAGGACTCGAACCCATGACTAGTGGAAAAATGCAAACTTATGCGGCTCCGATCTTATCCAACATACCAAATCATTTTTCACAGACAAGGAGTAGAAAAATGGGTATTTGTTTAAAATAAATACGTCAGACAGTTGGCGATTCTTGCTAGTTGAAGTTGAGCTGACCAAGAATCAACATGGTGTCCGATTTTTCAGTGAGCGAATTCAATAATTTGTCATATACGTGCGTTGATGTTGTGGATATTTGTGATTTAACAGAGGGACAAGTTTATCCCGTTGATAGTGCACGCATAGTAAAAACACAACATGGGTATCGTGTAGTGATGAGATTGTATGAAACTAGGAATTGGTCACCAATTGATGTATTCTTGCCTGATAGATACATCAGTGTTTTGAATTCTTCAAACTTGGACAGTTTCAACAGAAAGAAAGGATATCGTATCACTTTTGATAATCTGAAGGAAAAAAATGTTCAAATTTTAATAGAGTACTATGGACATGATGTTGTCGGTTAATTGATGGTTAGCGCGCAGACTAGGCCTACTGGGGAAACTGCGCTATATAAAATTAAAAACGATATCATTGGCTCATACGTCCTAGAAATGATTGTATTTCTTAACGTGAATTGGAAACTGAGCTTTTAGATCAGGTCTGCTGGGGACACTGTGACGACGGAAAAGAGAGAAATGAAGAACCGGCTCTCTGGCACATACATTCTCGCTCTCCGAGAGAAAGGCGGTTGCTGCGGTTTTTCACGACAACTCTTTCTACTGGCGCAAACGCTTCGCATCAAACCTATCACCACTTTTTTGTGAAAAAACGTTTTCGATGCAAACTTCATTCTCGAATGAACTTGCTTCTTACTTTTCTCAAATAAAATGAGTGTGTCAATCCCCGAATCTAATACGTTGGAAAATATTTTGTGTGTCAATCCCCGCATCGGATACGTATGAAAATATTTTGTGTTTCAGTCCCCGCATCGTATACGTATGAAAAAAAAAAATGTGTCAATCCCCACATCGGATACGTATGAAAATATTTTGTGTTTCAGTCCCCGCATCGTATACGTATGAAAAAAAAAAATGTGTCAATCCCCGCATCGGATACGTATGAAAATATTTTGTGTTTCAGTCCCCGCATCGTATACGTATGAAAAAAAAAATGTGTCAATCCCCGCATCGTATACGTATGAAAATATTTTGTGTTTCAGTCCCCGCATCGTATACGTATGAAAAAAAAATGTGTCAATCCCCGCATCGTATACGTATGAAAAATGTTCCAATCCCCGCATTGTGTTCACCACAAATCATGATGTTTTATAAACCGCCTTCCACAACTACTCATCGATGATCAAGAATGACGCCTCTGAAAACGGATCTCAAAGATTCGGAAGCGCTCGGCCTACAGAGTAAGTAAATTCTATTTATTCTTAATGAATATTTGACTGCAAGTCGTTGAATTCACATAGAAAGTTAGTATTAACGTCTTTAGAGCTGGTTTTTCAATCAGATTTACCCGTCTGATGTAATTTTTTTTCGAAGAAGCCCTCATAAGTCTGAGTTTTGTGTGTGAGTAATGAGTTGGACCTACAGTTTTAGGTGGGTTCCGAACCACCAGGAAGTGATTTTACAGCAGAGAAAAGAGTCTGTTTTGCTGGTCAATCCAATCGGTCATCCTCACAAAGAGGGCCCAGGAGTTTGTAGCTTATGTTTATCAAACTGAACAGCAACGTGCTACGGCTCACGGTTATCACTTCCTCCTGTAAGTAAAGGAGCTATCAATATCTCTGAGAAGTATTGTCTCTGGGTAATAGATAATCAATTAACACAGCGATAGATTGATTTGACTTGTTATTGTACACACTATAAAATGGACTGTGTAAAAAAACATAGGGTGGTTCAATCCCTGCATGCTGGATAAAATGATATTAGATTGAAATATAATGTCTCTTGTTCACAAATATACGTGTGTCCTTCACACGTGTGCCCTTCCTGTAGACTGAATTTTGTGGGAGAGACCAGCCAGCACCCTATGCGCTCTGCTCTCCCCACCATAGTCCCTCACAAGCACCAAAAAGTATGGAACATATAATCCAACAATCTCAATAGATTTTATTATTATCATACCTAGTGTTTATTACTCCCCCCAGTATCATTTACCCCTAATTGTGGCGCGCGTCCGCGACAGCAGTGGCTCTGTATAATAAGGCTCTGGCGTCCAAATCAAATAAATCGAACGGAGGGTGGTAATTGGTCTCGCGGTGAGCGTCATGTTCTTGCGATCGTGATGTTCAGTCACGATCGCTCAAGCATTATGAGCATTATTATCAATTACCCGGTGGTTCGGAACCCACCTAAAACTGTAGATCCACCGTTTTCTCTGTAACACGGCTCAAAAGGCGAGGTGGAGCAACCTGTAAGGATCTCTCCACTAATAAAAACCATACGCTTATTATTTATTTACCAATCAAACGCCTAGTTTCCGGTGCACCGGTAAGTGGTAAGGCTCCCAAGAACGCACCCATTAATTCTTGTATAAATTCACCCCCTCTCTGGGAAGAATTCTAGCAAAATCTGATTATGTGACAGCGGTGAAAAGACTGTCAGGGGCAGATGTAAGCACGGAAGCCAGACAGGGGCACAGCTGGAGAATATCGTCATCGTCTGAGTCATCATCATTGTCATCATCTGAGGATTGGAACTCGATGTAGTTGACATGCATGGGAAATGGCGAGCGTGGCTTGGAGGCCGGTTTACGGGTCATGATGGGCCGGTACTTTGGACGCGTTAACCGCAACCGGGGCAGATCGGGGTCCGAGTCAAGGTTGATGTCAGGGTCGCGAATCAGGTCCAATAGGAATTCGGACAGCTGACGCCACCAGAGCCGCGCCCGTGACCCGGATGAACCGTGACCCGGTTTATGGGTCAGGTGGAGTTTGTGTCGGGCGCACTCTGTCGGCGACTCTTTGAAACGCACACCGCGCCCCATTGACGCGTGCGTTGGTGCCGCTATCCGGTCCAGCTCAACCTAAAAGAACAATAATTCTGTCTATTTATTTATTTTTTATTCCATACACAAATTTACATCAATATTCCAAAATATGACATCAAATAATAGTAATGTCACCATTGGTTTTAATGTTAGAGTTTGTAAGGTATGAGTTTCATTTTTCAAATCTGATTCAAGGATTATTTCAGTAGAATGTTTTATTTTAAAACACGTTGTGACATTGAGGAAGCAATAGATGTTCCTGGATTTCTTGTTCCATGACGAACTGCTTCAACGTTTTAAGTGAAATCAATGACTTGCAGTCAAATTTTTATTAAGAATAAGTAGAATTTACTTAATCTGTAGGCCAAACGTTTCGAATCTTGGAGATCCATTTTCAGAGCCTCTGAAAATGGATCTCCATGATTCGAAAACGTTCGGCCAACAGAGTAAGTAAATTCTACTTATTCTTAATAAAAATATGACTGCAAGTCCTTGAATTCACTTAAAAAGTTAACAATAGATGTTGATTAGGTCAGAAGTATTTCAATATGTCACATATGAATTCATTTGTGTTTGACATTGAGATGCTCATAAAATTTTTGTTTCTAATATAGTTAAGGCATTGTTAAGTCATTTGGATGGGTCAGTAGTTGAGCAGTGAGCAGTGAGTTGGTTTCTTGTGTTGGTGGATGCAGGATGGAACAGGAGCTTCCATCTTGCATGGCATCCCATCAAAAAAAGTAAGACCTTATAGTTATGCTCATCATTAAATGATTTCATTCATGAGCTAAAGAATAGGCCGACCCCATCACTAATCAACATATCTATCTTGCTTTATCTTGCTATACCATTTTAAATATTCAGATAGGCCTATGCCAAGCGAGTTGCCAATCCCCTTATTTCTAATAAATTAATAGCTTGTAAATTAATAGCTTGTATTAAGTCAATTTAATAAATATTTATATTTTGTTTGAGATAACAGTTAGAGGTGAGATATAAATTATTATGTTTAAATATAGATACGATTATATTTTGAACGAGTAAACAATCATTTCATTCTATCTGAACTAAGCAGCCCATTACATAGGCTACATATGACACTGACGGTTTTTTTCAATTTAATTCTTTATTTCTCACCAAAGTCAATACAACTGACAATATACATTTAAGAAAATACAATAAAATATAAAAATTCTAACACATTAACAAAATAACAGTAACATATGAAGTGGGAAACACTTGAGTGGTTTACACTAAAGTTTCTGTTTTGTTTCAATTTAATAGGTTCGACGAAATTCGCACCCACTCAGGAGATACTATTGATCGTTTAAATTTGCAATATTCACTTAAACTCATTTACTCAGCTGTAGATGGAGGGAGTTGGTCATGGACACTCCCCTGGCCAAGTTCTACTCATGGATCAAACTAACTTTGGTTACTAACCTTGACCTTGGACTTGTGATTGCGTTCCGAGTCGGATCCCCCGGAGCGAGAGCGTTGCATGCGATGCGCGGCCGCTTTCCGACGCTGTTCCCTGCTGAGGGCCCCCCTCCGACCCCCTCCACACCCCGCACCACCATCACCCGACCCTCCCTTCGCTCCAAACAGGCCGCGTGATTCGGCCATCTCGATCATGTACTTTGGATCCAGTCTCGTGATCTCCTAAAACAACAACAATAATTATATTAATTATGTAGAATAATTAAAATACTAAAAAAATAATTAATAGATAGATAAGGTAGATAGATAGATATATTTAAGCATCCAGTGGCCTCCCATCATGGGGGCATCTGGATTTGCCCAATGTTAAATTTAAATTTATTATTTCCATTCAGGCTATATTAATTAAGGATTTTTATAATACTCTCTATATTCTTGGCTTGAATAGAAACCACAGTCCTATAGCTCTCTCTTGAAAACCTCTTTAAATATTTTGAGAGGAAGTCTCTTAAGCCTGGCTGGTAAAACATTAAAAAGTTGAACTCCTGAATTTCTAACACCATTTGCATAGAGAGCAGTGCGATGAGTTCCATTTCTAAGTTCATCCCTGTACCCAGTGTTTGAGAATAAACCATGGAACCCCTATTAAACATTAATTCATTTTTATTTATTAAATTGACTGTTTCAAATATATATAAACTAGGCACAATGAGAATTTTTAACTGTTTTAAATATGGTCGACAGCTCGTCCGAATAGACTCACCCACCAGAACTCTTATTGCCCATTTTTGCAATTTAAAGATTTGACCTACTTCGCTGGAATTACCCCAAAAAGCTATGCCATAGGTAATCCGTGAATGGAATAGCGCATAATAAACCTCTTTCAGCATAGTAAAAGCAAGTAAATTTTTCATGCTTCTTAGTACATACATAATAATAGGTAATAAAAAAAAGAATCCAATAAAAAGAATAGTTGGAAACGCGTCCGCCGCGACTCAAAAAATTCAGCTCTGCACAGCAAGATTCTACATATTAATAGTTATACTGCAGTTCACGAAATGGATATTCACAACAATTACAACAAAAAATAATTATTATTACTAAAAAATGTTTAGTAAATTTTTGGGTAAGTTATGTAGAGCGCTCCATATACTATACAATGTCTGGGTAAACAATAACGGTTCTTGACTGCCTGGTATGTGTGTAACAAGCCTTATTAGGACCGCCATTGAATAAACAGCTACTGAAAACGTTTGGCCAAGAGTGAGTACAATTAATTATTATTTATTCACAATTAAAAATTGACTGCAAGTCGTTAAATATACAATAAAAGGTTAATATTAACAATGAAGATTATTATGGATCAAGAAATCCAAGAACAAAGCACAATAATTTATTATTCTTTTCCACTTGATGATTTAAATGTTGACCAAACCGAAACACTATAGAAACAATCAAAAGTATTCCTGGATTTCTTGTTCCATGACGAACTGCGTTGTTAATATTAACTTATTATGTGAATTCAACGACTTGCAGTCAAAAATCCTCTGAAAACGGATCTCAAAGATTCGAAAGCGCTCGGCCTACAGAGTAAGTAAATTTGATTTATTCTTAATGAATATTTGACTGCAAGTCGTTGAATTCACATAAAAAGTTAAAATTAAAAGTAGTTTATAACATTGAGTTTTGATAAAAAAATTTGATTCATGAAATAAACACATGAAATGAGCGGTATTAAGCAAAAAGGAACCAAGCCACAAAACAGAAATTTTGAGTTATGAAGCATCAAAGTTGAAGTCTCATGATAAATCCAATTTTATTTCAAATCTGTTAATTCCATACTAACATTATTAAAGTTATTTTTTAGTTTTTTTTAGTAGTAAAATAACGTTCTTTGATTATCAGTTTCATTAGATATAATTATTTTAATAGGGTTGGTTCCTTTTTGTGATTTGAATAACTGCTTTGTCTTTAAGCAGAAAGGAACCAGACAGCTGGTTCTGTTCTCTGAAATTGTATACAGTAATATTGCAGCTTTTGTAAGGGAACCATTGAGAGTTGGTTCTATTATTAATAAGACTTGAATATTGAACATGATTATATACGAAATTTATATTTCCCTTAGAATTGTTTGTAGGATTCTTTACTGATGCAAACCTTTCGCTTGATAACAGGTACCTTCTTCCTCCAGTTTCAAGCACTCGTCTCTGTGAGGACAAAGGTCTGGAAGCGGTGATAATTCGAAAAGATCACAAGCCGGAACCTGAAATCAATTAATATTGAATTAAATTGATAATCATGGAATCAAATTATTGTAAAAATAATTATTCAATATTTTAATTATTCTACTAATTTATTTATTTATTGTGACAAATTTACAACGAGTGTGAAGGTGCAACAGACTCAAGTCCAAAACTGCTCCCTTCACAAATTTTGAATAATGTTACATTGTTCAAAAACATTGAGGTTAACACAGACTAAAAATTTAAGATTTGCTAAGAACCTTCACTCAAAAAAAAAAAAAAAAAAAATGAATCTTCTCACTTAACCACTATGATTTAATATCAAAACTGACACTGTATTTCTATTTAATATATGATTTTCACTCACTTATACTGGAGATACTGGAGGGATGCATTTCACTTCTAAAGAGAAACTTCATCAGCCTCTGATAAAGAGGAGCTTCTTCTGATAAAGAGGCTGATGAAGCTTCTCTTTAGAAATGAAATGCATCCCTCCAGTATATGTGAGTGAAAATCATATATTAAATAGAAATAAAGTGTCAGTTTTGATATTAGATTGTTCATCAAGTATTTCACAAAAAATCACAGATAATAATGTTCTCTGCTGTGAAATCACTTCCCGGTGGTTCGGAACCCACCTAAAACTGTAGGTCCAACTCATCAATCACCATCATCCAACTCATTACCCACGCACAGGTCTACGACCTATGTGGGCTTTATCCAAGATATGGAACAAGAATAAAAGTATTATTGTAATAGGGAAGTGATAAACGTGAACCGTAGCAGGAATCTGTTCAATCAGATTTGATAAGCAACGCTCTCCTGGGCCCTCTCTGTAAGGGTGAGTGATTGGATTGACGGGCAAAAAAGACTGTTCTCTGCTGTAAAATCACTTCCGGGTGGTTTGGAACCCACCTAAAATTGTAGGTCCACCATGTTTCCAATAACATGGCTCAAGCGGTGAGGTGGAACTTCCCGTAAGGGTTTCCCCACCAATAAAAGGCATACGCATTTACTTTTTTATTGTAAAAAGAATTTTAGAAAAATTATTGTGTTAATTTGAAAAATTGAGATCATACAAGATAAAGACCTTCATTCTTAAAAACAACTGACATAATATATACTCAATTTTACAAAATAAAATTTTTAATAAAACAATATAATATGAACAATATTCCCCACAAGGTGAAGTTCGGCATGCGCGTATCTAGTTAGAGCTATAACTCCTTGTAAGAATTTAGTGTTGGATCATTATTATGGGAATAAAATTTGTTAACATTCTAATTTCGATTCTTTTTGTAAAAGTTTCAATGGCAGTATACGAAATTCACCCAACCATCTTTCCAATCTATAAACGAGCAATTCATCAGTCTTTGAATTTATATTAAAATAGATAATAATGCTATCAAATATTATGTTATATCAGCATGCTTCAGACATTGATTGTATTTTGAATTTTCTCATGTAAATTATGACTGAATTTTGTCACTATTAGTGTATTCAACATCTAAATTAAGCCTCACCTCAACTAACTGATATAGTAGTTATGGTAACTAGTGTATAAGATTGTATAATTGTTGATCTGAATTGTCTTATACTCCTTAACTGAAGTCTCCAAGACGTAATCTACAAAAAAATATTTAAAAAACAAAAATGAATGAAAAATTTGATAAAATAGTATAATATGTGATGTTTTCCATGAAAAAAATACTTGATGAACAATCTAATAACAAAACTGACACTGTATTTTTAGTGAAAATCATAATTTAAATGAAAATACAGTGTCAGTTTTGATATTAGATTGTTCATCAAGCAATTAAGGAATTGAAAATACTTCCCTTGCCTAGTTCATATATTCTAGAAACTGTCTGTTTGATTAAGAAGAATGAGTCACAATTTAAAAAAGGTTATGCGATTCACTATTATGAAACTAGGTATAGGCATGGACTCAGAGATGAAGCACATCGCACGGCTCTGTATGCAAAGGGAGTGAAAAGTTCTGGCATAAATCTGTTTAATCTTTTGCCGACCCGAATAACCACTCTTCCACTTGAAAAATTTAAAACTTATTTGAAAGCAGAGTTAGAAGCAAATTGTTTTTATTCAAAACAGGAATTCATCAATTTATTTTGGTCACAGTGATTATATTCTTGAATGCACATTCCACATTTATTCCACAAATAAGTGAGCACAAATTGCTGACAGAAATCGAGCAAAGCTATTTTTTTATAATTTATCTACACAAAATAAATTGTGTAAATTATGACTTTAAAAATATGACAAGTCCATATACCCCTTTAAGAGGTGGTCAGTGGCCGCTTTATAAATATATATATATGCATATGCATTCATAGGCCAAGAAATTTATAAGTCTTAAAAGCTGCAAAAAGGAAAAATTCAAAGTAAGTTAAAATCAATCAGCAGCCAAAAATAGCCTTGTACCAACACAGAGATTAGTTGCGGCTTTCTACAGCCTTGTCAAAGAAAATATTATTAAATATCAACAGAAACCGACAAGTCATGGAGCCATCGGCACGCTTCCTCTCCTGCAGAATGAACTGCAGCCAGCCCTCCATCAAAGGAGAACAGTGAGCACTCTGATATCAGGTGATGCATGGTTTGAATTTGACCACATTGACAATGAGGGTCAGTGGTGAATCCCCAAGCTGTTGTCATCTCAGCACACCTTCCCACATATGTTCTGAACCGGTTAAGGCTACTCCACTCTCTTCGGCTCAGCTGTGTGCCAGGTACAGCGATGTTGGGGTCATCCACAAGGTACTTGTTTTTCACTTCACCCTGCACCCATCTCTGTCTCCATGCCTCCCTGATATTGATTTCCCTTCGCTCATCAAGTCTCATACAAGTCGCTCATCAAGTCGCTTCATAAATCAAAATAAATTAAAAAAAGTATTTTGTCATGGAAAACATCACAGAATAAACATTCACGTTGGTATATTGATTTGTTATTTTTCATTCACCTATGAAATGCGCTCAATAATTTATGCTTACCCTGCATAATTCTATCTACTATAAGTAAGTGGATGAGTTTAAATCTAGGGCCTTTATATAGGTGGAAAAATTTTCTAAATGCTGTCTTATTCCTTGGTTTTTGGGATAGATTGAACAAGTAGATTTCTCAGTCATTTTTAAATTATCATTCAAGATAAACTCTTTTACCATCATGCAATAATAATAATATTATTATTATTATTATCATGCAATGATGATTTATTGTCCCTTAATTTTGGTTAGCATTCATTCTCCAGCATTATTCATTTGTTTATTGTGACAAAATTAAAATGAATGCAAAGATGCAGCAGACTTAGTTCAAAAATTGCTCTATTCCTAAAGATCCTGCTCCATACAGCACCTTTATTACAACACCTATGTGTATTATAAGACTGTTAATTGAATGTTTTCCATGAAAATCGATAATTATTCTACTTTTTTAAAAATAAATTGTCAAATTAATTCATATCATACGCTTATTTAATACATTATTAACCGAACGAAGAGAGGTCTTTGTTTCAAGTCGACTGTTAGGCAATAATTATTCTGTCCATCTGCCTGTCTTTCTGTCAGTCTGTTATATTGTGGGTTGTGAGTTATTTATTTATTTATGTATTCAAATACAAATATGTGGAGGCAAACAGGTAAAACCCAAATGTTGCCTCCTTAACACAAGTTACAAAATTTTAAATTAATAATTGCGAAAAAATATAAAGAGAAAATATAACATAATTACATACTTATAATAAAACTTACATATAACTTACAACGAAAATATGCAATCCAAGAAATACATAAAGAAAATACCACTTATATAGAGTTGTGCTATTTTGTATCCCAAAAAGGAATTGATTCATAGTTTTTATAACCAAAATACATTATATAAATAATTTTTTTTCCAATTGGGAATTTAATATATCTGTGCCCCCCCCCCCACAACCTGCTGCACAAAGTAGGAGGCTAAATAATATTTATATATTATATTAGAAATAATAGTTGAAGGCAGCCATCTCTAGAGTGACACTTGCAATTGAGATTAAATGCAATTTAGATGTTTAACCACACTCACTTATATTTTTAAAACTGTGTTCATCCAAAATTCCTGAGGCGTTCACATTAGGCAAGGGTTTTGATAAATTGTGTTATGCATACAACATTGTTGTTCTGACTTGTTTTATACTCCTTAACCGGAGTCTCCAAGACAAAAAAAAAGATTATTTTGAATGTGATGACTGTTCCTGGATTTCTTATTCCATAACGATCTGCGTTGTTAATATCAACTTTTTATGGTGAATTCAACGACTTGCAGTCAATTTTAATTGAGAATAATTTATATTTTTGCTCACTCCAGGCCAAACGTTTTCGAGTCAGGGAGACTCATCTTTAAAGGTTTGTAGAAAGGCATTTGAAGATGGGTCTCCATGAAGCGAAAACGTTTGCCTGAAGTGAGTGAAAATATAATTTATTCTCAATTAAAATTGACTACAAGTCGTTGAATTTACCATAAAAAGTTAGTGATGATTCTGTTTAATTTTTAGATGATGATTATCATCGAGTATATTCCTTTGTGCATGCACTCTTATTCTTGGGCTTGAGGTTTACTGTTGACAGAACTACTAGTAGTCCAATCAGAGACCTTTGAATTTTGATCTCACTTTTAGGGAAATAATTAACAACTTCTATTTTATAATTTTGACTCACATTGATGGTGATCTCTTCAGGAGGAAACATCGGTGGCTCTTTTAACAGCTGATTACTGTCTTCTTCGGTGGCGGCCATCTTGGCTGGTGGTTGCCCAAAATCGACAGAGGAGCCCCCTTCGGGGGGGTTACCTGCCAAGGGGTCCCCCTGGGCCCCCCTCCCCCGTACCTCCTCTTGCGCTGCTCCTCCAAATGTTTTTCGGTGGCATAGCCGTTCATTTCTGTGATCACCCTCACCACCATTTCGGAGTTCTCCAGATCATAGCGAGAGTGCGTCTCATAGACAACGAACTGGATCTGATCAACATTAAAACAACTGAATAATAATTAAAAATACGGATAATATGTTTATTTGAACAGTAAATAGTTTTTGTTTGCTCTTTGATACATATAAGAGCTCCAGCTCTATAGGTGTACAACCAAATGCTAGTAAAACAGCACTCTGCAAACACTGCAGTTTTGGTAAAGTGCCAAAATGGACGAAATGTTGTCCAAACTTCGCCTTTCCATGTAAATGCATCACTTACAATCTCATCCCATTTGATCTACCCATGAGATCACTATTAACACAATTTGAATAGAATCAACTACTATACATGAAAACAATCGACAAACTACCTCACTCCTCGTTTATTGTGTAGTACGCTCTTTGGACTAAAACAAAACGTTGAGTTCTGTAGGTCGATTCGACCTACAGTCGAATCAGCTATGGTACTATATGCATACATACTATATCATGTTACGTCAAGAATATTGTATGTAACACCCGTTTGAAAAGTTGTAAATTTATGATGAATATAACCTAATCAAATCTAACCCGGCAATCAGGTAACCGGCGTCATTTATCATCAGGCATAATTACATTGTATCGTTTGATTTCAAAAGCCGGGTAAGTGTGAAGCGCTCCATATGATACCATTTCTCTACAACTGCATAAACGACACCGCACCGGTTACTCGACTGCCGGGTGTGTGTGAAACAAGTTTGATACTTCTAAGCTTGTACACCACAAGTTGGATTTGAAGGAGCTGACAATTGTAAAACTGCTAAATATAAAGAATATAAATTCGAATTCCTCCAATTACACTAAAGAAGATATGGCCGAGTCTAAAATGAACGCTGCTGTAGCCTACCGAAGGGAAACTGTAGTCTAGACGCTTGTCCGGCAACTGGGAGGTCCGTGGTTCAACTCCCGGCGGTGACTGAATATTGTTGTGCAGTAGTGTTAATTGATTCACATCAGATATTCAATGCTGTTGTCGATATCCGCCATTGGGTAAGTTATCAGTATGATTGGTATCAGTTTGAGGAATTCGAAATCAATAAATTATGTTCTTAATAATTATGCTTTTGGATGAGGTAATGTACATCAGTGTTTCCCAAACTCATTGGCTCCAAGGACCCCCCATTAAAACCAAGCCATCCTCGCGGACCCCTCTTTTTTTCCCCCACTCCAATTCCCTGCCCCATGCCATTGACATTGACATACCAATTTTAGAGGCGTAAATAACATTATGATTTTTGTATGGACTCAATCAGTCTTATTCTGCAACGGTTTCAAATAAAATAATATTGTTTGTTTCTCTATTATCAGAACTCTCAGTAACTGTGTGTTCTGTTAATTTGAAGAGTATGGATTAATCAAATTGCTCCCTCTGTTCATAAAATGAAAGCTACATCTAAAACTAAATTAAAATCAAGTAATAACTGGAAAATTTGCAAAGACATGTATTTTTTACCACAGTTATTTAAAAAATATTATACATAAAACAATATTTTGAAATAAGTCCTATTTCTATTTTCACAAATAACAAAAAGCTTGGCTAATCAAAATAAAATGAAAGTCAAATCTAAGAGATTCGATTAGATGAATTGAGTTGTTTCTTTTATTTTCTAATTTCCAATATTTTTGGAGGGTTTACTGATATTTTTAATCTTGATGCGGTTTCAACATTTTCCAACCGATTTCTTCTCACAGTTTTCATGTTGCATAGTGTTGAAAAAGTTTGCTCACACAGATAAGTAAGTAGTGCAAAAAGGCAAAATTTTTGGAAGCTACTTTTTACTTTTTAAATTATCAAAGAGCACAAGGTAAAAAGAATGTACTGTATTTTAACAATGTCTATTTTTTAATTTCTCAGGCTAGTCCGCGGACCCCCTGGGATAGGCTCGCGGACCCCCGGGGTTCCGCGGACCACACTTTGGGAAACTCTGAAGTACATGACTGTATTTGGTCAATAAAATATTTCTATTTATGTATAAATGCAGGTAAATTTATTTTCATAGATGAATTTCATTACCTGTGGCTTAGACATGGACATGCGCAGAGTGTCCCTCTGTTCGGTGAGCATTGTGTGCATGACCTGTGTCTGGCCCTGGCTGCTGGTGTGAAAGGTCTCCTGCGTCAGCTGGTGGAGGAGGTGGAGGTCGCCACCGCGCGCCACTGACAGGTCCACCGCGTCCACCACGTGACTGTTGGTGTTTGGTGGCGTCGCCAGAACGGTCACCACGTTTGCCAGCACTTCTGAGTCGGCGCTCAACTCGCTGAAACTCACCGCGTGGACTGTGGTGTTAGTGACGCCCAGAGCACACAGGTACTCTTCACACAGCTCTTTGCTAAGGGTTGCAAATTTATAATGAGGGCAAAATGTCGATTATAATTATTAGAATATAATATTGTCATATACCCTTACGTTATTCTTTTTTTTCGGAGGATGAAGCCCACATAGGTCTGAAACCTAGGTTAATGAAGTGGATGAGGGTGATTGATGAGTTGGACCTACAGTTTTAGGTGGGTTCCGAACCACAGGGGAGTGATTTTACAGCAAAGAACAGAGTCTTTTTGCTGGCCAATCCAATCGAACACCCTTACAAAGAGCGCCCAGGAGTTTCGTAGCTTATCTCTGATTGAACAGAAACCTGCTACGGCACTCGTCTATAACTTCATCGAATACCTAGTTATTGCATAGGACAAGCTTTCTATTCAATCGTAATTGATGGAATAGTATTCTTTTTAATTGATTCATTTCAAATTATAATACATAATTCAAAAAAATACTTGGAAAGAATTTTATCAATTTCGAATTCCTTCAAGTGCTATTAATTTATACTGAAGACTTCCGCAATGGCGGATAATGACAACAGCATTGAATAGCTGATGCAAATCGATGAATGCTACTGTACAAAAATATCAGTCACAGCCGGGAATCGAACCACGGACTTCCCAATTGCCGGTCGGGTGTCTTAACCAGCACTAGACTATAGTGACCTTGTTTAGTGGTTCGATTCCCGGTGGTGACTGATAATTTTTTACAGTAGCATTCATCGATTTCCATCAGCTATTCAACGCTGTTGTCATTATCCGCCATTGCGGGAGTCTTCAGTATAAATTAATAGCACTTGAAGGAATTCGAAATTATTAGAATTCTGTTTCTGTATATTTGACAGCTTGATAAATTGTCAATTACTCCAAACTAACTTGTAAAATATTTAAAATAACAAAAACTGATTTTTTTAAAAAACAAGATAGTGAATAATTAGGAATTATTTCCCTAGAAGATCGAGATCGAGCTCGAGGAAGGAGCCGTCGTACTCAACATGCTACAGAAAAGTGTATAAAAAAAGCAAGAAATATATCCTTTCAATAAACTTTAAAGGAAAGATCTAACTATATGTACATTAAAATAACCATCCAATATCCAGAAGTTGAATATCATTCCAAAATCATTGAAGAGAAAAAAAGATCAAACCAATAAACGGTATTACCTTAGCAAACTCTGAACAGAACCCGTCAAAAGTTTTTTTCCAATGAATCTAATATTAATATGAATTATATCAAAATATTTACTTGGTTGATGAGAAATAATATTATAATTGATTGAGTGTTTTAAACATAACTATTGTAGGTGTTTTTATCAGTATAAAACTTTTAAATAAAATTAAAAAAAACCAACGAATACTAGTGATGCAATGAAAGTGGCAAGATTATTTGTGTAGGGTTGCTTCCTAAATTTTATTCTGTTTATTAATGACGTTGACGGAAATTAATGTTTTGTTTAGGCAATTAATTACTTTTATATTTCTATTTACACACACACACACACACACACACACACCTCTACTCTCTCTTATAATACAGTGTTTCGGAACTCTCTAACAATACTTCTAGGCAGTGTTTCTGGACCACTAACAAAAGTCAATATAATAATAAAAATTTTCTAGAATCCCCAGTTACTCACACAGCCGCCATTTTGTTTTTTTCACTCATTATTTTTTTATTCGAACACCTCTGAGTGTATAATTTTAAAATTTTGCATACAGCTTCATTACAATTAAAACAATCTAACAAAAATTAATCAAAATTTTCCGACTTCAAAAAACAAAATGGCGGCCATTTGAAATCTTTGAACAAGATTTTCCGACTTCAAAAAACAAAATGGCGGCCATTAGAAATCTTTGAACAAGATTAAATTAATAATGGCTAATGATATCAAAATTTGACTAGAATATCTGTTTTTAGATATGTTTATTGCAAATACAAAGATACCTCATTTTTCAAGATTGGCCAACAATTAACAGAGATATGCTACTTTTTAGGGTGTGCGGTGGTTGGAAGCAAAAAACTGCAACCCGTTCTCAACCACCGCACACCCTTAAAAGTAGCATATCTCTGTTAATTGTTGGCCAATCTTGAAAAATGAGGTATCGTTGTATTTGCAATAAACATATCTAAAAACAGTTATTCCAGTCAAATTTTGATATCATTAGCCATTATTAATTTAATCTTGTTCAAAGATTTCAAATTGCCGCCATTTTGTTTTTGATGTCGGAAAATTGTGATTAATTTTTGTTAGATTTTTTCAATTGTCATGAAGCTGTATGCAAAATTTTCAAATTATACATTCAGAGGTGTTCGAATAAAAAAGTAATGAGTTAAAAAAACAAAATGGCGGCTGTGTGAGTAACTGGGGATTCTAGAAAAATTTTATCACAACATTTACTTTTGTCAGTGGTCCAGAAACACTGCCTAGAAGTATTGGTAGAGAGTTCCGAAGCACCTTGTATCGGGGTCTTCAAGACGTAACCTTCAAGAGAAAAATGCCAATACTAACCGGCTGCCGGCTCCAAATACAATCAGTCCGTCGACTTTTTCGTTAGTTGCAAGCAGATTGGCCAAATAAGCGATGGTAACCAGAGAACTGACATGGGTTTGAGCCACTACTCCAGTCAGAGCCAGATCCACTAGGAGTTGAGCCACAGAGGCAGGACCCAGGCAGAAGGTGCACTCCTGCAAATTTCAATAAAATTATTAATGAAAAGAAGCAGAGATCGCCGAGAGAAATAAATAAAGAAATAATTACAGTAGAAACAATTAGTCTGGGCGCGTGGCTCTGGTTTCACTACTAGCCGTCCTGTAAAAGTTGGCCAGTTGACCTTGAAGACATCTGCAGCGTCGCACGGGCTACATGTTTTTAGAAATGAGCGATAAACACTCCCCTCGCCTTGGCTGACTACCAAACGGCCGCGCGCCCAGACTAATTATTGTTTCTACTGTACAAATCTAAGATTGGAGAACCAGAATGCGACAGAATTATTTTAAAAAAATGCAGTAGAACACAAAAGGAAGGAATAGTACTGGGTGAATCTATGGGAATTCAACAAAATATTTATAAAAAAGCAATAGATCACAGAAAAAAGAGAAAAAACTTGAACATATAGCAGTAGAATACCAGAATACTGCAAAATAATTATTAAAAAAAAGAAGACGCATAAAGAAAGAATAATAGATTTTATGAGTATCAGAAAACATTAAAATTATCAATTAAAACAATAATAGAATGTAGAAAGATAGAATAAAAAAATTTTGCACCAGATGAGTACGCTACTTACTAGAATACAACAAAATTATTGGATTTCTTGTTCCATAACGATCTGCAATGTTGATATTAACTTTATATTGTAAATTCAACGACTTTCAGTCAATTCTAATTGTGAATAAATAATATTTTTACTCACTTTTTGCTCAAACCTTTTCGAGACATGAAGACTCGTCTTCAAGGCGTCCTAGATCGGTGATGTCGGGTTTTTGGTTGTAAGAATTGTGGTTTTTTGTATAATGTGATTTAATTTTTTGATCACATGATACAAAAACCACAATTCTTCTAACTAAAAAACCGACATCACCGATCTAGGATGCCTTGAAGATGAGCCTCCAAGACTTGAAAACGTTTGGTCAAAAAGTGAGTAGAAATATTATTCATTCACAATTAAAATTGATTGCAAGTCGTTGAATTTACAATAAAAAGAGAACAACAAAATTATTAATAAGAAACCAATATAACTGAAAGTCGTTGAATTTGAGTTTAAAGATATTTTTATGAATGTATGTATAGTACCTTAACCGATTTCGACTCTACAGAACTAAACATTACGTTTTTGTGTACAAAAGCGTACTACACGCAAACGAGGAGTGAGGTAGGTTGCGATTTCCTTCCTCACTGAGTTAACAGAACTGTATCGATGTCAAGCCCACCGAAATAAATTATGAAGCTCTATGATCAACAGTCTACTCTCACCTTTAAATAGGGTCTGTCTGGCTCCACAGGTGAGTGCGTATACTGTCTAGCATACCTACTTCCTGCGTCAAAACCATCAATCGACAGAGACGTTTGGAAAGCAACCCAATCATGCATCATTTGTAGCATTTTGAGTAGAATAAAATTTAATTCACCTCTGAAGCTTCATGCTCAGCAGTCCACTCCCACCTATTTACACAGTGCCTAGCTGCACAGGTGAGTGTGCATACTATCTAGCACACCTATGAGCCACTTCCAAGCTATCATTGAACAGAGACAAAAAGTGGATAAAACTATAGTATTCCTTTATCGGAGTGGCTGTAGCCGAGTGGGTTAAGTGCTGGTTTGCTAGCCCAAAGGTCCCGGGTTCGATCCCAGTTCTGACCGAAAGTTTTTACCTTTGACCACTCCCGTGTTTCGGAGGACTCGTTAAGCTGTCGGTCCCGGCTGCCTAAAAACAGTCACGTCAGAGGCCCTGAACTTATTCAGGTGCGACCTGATAACTCTGACACCAGACCTGAGCCAGCCAGGTCACACGATATTATTATTATTGAACAGATACGTTTGGAAAGCAACCCAATTATGTAGCATTTGTTGTATGTGAGATGAATAGAACTTAATTCACCTCAAGCCACAATACGGGTTATTTTTATGAAGAACTATTTAAATCATAAAAAATAAATGAATTGAAGGGGTGTTCACCTGCATGATAACCTGCATGATGACTTGGGCATGGCGTGAAGGAATCGAGGCAAAATGTGGTCCAGCTTGTAAGTGAGAGGTCTCAGCTGATCTCCACTGCCTTCTGGAAGATGCGACAAGCCAAATGCATCCAGCTCAGCGAATACGTCTCTTGGCCTATCGACAACAATATTTTAATCAATATTGGTTGGTTCGGAACCCACCTAAAATATTAGGTCCACTACAACATTTTTTTATATAACGTCTTGGAGACTCCAGTTAATGAGTATAAGACAAGTCAGATAAATAATTGTACAATCTTATACACTGGTTACCATAATTACTACATCAATTAGTTGAGGTGAGGCTTAATTTTGATGTGAAAGGAACTCTTGTACAATATAAAACGCTTTATCAACTGAATATTTTTTCAATTTTTTTAAAAATATTTCTATATTTTCAAGACTCTTTAAAAACTGCAGTAGCTTGTTGTAGAGTTTCCTACCAATAAACAAGGTTTTTATTTGAATAAGCTAGTATATTGTGACTCACAAGTGATAATCTCCTCGGCTTCTTATATTATAATTGAGTACGTCAACATTTTGGTTAATATCACTTTTTTTTTACATAATTATAAAGTAGCTTCATACACATATATGCAAGGTGCAGTTAAGTCTCTTGAGCAACGCGGCCTACATGAATATAATCTATTTACTCTTTCCATACACCCAACCGCTTTTTTTGCGTCTTAAACACCCTATCAAGGTTTTTTTTTGATGAATTACCCCATAGTAAGATAGCATACCTAATATGTAACAGTATATACGGCCATTAATTTCTATTACAAGGCTGCACTGGTTCGTATTTAGTTTATCGGGTATTAATGTAATATTAGTTTGTAGACAGACTTTGTGTTGAAGGTTACGCAATATTGAAAAAAGTTTTTTTTTTAGTTTATAAATATATATCGTTTATAATCACAGTTGTATTCACTAGTTCATGTCCACTTTACTGAATTTCATTTTGTACACAGAGAACTGGATCTATTGCATTTTGTAATTCCTAGCTTGTTAACAGTTTATTTCATGTTTTATTCTTCTATCTTGAATTTTAATAATGTATTAGGATATGAAGTGATTTCTCCCCTTGTATGAATTTTTATTTGTTTTGAGATATAATTTGCAGAGATTTGTTTGTAAACGGTATAAATTAAAACCTTGGAAAACATCTATGTTTAAAATATACTATAAATAGGCTATATTGGAATTCATAATAAGAGATTGAAAAAATGTTAAACCAATTAATATAAAATTTTATAAATAATATGTATGTTATAAAAAATAATATCATTATCATTTATGAAAGCTTAACAGTACTGTATATTCATATTATTTATAAAAGTAAAGTATGATAATAAAATAATGTTTCCTTTTTATTTATACAAGAAATGATTTATATTCGAGTTTCTAGCAATTTAGATTATAATATTATTCGAGATATGAGATTGTCTTTTTTTTAAACCTATATGTAACAGATCTATATTGTTTAAATTAACTTCAGTCATTGCTACTACCTGGAGAAGCATCAATATGAACATTAAAAGCCGATATACATTTACTGATTTACTTTTGCCAATTTATTTAATGAGTGTACTGTGGGTCGTCTGATAATGCTCTAGACAACAGAGCGAAACGGCCGTCACGCCATAACGTGAGTCAATTTCCATTCAAAAGTGTTTTTTAAGTTTATAATACATATTAGTGGAAACAAGATGGATCTTCATCATCATTATTTAATGAGTTTTTAGAATTAATAATAATTATTGTATGAAAATTCCTCTAATGAATTTACAAGCTTGTAAAATTATAATATGGATAATTTGTCATAATAAACAAAATAATCAATAAATAATGCAATTAACATGTGAAATTGGAATAATTTAAGGATAAAATTGTAATTAATAATAGTGGAAAAGTAAAAATAAACGGCAAAAACCATTGCGCTGCACAAATTGATACGCGGCAGACAGCTGACGTATCAAATTTTCCTATCGGCCTGGAGAAGCCGAGCTAAAACGCCATAAGAAAGCATTGTGGAGCTCCAACTGTGAGAATGCAACGTGATACACTACGTATCATTATACGTGCAACAGTAAACAAACCAATGATAAAAAAATATTACTTATTCCAAATGTTAAATATTAATTCACTCCAATTAGCCTATTATTATTATTATTGATCTCTAGCATTTTTATAGACTAAACTACAGCTTTCTATGACTAGGAATATTGATCAATAAAATAAAAAAGAGAATAAACAAGATGAAATGAAATGAAATAGAATATATAATACAAAAAATTAGAATAGAATCAAATGAGATAGAATGAAATTGAATATGATGAAGTAAAATCTAATAAAGTGAAAAAATAGAATATAAACAAGAATAAAATAAAAAATAAAAGAATAATTTAAAATAAAAATAAGAAGCTGATGAAGAGATATAAAATTGAATTAAATAGAACAGAATGAAATATAATATAAATAAAATTAAATAGAATCAAGTACAATAAAATAAGATTGAGTGGAATTGAATAGAATCTAATAAATTGAAACAAAATCAAAAGAGATGATGAAATGAAGTAAAATGAAATTAAATGAAGAAAAATTAAATATAATAAAATGAAATAAAAAAGAACAAAATAGAATAGGAATGAAATAAAATAAAATAAAATAGAAAAAATAGAATAGAATAAAATAAGATAATATTAAAAAATTAAATAAAAAAGAATGTAATAAAATGAAACAAAATCAAATAAAATGAAATAGAATGGAAAAACATTAAATTAAATCAAAACAAAAAGAATTAATTGAATTAAATTGAATAATAATAATTGAGAATTGAGTCACCAAACTGACTTGGCCTTGAAATAGTTGATCCATCCACAGACGATGCGGTCGTTGACCTTTGACCTTGCATTGATGAGGTGCTGAGGCAGGAGCTGTTCAAGGTCATAGGCCTCCCTCGCAATGCGCATGCGCGAAATTATTGCTCCCAGGCGTACTCTGTACTGCCAAAGCAGGTCGTTGACCTCCTTCATTCTCCTGAATATTGGTGCTTCCTCTTTCTGCTGCTCCTGGTCGCTGATAATAGGCTCCTGGTAGCGGAAATCCTTGCGATACAGATTGTAGAAGAACAGACAGATCAACAACAGCATGTCGTCCTGCAACTGCACAGAATAGAGAAAGAAAGAGTAATGTATTTGCTAAACATGAAGGAATATGGATGATAAGAAGGAGAGGAGAAGGAGGAAGCATAGAGAGAGGAAGAGAAAGTGGAGAAAAGGTGGAGGAGGACAATGAGCTAATGTAGGAGAGGGAGGTGAAGGAGAAAGAAAATGATTGGAAGGAGTAGGTGAGGAAGGAGAAGTAGAAATCGATAAGAGGAGGTGGTGGAGAATGGGAAAGAGGTGGTGGAGGATGAGGAGGAGGTAGAGGATGATGATAGGGAGAAGTAGAAGGAGGAGGTGAAGGAACAAAAGGAGGAACATGAGGAGGGTGAGAAGAGAGAAGTGAATGAGAATTATGTGGAGAAGCAGGAGGTGGATGAAAAGGAGCTGGTGGTGAAGGTGGTGGAGGCGGTGGGGGAGGAGAATGTTTAGTTTTACCAAAGACAATATAATGTAACATTATACAATGATATAATGTTTCATTATATTGTCTTTGGTTTTACTGACAAATAAATTCAACGAAAATGCTGTTTATCCATTCTTGTTACACATGTTGAGGGTGAGGTGAAGGAGAAGGTGGTATAGGTAGCGAGGAGGAGGAGCTATGAACAGCAGCTGAGCTCCTTAGCATGACTCAAATTTTTGTTCAATTTCAATAATTTCAAATTTATTTTATCAATTTTAGGAATAAATGCAACCAATAATACATTTATAAATGATTTCCTTGCAAATGTATACTGGGGTAGCTAAGAATTAGCAAGTTGAAAACCTATCTCAATTTATCCTACAAGTTGGTATGCCTATTCATCTATTACATACTTACATACCTGTGTATTGCAGAAGTATTTTTAACTTTAATTTTATGTATATTGGATAGTGACAGTTGAATATTAATCTGTATGAGTTCAAGTCTTTCATTTAATGTAATACGGCCTTATTCAACAGAGAATAATGTTATTGGAAACTATCATTCTTCAAATCTAAAATAATTAATTTACTCCTCATTGTAATAATATTGATAAAGCTCATCTTTCCTAAGGATAAAAATTATTATTATTGAAGATTTGAATTTTTTAATTGCAAATTTATAAAGAAAGCAGTAGTCGGCTTTGCCTGCTGTGTCTTTACTTGATTGTGATTTGTAATGAATAAATATAACTTATATTATAATAAATATAATTAATAGAATATTATTGTTATTATTATTATGTTTTATTACTATTACCTGAGGATGCTCTGTCGTGAAGTTCAGATGGTTTAGCGCCTCAGTAAGAACTGGTTTATCTAGAGAGAAAAATAAAAAATATTTAGCGCAAAACATAGAATAAACTGCAATAAAAATCAATATTATTTTATTGTTAATTATTATTAATGTATTTACGTGAAGTACCATGGCCGATTTCGACTGTAGGTGACTCATCAGACATCTACATTATTTTTTGGACCAAGGAGCGTACTACGAAAACGAGGAGTGAGGTAGGTTGCGATTACTTTCCTTACTGAGCTAACAGAGGTATATCTAAGCCAAGCCCAGCGAAACAAATTCTGAAGCTCTATGCTTGACAGTCTACTCCCACCTTTACACAGAGTCTGGCTGCACAGGTGAGTGTGTATACTGTCTAGCACACCTTTGATCTACTTCCTGTGTCCAAGCTATCATTCAACAGCGACATTTGGAAAGCAACACAAGCCTATTTTGTACTGAGATGAACAAAACTTTATTAAGACAACCCTGTAGATATAGTATTGTAATTAGATACTTGAAAGTATTAAGGTGATAGTATTGTACATTTATTTGATAAAGATTGCTTGTCTATTCTGAATTGTAATGGCAATGGATTCTCAACTGACAAAAACCAGTAGTAATACTTTACTTGAAAAACACAGCATTTTTTCACAAAATAGACATTTTTTGGAATCTGTAATGTTTTCCATGACAAAATACGTGATGAACAATCTAATATCAAAACTGACATTGTATTTCAATTTAAATAAATTATGATTTTACTCACTTCAACTGGAGGAATGCATTTCGCTTCTGAGGAGAAGCTTCGTCAGCCTTCTCCATCTCTTTTTCTGCATTCCTGCAGTTTGAGAAAGTAAAATAATATTTTAAATAGCAATACAAAGTAAGTATTGATATTGGATTTTTCGGGAGTCTATTGTAAAACATTCTATTAATAAAAAATAAATGATTAATTTCAAATTGTGGATCCACTCACACCTAAAACAATATGACTCAGGAAAAACATAAAAATATGCTACATAAATCAACATTTATCAGTCTCCTACAATATTGAATTGAATTGAATTGAATTTATTGCCACATAAAAAAAAAAAAACAGAAACATTACAAATGTCATTGTACAAAATAAAACTAAATAATAATACACTTCTACATTATATTAATCTACATAACTACAAGATCTTTTGTATTAGTGATTACAATGTAATTATATGTAAAATATTTGAATATAAATTATATGTAATTAATTAATTATCTGTATATCGTCTGTAGCCCTAGTACAGTAATGTGCTCAATTACTATTATTTAGTTTTTATAATTATTATGGCATCACCAGCAAAAGGAAAAACCTTGTGCGCTGGTGAGAGTCGCATTTATAGTTTAATAAGTTTATTTATTTTTTTTTAAATTTATTTAGTAGACAATATAGTCACTTGCATATAATTTTATTTATTGAATAAAATTTAAAGATGAGAAAAATTTTGATCTAATCCATGAATTAATGTTTCTGTTCATGTGAATTGTTTTATTATTAAGTCTGTTTCTCAGGTATTCGTTTTGTAGGATATTAATGTATTTACTGCTAATGTAGAGGAGCTGTCTTCTAAGTAGTGTTGAATTTGTGTAATAGACTTGATATTCGGTTGTTGAATAGGGTCTCAAATCATAATTTAATGTATCAGTTAACGAGAATTTATTTTTATATTTTAATATGTAATGGGTGATGCAACTGAGATATAACTGTCGTACAGTTAGCACCTGGAAATCGTCAAATAATTTCTTGCTATCATAAATCCGTGGTCTTTTTAGGATTGTTTTAATAATGTACTTCTGTATTACGAACAGTTTATTCAAATGTGTATCAAAAGTACCACCCCAAACAGCTATACCATAACGTATTAAAGATTCAACCAGGGCTAAATAAACTTGCTTATGTTCATTTAGGGATAGGATATTATTCAATTTATAAAATTTATATGATAGGTATTTAAGTCTCTTGCATAGAAAATTTACATGGAAGTCCCATTTCATACATTCATCTATCCATATCCCGAGGTATTTCATACTCTTTTTCCTGTGTATTATAGGGCAGGTACAGTTATCAGTGTTGAGCCGGTCACAGTTTGAATGGATTTTTAATTTAAAGTAGTGATAAATAAAATATTTTTGTCATAGAATCTGAACCTATTACATTTCTAATATTAGATTTTTTGTAAGTCCATTGTAAAGCATTCTGACATTAATTTTTAAATTATTAAATTGTGAATCTTCTCACACCTGAAACATTGTTACTTAAAAAAGCATGAAAATATACTACAAAAATTAACATTTTTAAGTCTTATACAAAAATAAAATTCGGCAATTATTGATTATTGAATTATTGATTCTTTTATTATTAATAATAAATTTCCAATGTATTTTTCTTTGTGAACTTTTTTCTATGCCCAATGACTTTTGTAAGTTTTTTTTTCATCACATACATTTTTATGTGTCAAGAAGGCAAAAATTGGATCTCCTTTATTGATACTTTACAGATGTAATTGAATTTCCAGGTCTTATAAGACCCATATTCCTTGTGCTCTTATAAGACTTTTATCAAATAAATAAAAAATGAATAGTAAATTGGTAGATAAATAAATTGTGACATTGTAAGTACATCGTAGATGAGTGTGTAGACCCTCCGCATTTGTTCGGGATCTTTGAGCAGGCTGACAGGCGGTTTGTGTGGCTGTTTTTCTGCATTCTGCGCATGCTCAGTTGCTTCTTCAGGTGCAGAATAATTGCTGACAAGCCTTGCTGCCATCATTAGATCCAAGGTTAGTAGATAGAGGTAGACTACTAACCTTGCATTAGATCGGCATTTGACCAGAACACCCCCCTCTACCTACTCTACAATCATCATCACAAGAAATTGATGAAGAAGCTGAAGTTTCTGTCTGTTGTGTGAATACAGCTGTTGAGCGTGGCCTCTTGCTTGGTTCTTCTTCCTCCTCTTCTTTTTCTTCTTCCTCTTGTTCATCATCTTCATCATCACCTCCTTTCTCGCCGGATTCTCTGTCGTCTCTCTTTGTCGCACCCACAGCATCCGCCATCGGCTCGGGAGAGACGAGTGGTTTCCTACAACAAATTATTAATATAAACTTGAAAAAACACTTTAAGGTGGAAATTAACTCACGTTATGGCGTGATGGCCGTTTCACTCTGTTGTCAAGAGCATTGTCAGACGACCCACAGTACACTGATTTAAGGCATGAGTTTGAAGGTTATGGATGTTGGAAGGGAAGAAGGGGTGAGGGGATGAGTAGGCGGTAGGTTTGAAATTGGGATTATTTTGTCAAAAAGGGTATGTGAGAAGAAGTGGAGTTGATCATTTAAAATGTTGTCAGGTTGCTGCTTTGTGTGTTTGTAAATCTCATATTGATCTAAAACGTTGAGTGTCTGGCTTTTGTGAGTGAAGTGAAGTGTGTCTAAATTAGTGTCAATATCTGTATAACTGTGGCCTGTTGAAATGATGTGTTCAGCAAAAGTGGAATGTGTGTTTGGGTGAGAGATTCCTCTTGTGTGTTCTTTGAATCTAGTGGTGAATGTCCTGCCAGTTTGTCCTATATAGAATTTGTTTCAGTCATTGCATTTCAATTTGTAAATTCCAGATCTGTTGTATTTGTTCTGAGGTGTTGTCTGAGAATGCATGTGTTGTTCTGTAAGCTATTTTATATTCGAGTTTCCTGAATGATGCTGCTATTTTGTGAGTTTTGTTGTTGAGGTATGTAAGTGTGATGAATGTATGGGAGTTGTCATCCTGTTTGTTGCTGGTGTGAGTGATTGGTTTTGTCAATATTCTGTAATTTCACCATTCCAACATCCATGACCCTCAAACTCATGCCTTAAATTAGTGTACTGTGGGTCGTCTGACGATGCTCTAGACAACAGAGTGAAACGGCCGTCACTCCATAACTTGTGTTAATTTCCACCTTAAATTGTTTTTTCAAGTTTATATTACATATTAGTGGAAACAAGATGGATCTTCAACATCACAAATTATTAATTAAAATAAAAAATTGGATCAGCCAGCAAAAACGACAATAATATGTTCTCTGTTGTAATATCACTTCCCGTTGATTTGGAACTGTAGGTCTAACTTATCAATCACCATTATCCAATTCATTACACACGCACAGTAGTGCGAGAAATGTGGGCTGAACTCTCCAAAAAAGAACAAGTTATGTGTATTTATGCTTTAAAATGTTTCTGGATTTCTTGTTCCATAACGATCTGCGTATTTAATATTAACTTTTTATTTTAAATTTAACGACTTGCAGTCATTTTTAAATTGTGAATATATATTAATTGTACTCACACTTGGCCGAACGTTTACAAGTTATGGAAACTCAAGGCCAGAAACTGAAGAGGCCTTGAAAATGAGTTTTCCATAACTCGAAAACGTTCGGCCAAGTGTGAGTACAATTATTATATATTCACAATTCAAAACCGACTGCAAGTGGTTAAATTTGCAATAAAAAGTAAATAGTTTTAAACGTCTTGTAAATTTAGAAGTATTTCCTTGACATAACTGCAATAGGATAAAAGAAAAATTAATCAAGATAAACAGGTAAAATTAATTGCTTAATTCTCTTTTGTAGACCCAAATCATTTCCCGGAGGTTCGGAACCCACCCAAAACTGTAGATCCAACTCATCAATCGCTATCATCCAATTTATAACTCAGGTCTCAGACCTATGTGGGCTTCATCCTCCGAAAAAATCTGAAGTAACGGTCATGAAATTGGGCGGGTGTGTAGAAATGTGGTGATTCCAGGCGGCTGAAAATTGTAAAATCGCACAGAATGATAAATGCGCTTGGATGGGTGACCGTGCTTTGATGACTTCATGTTATAGGCTTTATTATCAGTGATTCGGAGCCCACCAAAAATTGTAGGTCACCAGGTTCCCTACATAAAATCGATCAAACGGCGAGGTGGAACTAGCCGTAAGGATCTCTCCACCAATAAAAGCCTTTACTTTCTTTTATGAACATTATTATACTATTACATACTTATTTTTTTTTACACATTCTTATTTTATACTAATTTCATAAATTAATCGCAGCTAATCTATTTCTTGCTTTAAAAGTATTTAATTTTTTTATCTTATTTATTTATTACACTGCGGTGGATACGGTATCAGAGAGGAGTAAAAATTGACAAGCTTTAAAAAAAGAACAATCACAGAAATAAATACAAGAAATACTGTTCAATTTTCATTTTCTAATCAACCTATTAGCTGTTAAAATGTTTGTATGTTGTTAAATACATGAATACGGTATCAGATAAATAAATACATAAATATCTGGTCTGATAAGCCAAAGGACCTGGCCCCTGGGTTCGATCCCAGTTGAGTACAAGATATTTTTCTCGAGCCACTCCCGTGTTTCGGAGGACACGTTAAGCCGTCGCATATAAAAAAGTAGTCGTTAAAAAAAAAATGGCGAGGTGGAACTACCCGTAGTCTCCCCACCACGAAAAGCCATACGAATTTACTTTATTAACTAATTAAAAGCATTTTGAAATCAACCTACAAGCTATCAAAATGTTTAAATACATAATAATTAAGGAAACAATAATTAAGGAAATAATAATTAAGGAAATAATAATTAAGGAAATAATAATTAAGGAAATAATAATTAAGGAATAATAATTAAGGAAAGTGAAATCTATGATCCGTAGTAGGTATCTGTTCAATCAGATGGAGATAAGCTATGAACTCCTGGGCCCTCTTTGTAAGGGTGACCGATTGCATTGCTCAGCAAAAAGTACCCTGTTCTCTGCGGTAGAATCACTTGTGGTTCAGAGCCCACCTAAAACTGTAGGTCCAACTCATAAATCACCATCATCCAATTCATTACCCACGCACAGGTCTCAGACCAATGTGGGCTTCATACTAAACAAATTTAGTACTCTGGTTAATTAATACAAAAATAAAGTCCAGGCTACAGTTAGATATAGAAGTTACCTGGAGCTGTAACGGTTGATATTTAACCACAACCCTTGAAATAGCAGCGGTGCACAGATGCAAAGCTATTGGCCTACTACAGGCTTTGGTCCTAGAATTAAGGAACGAAACCCCCCCCCCCCCCCCTACACCCTTGTAACCTACATTTAAAAAGAAGACACTACCTTTCCACCCTTCCCCCTCCTACTGCTAGTGAAACGACCGCAAATGTGAGGTAACGGTGAGTGGGGTAAGGGGGGCTAACTTCCCATTAAAACATAATCAATAAAATAGACCAACCACAACAACGTTCTAATTCAACCCCCCCCCCTACCGACCCACAAACAAGGGGAGAAGACACCCCCTTGCGTGGATCAACACAATTGTTGGGGGTTGATTGTTGGGGGTTGATTGTTGGTGGGTAGGGGGAGTTAAGGGTAGAGGTTAATGAAAATATATGTGAATTGCTGTCGTGGTTGTCATTTGACCTTTGAACTTTCCCTTTCCTTCCCCGACATCCTTCTACCGGGACTTCTACAGGGCTTCCAAACCTTGACCTTGAAAATGGAAATGATTTCCTGTTAAATAGGTCAGATAAGTTTGTTGATTTTGTAGGGGAAGTGTGTCAAATTAGGGCAGTTCTTTTGAATACATAGTGAAGGAGGCTATTTTATATAATATTATTATTATTATTACTGTTATTATTATTACTATTACTATTATTATTATTGTGTTCGTTTAATTCTATTTTATGTATATTTTAAACTGTGATTATCAAGGGTGGTCAGTTGAGATATGGAGAAGCCCAAGGGAGAATGAGTAGGGAAAGGAGAAGGAGAAGAAAGGAGAAGGAGAAAAAAGGAGAGGATGAAGGAGAGAAAAAAGAAAAATAAGGAGAAGGAGGAGTGAAAGAAGAAGGAAAAGGAAAAGAAGAAGCAGAAATCGAAGAAAAAAGAAAAGTAATAAGAAAAAATCTATCAAATTAAATTTGAAGATAAGTTACTAGTTATTCCAGAAATCCAAATTCAATTGAATCGGGCAACCTGCTAGTTCAATAATAATCATAAAAGTTCAAATATACAATATAGTCAAGTCAATTATAATTTTATTAATTGAGGGATAAACGGAGATTAATTTTTATTAATATCAACTTCCCATAAATGCTATTTCCATTACCTACTATTAAATATTTAAAATTTATTTCTTATTTGAATTTGAGCCACACTTCTTATTCAAGAGAGACTTTGAATGTTCTTGAACGCCTTGAAATATGGCTTTTGGTCTATTTAGAGATAAGGAAAACTTCATGAACAAAGCTTATAAAGCTAATAAAGCTTCATGAATAGGAGTGTCTTATTCGCTAACATGTACCACAATATATAAACTCTAAGAAAACATTTTCCTAGTAAGGCAGATTTTTTCAGGTCTCCGTCGAGATAAGGAAGCCTTGAGGAGGGTTCTCAAGTAGGGACTCAAATCTCACACGTTATTGTCATCCAATCCATCACAGAATATAAACTCTACAAAAAAAATATTTCCAAGTAAAGTAGATTCTAGCTCATTCTGGCGAGTATTTTGAACTCTAGTAGCTGTTTCAAGTTCCCAATTTGTAAAGCAGAGATCAGGACATGCAGTTTGCGTGATCGTTTGAATGTTATTTAAGTTCGGTGAGGGGAAGGGAGGGGTTAAACATTGGTGAGGAGATTTAACCGAGGGGGGGGGGAGTTGTAGTTGAGCCTATTGACAAGATAGTCGGCTGATAATAATATGTTCCGGTATTTTATGTATTGGACTTGCCAATACAAAATGTACATGAACTCTGAGAACAGGTCATAAAAACAATAAATATGTAAAGAGAAGCTACAAACCTGTGTTTATTGTACCATTCAAAAAGAATATTAGAGTAAGAAGTCATTGAACTAGCAATGAAATTGAACCAGCAAAACAGACTCTGTTCACTGCTATAAAATCACTTCCCGGTGGTTCGGAACCCACCAAAAAACGGTAGGTTGAACTTAACAGTTATCTTCCAACCCATTACCCACGCACAGTTCTCAAACTTATGAGGGCTTCATCCTCTTCACTTATGAGGGCTTCATCACTTCTCAATCAAGAAATTAATATAGTCTTCAGGGGAAATGATAGCCGTGAGTCGTAGCAGGTTCATTCAGATAAAGATGAGCTACGTGCTCCTGGACCCTCTTTGTAAGGCTGTTCGACTGGATGGGCCTGCAAAAAGACCCTGTTCTCTCGCTGTAAAATCACTTCCCTGCGGTTCGGAACCCACCTAAAACTGTAGGTCCAACTTATCAGTTATTATCCAACTCATTACTCAAACACAGGTCTTAAACGTATGTGGGCTTCATCCTCGAATAAAAAAGGAAATGAGAATTTGTAAAGCTGGAGAATTTATTGAAAATTGAAAACTTTATCTATTATTTTACACAGCAGATGTACAGAAATAGATACAATCAATTAAGAAATTGTACTTTCATAATAGTGAAATAGTAATATTAAATAGAATTGAATTAAGTCGGCAAATAATAAAAAATATTGGGCAATTCCATACTTGAAGTGAAAAATCAATCAAATATTATAAAAAAATGCTGATGTAGGCCTACATGTATATGGATAAAAAATCATATTAATAATGCTTTTAGAAACCATAGTAGTTTAATGGTGCATAGGGCAATCAGTCAAATTATTTCATAAATAAATAGATTGATAAATTCAGGCTAAATTAATTAAATGCAGATATGAGGCCAATTTTTTTTATGAAAAAAAAGGTCTGAGACCTGTGCTTGGGTAATGAGTTGGATGACGGTGATTGATAAGTTGGACCTACAGTTTTAGGAGGGCTCCGAACCACTTGGAAGTGATTTTACAAGCAGAGAACAGTCTTTTTTGCTGCCCAATCCAATCGGTCATCCCTACAAAGAGGGCCCAGGAGTTCGTATACTATCTTTATCTGACTGAACCTGCTACGGCTCACGGCTATCACTTTCCCCAATAAGTAGAGGAGATATCAATTTCTCAATTTTTATTATTATTTTTCTTGAAATTTATTCTTGTTTTCAATTTCATTTTCTATTGATTTGATTTAATGATTCCCCATGTTAATGATTTAATTGCGAATTTATGATGGGAAATGATTGATTAATAGAAAAATTTCTTCAAGAAAAAGTTCAAAGTTGCTAAGAAGATGGAAAAGTCTTGAAATAAAACTTTGTAAGTTGCCAACTTGTAAGTCTGATATCCATTTGAAAGCTGTCAGACTTGACACTTCCATTTTTCCCCTCACTTTTAAAAGCGTGTCACGATTCTTATAAGGGTATTTTGCCTGATATTCAAACAGAAGGAAAGAATAAGGAAATAGGAGTAGAGCAAGAAGAGTGATAGATATGTTTGGTGCACAGAAAGAAAGAGGAAAGAAAAGAAAGAGAAAAGGAAAAGAAAGAGAAAAGGAAAAGAAAGAACGGAAATGGAGCTGAAAGAGTGATGGACATGATTTAGGGCAGAAACGCGAAGAAAAAAGAAACGGGTAACGTGAAACAAAGGCAGACTGAAGAAGAAGCCAGCAAACACCTGACAAGACCGTAGTCAGTGAATAGTGATAGGCTGACATGAGAGAAAATCCCCTAAAGATCTCTAAACAATATAAACAAGGTTGAAAAAAACACCTACTATACAATGTGTGTGCTGTTTTGAGCAAAACTCTCAATCTCACTTCAAATTCTCATTCTCCCTTCATTTATTTTTCTTCTTTTTAACTCCAACTCCTACTGACGTCATCTTCTACTACTTCTCTTTAGAGCTCCTCCTCCTCCTCCTATATCACCTCCTTCTAGCCTACTCCGAAAACTTTCTAATGCCATTTCAAGAGTTAACATTCCGAGACATGATTTATTTTTTTAAATTATTATTCTGTCACATGAAACCGCATTATGATGAGCATAGCTCTGGCGGTGTATGACACTTCAATGCAATAATTTCAGTTACATAGCCATTGAAATTCTAATTCTATAGCCATAGATGGAAATAATCAGGTAGATAATTTCCTGGGAGCCTTACCGTTGACCGGTAAATGTTTCTGGAGGCGCCTGATTGGTCCATTCTAATTCATTACTGTTAGAAATGTTTAAAACCAATCAAACGTCACAAATATTATTCACCGATAAGGCTCCTAGGAATTCAACTATTGTCTGCAGATAACAGTGCCTACCGTAATCAATTCGCTTTATAACAGTTCATGGGAGCCTTCAGTTTACCGGTAACTTAGGCGTTTAGCAATTCAGATTTCAGAACGTCTATAAATTTGAAAAATACCTCTCAGTTCCCGGCAAAAATCCATTTACCGGTAACGGAAAGGCTCCCATGAACCAAAACAATGTTGATTTGGAAAGGCTGCAAGTTGGCTAGCAACCTGTAATTTATGGGAGCATTACCAGTAAATTTTACCGGTGACGACTGATTCGTCTATGAATTACAAGACCAATTGCAGACCACCTGTGACCGGTAAGGCTCTCCATCAATAGTTTAGTTCCAGGGAGCTTTACCGGTGAATGTCGCAGGCGGTCCGTGATAGGTCTTTTAATTCAGAGACAAATCAGACCAGTGGCGTACCGAGGTTTTAAGCGCCCTGGAGCGGAAGTGTCAAACGATCAGTCTTACACTCAACCACCCGATTGGGCTGATATTAATATAGTGGTCATTTAATGAACCAGCGGCTTTTTTCCGCCTCTAACTATGCCGTATTTGTTAGAGATGCGAATCTCCAAGGAATGATTTTTCGCCAGGTCAGATTCTGCTTTTATCAATTACCAAACAGCTTGTTTTGGATTTTTTCACTTTTCTATAAATTTATTTGCAGTTATTTTTTCGCATTTTGCAAGTCATCCTTATGAAATGTTTTTATATTTTGGAAATAGGATTCAAAAGTGAAGTATTTCAGTCCTGTTCTTAATACAAAAACCATTGAACTTCTTGTGGATTTATTTTTTCAGAATAAATTCAAAGTATTCATTCAATTACTTGAATTTGTTATACCTTTTGCCACCCAATTTAAATTGTTTTGGCTTTGCTACTTTTGACTCGACCGTTTTGCATTGTCTGGTTGTAACGCATGAACCGATTTTTTTTAAATTTGACATGAATTTTCCTTTGTCATGCGCAGCGATGTTTACATACGGTTTTTTTAAATTGTGTTGCATTTCACCCTTTTGGCCTTCATTATAGTAATACATTTGTTGTAAGTAAAAGGCAATTTTCTCTTAATAACGGTGCGCCCCTCAGAGCCTTGCGCGACTGCTCCATTATCGGTACGCCACTGAATCAGACTCCACTTACCGGTCACCGGTAATGCTCCCATGAACTTCAGGTAGCTAGCTAAATTTACACTTTTTCAAATTAACATAGTTTACGTTCATGGGGGCCTTCCGGTTACCGGTAAATAGATTTTTACTTGGTAAGTATTCCAATCAATGATTCAGTTCAAGGGAGCTTCACCGGTCACGTCTGATTCGTCTCAGAATTCAAGACATCGCATATCACCTGCGAGATTTACCGGTCACCGGTAAGCCTCCCAACTAATTGGCTGTTCCAGGGAGCTTCACCAGAATGCTACCAGTGTCTTCAAATTTTATAACCTCCATAAATTTTAGTAGACCTCTATAAATTTAGAGACGTCAGCGGCAACATTTACCAGTTACCGGTAAAGCTCCTAGGAACTCAGCCATTTGTCAAGTTCATTGGTGCCTTCTCATTCGCCGGTAAAGGATAGCGGTGGCGTCTTCTTGGTATAGTCAATCTTTCAACTAGACCAATCATACGTCACCTGTAAATGAGAAGACTCCCCTGAACTCAACAAGATCAGTTTGACCTTACCTCTTAACATAGCTCTAAAGATTAAATCATCTTTGCTCAACTGCTTCAGCCACATATCAATTTGTTAAAAACAGTAAGTTTAACTAAATAGCGGCCACCAAAATGGGTATGAGCGAATTTGCAATTAAGATAGCTGACTTCGCAAAGAACTGTGCTAAATTCACATCTGCCATTCACAAATTAAAAGCACTGCTCCCAGTGTGTAGAAAATTTGTAAACGAAACATGCAAACTTATAGGCACTCCTTTGTTTAATCTGCTTACCAAAACTTACCCGATGGTTCGGAACCCACCCAAAATTCCAGGTCCGGGTCTCCAGCAGAACACTGAGGCTTTTCCGCCAATTCATTTGATGATACAACCTCTGATCATCACTCATTTAATTTAGTGGTCGCCACTAATGGTTAGAGTTCCTGATATCCTTACCGGAACCGGAACATTTTACCGGTGGCGTCTGATTGGTGTATTCAAATACATAGACGTTGAAAAATGCGACCGGTAACATTTACCGGTTACGGGAAAGGCTCCCATGAACTCAACCACTGGTAGGTTATAAAGCCTGGCCGCAAAGTCTTCGCTGCGCAGCACTGCGTTACTTTTTGAGAAGCACAGAAAGATAGCATACTTCTCAAACCGAAGCAGGGGTGATGTTCACACCACTCTATGGACCAAGACATCAAAAGAAACAATCTAATATCAAAACTGACATTGTATTTCTATTAAAATATCATTTTCACTCACTTATACTGGATGGATGCATTTCACTTCTGAAAAGGAGCTTCGTCAGCCGCTTTTTAGAAGTGAAATGCGTCCCTCCAGCATAAGTGAAAATAATATTTTAAAAGAAATACAGTGTCAGTTTTGATATTAGATTGTTCAAGTATCGTCATGGAAAGCATCACAGATCAAAAGAAATGTGAATATCTTACATAATACATTAATCTCGCCCTTGCTTGCGCCATTTAACTTAACAAGTACCATCTTTTTCAGCATTAGACAAAAAGTCACCGTGTGGCAAAGTTACTATTTGCACTCAGAGCAACAAGGAACGCCATTTCAGGGGGGGGGGGGGGGGGGCAAGCGGAAAAATTAATCATTTTTTTGAAAATCTACCACAATTGCTTAATTATATTCCTCCTTACTATGTTCAATGTAATGTGTTATTCCAATAGAAAAATCAGGTTCATCTTTAGTTATATTTTCAATATTATCTATGGACTCCTGTTTCTTATTAATGAGTTATCAAGCTATAATACACGAATATTTTGCATATGTTGGGGGGCCACGACCACTCTGCCCACCCCAAAATGGCGTTCGTGGCTCCAACAGGAACCTATTCATACACTTGTATGCTAAATAATTTCTCAATTAGAAATAATTCAACAGATGAGCTGTTACATAACAATTTACAAGCTAGATTCATTAACAATTTTGTATCTATATTGTTACCATAAAATCTTATGGACGGTTTTTCTTGTCCTTTTTCTTATGAGTATGAAGCCCACATAGGTCTGAAATCTGTGCGTGGGTAATGAGTTGGATGATTGTGATTGATGAGTGACTTACAATTTTTTAGGTGGGTTCCGAACCACCAGGAAGTGATTTAAGAGGATTTTAAATTGGAAATAAGAAGTTGATTGGGAAACAATAATTGTAAAATAAAATCAAATTATTAGAGAGAAGGCCTACCTACTCATGAAAACGTACAGGATTAATAAAAGCTGTTTGAAAAATTATTATAAAATAAAAAATCCAATTATTGGAGAGGCCTGCACAGGATTTCCCAAATGGAAATTTAGTTCTAACTCTCACCTTATGTAGGCTATTCAACCTGTAAAAATATCTGCATCTTGGAAATGAATAGTTTTTCATTGTATTCAATTTTTCAGTAGATTGAAAGAAATTATTTGATTTATTACTGTAATAACTTGGGAGTTACTACTAGGAAGTTGTAATGAGTAAATTGTTATGAAACAGCTTGTGTGTGATGAATGTGGCTTATTTTGAAAAGTACCGAACGCCACATTTATGAACGTTCCTTCAGTGTCTCTTAGCTCAAGGGACTCTTGAAATGAACCGGTGGTTCGGAACCCACCTAAAACTGTAGGTCCAACTCATTACCCACGCATAGGTCTCAGATCGAGGAAGCTTCATCCAAAAAAATAAATATATACCTTTTTTCTAAATGGATTACAAGAGTCCCTTGAACCACACTGAAGGAAAGTTCATAAATGCGACCACAAGACCTAATATTGTGATAACCACATTTATTATAAATCTGGATACTATAGTTTCAGCAGTTCTACTGTTTCCAATCTTCCATTTAATAATAAGTGAATCTGTAATTTTGTAATGAATATACGAAATCAAACTAGTCATAAAAAGACTTGTAGCTCCATGGGAAAGTTTAATAATAACTGAACTATTCAATTATTTATTGTTATTAATATTATTAAATAGTTTATCAACTATTTATTATTGAATTGAGTTGTAATCAATTATTGAATTCAGTTGTAAAGTTGGAGACGAATTTATGAAAATAAATTTGATATTTGTTCTGATTGAGTGACAAGATTTTATGATAATCAATTTTTTGTTTATGAAGATTAGGAATATGGTTCAACTGCCAAAACTATAGTCCCATCTCGTTCTTTCAATAGATGTGGTTGTGATAATAGCAAGTAAAATTTCACAAGATTAATACAAAAAAATAGCATAATAAATCAACAAAATATAGATGGCTGGACAGCTGAGCTAGACGATCACCTACCTTGTGGTTCGGAACCCACCTAAAATTTAGGGTTCTCCATAACTTGGCTCCAACGACGAGCTGTAACTGCCTGTAATGGTCTCCCCACCAATAAAAGTCATACGCCAATTTATTTTTCCAAGTGCTATGTAATCTAACAACTAATAATAGACTACTGAATATCATTTTCATCATCTCAATATTGCTTAATTGTTCACCTAATAAGATATACTTGAAAGAATTATAATAGTTCCAACATTTTGTAATATTTATATCTCAGTAATATGAAATACTTTTTCTGTAATATTTATTCCATAAATTATGACGCAAAAACGGTCCAAGTTTATATCAAAACTGTTTTTTTATTTATGAAAATTGGGAAAGAGGAAAAAGGGTCAAATTTATATCAAACTTGTATATTATCTATAAAAATTGGGAAAGAAAAGGGGAAAAAGGGTCCAATTTTGTATCAAAATTGAATATCTATGAAAATTGGGAAAGAAGAGGGATCAAGTAGGAATAAATTAAGTAAGTGCAAATGACAGCAGTTTTTCAAATGAAATTAACAAAATTAAATTTTAAAATATAATTGCAATATAATTGAATTTTGATGCAGTCTACCAAAAATTCCAAGTAAATGAAAATAAAGTTTTTTAAATGAAATTAAACAAAATTCTCAAAATGTAAGACTTTAATAATCAAAACTTCCTTGAAATCTAATTGAGATAAGATGCTGTCTGCCGAAAATTCCTATGAATAAAAATTCTTAGATAAAATTGAAGAAATGCTCAAATTTTGACTTGACGAAAACCAACTCAACAAAAGAAATTGAATTTTAGGTGTGTTCCGAACTCCAGTACTCTTTCCCCCCACAGGAAGAATAATGGTGACGAACCGCCAGAAAATTCGTCATTCTTGTAAGTTGAGTTAACATAAATGAAATTAGAGAAAAAATTAGTCTGTAAAAAAAATGAAATTATTTTAAAATAAATCTAAATTTTATACTAGTTATAAAAATTGAAAAAAATTCATATTATTATTTTTTTTTTTTGATAGCGCTCACATAAGCCTGAGACTTGTGCGTGGGTAATGTGGAGAATCATTACACAAAATATGTCGGTTTGAACAGGAATCAAACCCATGACTATTAAAGAAAAAAAGAGAGGAAACTGCAGTAAAAAAGGAAGAAAATGGTAATAGAAAATGAGAGGAATTAAGGAGAAAGTTTTAGGATGAATTTTCATTTTATAATTGAATAGAACTTTTTCAAATAAAATGTATGATAAAATTTCAACTAAGTGATCAATTGTTATATTTAGCGTATTGGTTTATTGATGGGAAGACCCTTTTGTCATAGGCACATCATATAAAATATAAATTCAATTGAAATTATTCCAGTAAAAAGGTTTTCAATATTCTTCAATGAGAAAAATTCTAGTGAAATTATTCTAGTAGAAAACTTTCAATATTTTTCAATGAGAAGAAATTAATGTAGTAGAAGGTTATCAATATTTTTCAAAAGAAAAATTCTTATCAAATTTTGTTCTAGTAAAATAAAGCTTTCAATATTTCCAAGGAAAATAGAATTGAAATTATCAAAGTAAAAAAGCTTTCAATAATTTCATTGAGAAGAAATTCTTATGAAATTATTCTAGTCAAGGAGAAGAAATTATTAGCATGCTCGACTGTACTCACTCTTTCCTCAGAAATGCATTTTTGTTCCTACAGAGGTACTTCATCAGTTTCTTTATCCGGATTATATTGATTGGAATTTTTCATACAAATTTCAAAAGTTCAAAATTTGTGTTAGATCAAAATTTTAAAGTTCAAACAAACTGATGTTGGGATTTGAATTTTAACTTCTCATTAAAGTTATTATTGTCTTGATTCAGATTAAAAAATGATTTTCGATGAAAGCTAATTTTTTACTGTTACTTTAGATTCGAGTTGTTCTTTGATGTTTATCTTGTTTTAGCTTTGATAAAATCATTTCAAACTAATATTATTTAAATAATTATTGTTTAAATGTGATTAGAAAAATATTTTTGATTGAAACTAATATATCTCTATTACTTTACATTCGAATTGAGTTAGTTGTATGATAGTTTTGTCCTGTTTTAGATTTGAAAAAAATTATTTAAAACTAATATTCTTGTAAATAAATGGAAAAATCATTGTTTTGAGTATGTAGCTTTTGCGATGTGTGGAAAATTCACAACTTTTTGCCCAATGTTGTGTTTTGTAAGTGGTCTGCAAATGTTGCTTCAGTATCATGTAGTGCGTTAATATATTTTATTTAAGAAAAATAATCAAATTAATTTTATATCTAATATATTAAGTTCTTTGTTAAGAAAAATAAAAAATCAAATTAATTTGTATCGCATATATTAAGTTATTTGTTGAGAAAAAATTTAATTAAATTAATTTTGTATCGCATTTCGAGTGTTTGGTCAAAAAACAGCATTCATAAGAGCAAATGAACCTCATCAACTAGCTACAACAAACCACTACTAGATCTAAACCACTATATCATATACCACACCATGCATACACAATAAACCATTAATAAATAAGGGAAAAAGACCAAATCGAACCCATGCTCCCAATACTACTCAGCACACCAAAGATGTCAAACACTCAAAATGCGGTACAGGGATTAATTATTTTAAAAGACGTAAAAATTCGAGTATTTTAGCTCAATAAATTGTAAACATATAGCCCTACATAGTCTCCAAAATGTGAATTTTAAAAAGAAAAATGCCATTGTCAAGTCATTTTTAAACCAGAATAACTATTGAAGATTTTTGGCCTAAAAATGTCAAAATTCCAAATTATATCATCTTTTTTCGGACTGTGATAGTGCTTTGTTTGACATGAAAAAATAAATATTCTTTATCTGCAAAAGACTTGTGATTGTGAATAATTATTGTGCTTCAATGTGAAGTTTCAAGTGAAACAGCGACCTAGCATAATATTTTGATCCTACTTTAAAATGTTGTGAAAAGCAGTTTTGGGTAATAGCCTGTTGTATTTACATTGACTGTATTCTAGTTGAATGAATAAATAAATGAATATTTAAAGCTCATACAGAGAAACACCAAACATTGAATAAAAACTTGCTTTTAAACGCTTTTTTAATATTTTTTGTAAGACTGCCAAGCACTAGTTTATATAGTTTTGGAATTTCCCCACACCCATCACAAAAGCTAGTAAACTCATCACCCTCTTCTCCTTCAACCTCATCCCACGTAAAGTAGGGTTCGGTGGGGAGTGAATCCCAAGTGGGATTGGCAGTGATTTTTACGGCCGGATGCCCTTCCTGACGCCAACCCTTAGCTAACTTAGGCTGTGGGAGAGGGTGGGGCAGTTTAACGTCATGCCCGGGACAAATTTATTGAAATTTAAATGAATTTAAAATATATGAATATGACGGGTGTCTCAAAAATGATGCAACCCTGAGATCAAATGGCGGAAGTCTGTGAATTTTCTGTGGCCCAATCGATATGATTGTAAGGAACATTTAATTCAATGTCAACTACCTGGTGATTATCATTGAGTATGTTTCTTTGTCCAAGCACCATTGTTCTTGGGCGTAATGTCTACTGTTCGCAGAACTGCTATAGTAGATGAACAATAAAAAAATATGGCCCTGACAAACAGCTGATTAATTTTTGAGAGCAAAAATGCTGATGAAGTTACTCCTTGGGAGCAAAAATTAATACATACAATATTTAAACAAGAGAGTAAATTGGAACACTTCAAAAAAATTGTGGGATAATTCCCACATAAGCTTGACGCTTGTGCGTGGTTAAATGGGGTGAATTATGATGTTGGCTCAAAACATACAAATTGGGAATACTGTTATTCTTAAGTAAAAATTTTAAAATTCAAGTATAGCATGTATTATCCTGTTGGTAACCTTTAAATTGGGGTACATTAAAATGTTAACTCAACATGTCACTTACCTCAGAATAACACAAAGACAATTGAACAAATAAATATGAATGAGACGAAAATGGTAACTATACTTAGGCTACTCTTGGTAGTTTTTTAATGATATAAAACAACAACAATAATAATAATAATAATAATATAAATATTCCACATACAAGTGGGAGAGTAATTTCAGTTGAAAGTTACGTAGATAATTTTAGAATTTAAATGTTATCACAATAATTAAAATGAGAAAAATCGACAAGCATTGAAAATTGAACAATAAATATTCAAATTATACATTATTGTTCCTTGAAATGTTTAATGATAATTTTTCATTTATAAAATAAATATAAAGAACATAATTTATTAATTTATAATTTCTCAACGTGCTATTAATTATAAAATTAAAATTGACAGCATTTTGGATAACAAATGATAAAGAATTATATTGACAACAGCATTAAATAGTTGATGGAAACCAAAATGAACGTTACCAAACAAAAATATTTAGTCACAGCGCAATCGAACCACGGATCTCCCAATTGCTGGTCAGCGACCCTTCTAATCAATGCATTAAATACTATATATTTGGCAGTTTAATAAATCAATCACTCAATCAATAACATAATAATAACAAAATCCTTTTAGTTAAACTTCATAAATTAATACAGAATATGTTATATCAGTAATTCACCTTTAGAAACCCCACTATAAAAAACTATGTGTTGGGGTAAAAGATTTTCAGTTTCTTCACAACCAAATTGTAATAAACATATACATTCTATAAACATAATATTATGCAACAGAGATCATTCATAATTTGAACTGAATAATAAGCAATAGGTACAAGATAACTTAAAGTATCATCACAAAAAATTCAGTTGCTATGAAAAGCAGTTCATGAAGAGCTATGAAAATATGTTCTATTCAGAAATCTTCTGGAGAAAGTGGCTTGATTGGTGAGAAATTGAATATTAGGTGGATTCCGAACCACCGAGTGTTTTACTACCACAATACACAATACTCTTCCCTTTATCACTCCATTTCATAGGAAATTGACTTAATATAAAATGGCTTCCAGAAAAATTGACCACTCGCTCGCAACATGTAATTGAGGTATAAGAATCATGGCAGCAGAAAACATGTACTTGGTTAGAAAGCAGAATATAATCTATTTCATGAATTCTCTTTCAATAATATTACATTAAATTAAATGAGAAAGTTCGAAGTTACTGACAATAACTGACAAATTTACTCAAACAGAATTTATTAATTTCGAATTCCTTTAGGTGCTATTAGTTTATACTGAAGACTTCCGCAATGGCGGATATTGACAACAGTATTCAACAGCTGATGGAAATCGATGAATGCTACTGTACAAAAATATCAGTCACCACCTGTTGAATACTGTTGTCAATATCCGCCATTGCGGAAGTCTTCAGTATAAACTAATAGCACCTAAAGGAATTCGAAATTAATAAATTCTGTTTAAATTAAATGACTTCATATCTGGCTTCCAGAAAAAATGACCACTCGCTCCCAACATGTAATTGAGGCATAAAAATCGTAGGTAACAGAAATCACCTACTTGGTTTTAAAAAGCAGAATATAATCTATTTCATGAACTGCCTTTCAATAATATTACATTAAATTATTTTTTAAACATTCTACTTACGTTTATAATCTTGTAAATGTGAATAATCAATTGACATTTTCAACATTTTTGTAACTAGAAGGCCTAACACAAATGAATGGGCGCCAAATTGGTGAATTAGTGACGTGATGCAGTATAACTAATTAATTTTTAAAAGTGAACAATCAGACATTAAAATTGATTCTAACTGCAAGATCTAATCTATTTCTGTTTTTCGCAAAACGTCACCTGCATAACGTCACCAAGCCTTCGTTTCATTCAAATATTATAGCATTAGAGCAACTTGACTACAGTCATTTACTGTATTTTACAGTTTTTCACTATACAAGACTTCACACAAGTTAATAGAGGCTTTACAAAACTATTCAACAGTCTTACAGTTTTTTAAAAACAATTACAGCCTTCAACACATCATTTATAAAGGCACTTAAATAGCAATAACATATTATAATAAAACTTTAAAAAACACTTGTGGAAATTGTGACTCACGTTATGGCGTGACGGCCGTTACACTCAGTTGTTTTTAGCATTGTCAGACGACACTGACGATGCTCTTAACAACAGAGTGAAACAGCCGTCACGCCATAACATGAAACACTTAGAAGTGTTTTTTAAAGTTTTATTATATATTAGTGAAAAGACGATGGATCTTCAACATCATATTAACATACATGTTATTCAGCAACTATAACAACAGTTTCACCAGAGACACTTGATTAAAATAACTGTCATTCAGTTTCTGAGTATTGTACAGTAACAATAATAACAGTATCAACAGAACAAAATGAAATATTTAAATTTCAACAAAACAGAATACAATATTACAAGAACAAATTTTAATGATTGAATATTGACAAAAACATTACACAGTTGGCCTAACAATATTCTATATAGTGTTATTTAATAAAAAATAAAATTATAAATTATATAAATAAAGAATGTTACTTTAGTTACTTTTGACTCGAGGGACTCTGAACGTAATGTATTCATATAGGCATTTCAAGATTCCCTTGAGTCAAGAGACACTGAAGGAACGATCATAAATACGGGACTAAAAATACAAATTTTTGGATTTTTCTGTAAGATTTTGACGTAATAATATGTTCATGATCAAATTATATGTCTTAAACATAAACATGCCTGAAAAATGTGTCGCTGTAAAACGGTTTTAGCATACCGGTCCAATATCTTCACAGTTATCTGCTTAGTTCGGCACATGCGCAGACTATCAAAGTTGATGAATATTTCAGGAGATTTTAGACCGGCATGAGTGACATTCCAATTGTGAAATTTCATTAAAGACGGTCCTTTTTTTGGTAAGTGATATATATATTTTTTTAATAAGTTTTATATACTAATAATTAACATTGAAATGTTTGTAATAATATTGACAAATGGGTTTGAATTGAATGTCAACATTAGTTCAATAGTAGTTATGAAATGAGGCGAAAACAAAATGGCGAATTAAAGAGTCACTTATTCAAAAAGCTAAGGTAAGATTATATTTTTAATATTGTATTTTATTAATATAAAAATAACTTCTCTCACAATGCTCCCATATATATATATATATATATATATATATATAATTAAATGTGCAATCCAAACACCAAATTTTTATATTTAAAAATTAGGATTGTGAATCCTAAAATCCTGAAAATCAGGATGTGAATTGATTGATTGAAACCAAAGTAAAAGTAAAGATAAAAATGTGAAAATTAGTTTTTAATAGATTTTATAGATAATTTTTTTGACAACACTTGAAAATGTACTGTATTATTCACTCTACATCATAAATAGTTCATAATATGAACTTATGATAATAATATGTTTTTATACATATTTGATATCAACCATCATATTCATATTTTAACATTTCTATCACTTTCAACTTCATTGTCTTGTCCATTAATCTTTTTAACAACTTATTTTAATTTAATATCAAAATGGACACTGTATTTGTATTTAAATTATGATTTTTACTTACTTATACTGGAGGCCTCCAGTGAAAGTGAGTAAAAACCATTAAAATAGAAAAATTCAGTGTCAGTTTTGATATTAAATTGTTCATAAAGTATTTCGTCATGGAAAACATTACAGATCACTTCAATTTCTAGATTCTATAATTTTTTTATTTCTATTAGTTTATTTTGTTCAACTGTTTTCTTTTTAGATTCTATTATTTTGTATTTCTATTAGTGTATTTTGTTCAACTGTTTTCTTTTTAGATTTTAAAATTCTATTATTTTAAAATTCTATTATTTTATATTTCTATTAGTGTATTTTGTTCAACTGTTTTCTTCAAGTACATTTTCAATAAATTAATAGTTAAATCTTCAAGATTGGAAAGAATCTTGAGCAATCTAGAAAATCTGTTTTTCTTTTTTTAATAATTTAATATTCAATAATATTCAGTTTTAATAATTGAATCTTCAATACAAAAATACAATTAAATGTCAAGATACAGCAGCAAGCTATCAGCCCAAAACTAATTTCTTCACAGAATTTAAACAATAATTGAATTTTGTTTGGGACTTCGGAACCGCAATTATACAAGTTCACTGTTTTGTACTACAGCTATGTAATGTACTATATTTCTAAAATATTAATGATTATTTCTTTTTCATCAACTATTCCATAAAATTCCTATATCTTATGAATTTGATTTTTTAAAGTTTATCATGATGCATATTGAATGATTTATTTGAGTTTTCAGATGATCTCAAAGGCTTAATTGATGACTCTTGAAGGCTTTGGGATTTTCAAAAAACTAATTGTTCAATTTAGATTAAAAAATATTTAATTTTACTTCCCAAGGTCTTTTAGTTATAAAAAATTGCCAAACGTTTAAAATAGCATAAAGGAGAGATAATTGCCCAAGAAACGAAAAATTTCAACAGAGCCCTCAAATTTCACATTATAATTGATTAATTATTTTTTCTTACAGCAATAGATAGCATTTTAATTTATTAATTTCGAATTTCTCAAAGTGTTATTAATTTATACTGATTTCCATCAGCTATTCAACGCTTTTGCCATTATCCACCATAGCAAAAGACTTGGTGGAATTTGAAATTAATAAATTCTGTTTCTGTATATTTGTCAGTTTGTTAAATTGTCAGTTACTTCAAACTAGCATTTCAATATCTCAATAATATCTAATACTTGAAAAAATAATTATGACCAAAACCTCTGCACACAGCCTCAAAAGCCTGCCTGAATACCTCACACTGTTTAAAAAGCCTACCTGAGTACCTCAAAATATTTAAAGAGCCTGCCTGAGTACCTCAAAATGTTTTAAAAGCCTGCCTGAGTACCTCAAAATTGTTAAAAAGCCTGCCTGAGTACCTCAAAATGTTTAAAAAGCCTGCCTGAGTACCTCAAAATGGTTTTAAAAAACCTGCCTGAGTACCTCAAAATGTTTTAAAAGCCTGTCTGAGTACTTCACAATTGTTAAAAAGCCTGCCTGAGTACCTCAGAATGTTCAAGAAGCCTGCCTGGGTACCTCACAATGTTTAAAAAGTCTGCCTGAGTATCTCAAAATGTTTATAAAACCTGCCTGAGTACCTCACAATGTTTTAAAAGGCTGCCTAAGTACCTCAAAATGTTTTAAAATCTTGCCTGAGTACCTCATAACGTTTAAGACATTCTCAATGAAAATCACTCCGGACTTTTAATGAATGTAGAGCAGCTTAAACCAAATATAGTAGTTGGAATAAAACCCAGAGTATTGTGTTATAATTTGAGAAATAGAAAACGATGCATTGTATTTTTTAATAAATATCAGAATAATAAATGTTGGTAACTGATAACATTCTCAATTATTCAAATATCTCAGTATGAATAAATGTTTCCAAATATTTTAGTATGTCAGCAGACAATGAAATTGAATGAAGTATGAGGTGAAGTGAAATTTCAAGGTAGTAAAGCTAAAATTCAAAACAATTTAAATGTGAAAATCAGATTCATTATCCACCTAAATAATAAGTGTATTGTTATTGGTGGGGAGACCCCTAACATGGGTACTTCCACCTAATATGGGTAGACCCCTAATATGCGTAGTTCCTAATATGGGTAGTTGAGCGATATCATGGTGGACCTACTATTTTAGGTGGGTTCCGATCCACCTGAATAGAAACAATTATTGAAATAAATATGAAATCAAGTTAGGAAATCATGAATAACATTCTCAATTATTGGAATATTTCAGCAATAATATTAAAGATTTGATATTTCAGCATGAATAAAACTCATATTCCCAATATTTCAGCAGTGAAAGTATTCATATTGGGATTTAAAGCTCCTACCAGTGGGCAAGCTTTGAAATGTATCATTTCGCTTAATCAATGTTAATGAAATAATCAATCAATAAATAAATAGGCTAATCATCTCTTATACCTGATGAATAGTGCCAAATTTAGGACAACTCATTTTTCCTATTTTTCCTTTCTAGTTTTTAGGTGTCGCTGCCATTCTAATTAATATACTAGCTTTTTATTTATCCAAGGTGTTTTAAAAAATGAAAAAAAGGAAAAAGACCATAGAACTATTATTTTAATGTAATGCTTTCCCTTTTAAATTTAAATATAATTACAATTTTAAGGAAATGTTTTCCCTGGTTAAAGTATTAAATGAATGAAATTAAATAAACAATGGGAGAATTCTAGTTTCAAGGAAATAATTTTCCTGCTCAAAATTTGAAATTAAAGAAAAACAAAGAAAGAAGAACGTGTAATTTAAAGTGTAATGTAATTTTTTTCCTATTGTTGTGCAGATTACGAAAATAATTGCAATTATTGATGGTGAGAGTGACAAAATGTGTGCTATATGACCAATTTTCAAAAGAAAAAAATAATCAAATTTTTCATATTATCTAGAATGCCTTAAATAGGACTAATACATTGTAGTTAACCTAACCTAACCTAACCTAACCTAACCTAACCTAATCTGACCACATTCAAAAGAATCTTTTTATACGTAGCGCCAACGTTTTTTAATTTGCTTCCGGAGGCTATTAAGAGATGTAAGCAAAAGAAGACACAATTTTGTAAAATTGGTCACCTTGTCCAACAAGACGACGTGGGAAGGTACTATAGGAGCATTACTTAGGATCGGAGTATGAAGTATTTAGTATTTGAGCAACTTGTTTCATTTTAATCCGTCAAAAATATTATTATTATTATTTTTTTTTTTTTGTAGATTACGTCTTGGAGACTCCAGTTAAGGAGTATAAGACAAGTCAGATCAACAATATTATACACTAGATACCATAATTACTATATCAATTAGTTGAGGTGAGGCTTAATTTTGATGTGAAAGGAACTCTTGTACACTATAAAAAGCTTTATCAACTAAATATTTCTTAAATTGTTTTTTAAATATTTCTATATTTTCAAGACTCTTCAAAAACTGAGGTAGCTTGTTGTAGAATTTCCTACCAATATAACTAGGTTTTTGTTTGAATAAGCTACTAATGTGACTCACAAGTGATAATCTCCTCGGCTTCTTGTATTATAAACCTCAAGATTTTGGTTAATATCATTCGTTTTTACATATAAAGTAGCTTCATACACATATAAGCAGGGTACAGTTAGGAGACCAAGTCTCTTGAACAACGCCCTACATGAATTCAATCTACTCTTTCTATACACCTAACTGCTTTCTTTTGGATCTTAAACACCCTATCAAGGTTTCGTTTTGATGAATTACCCCATACTAAGATAGCATACCTAATATGTGACAGTAAGAGCCCATGGTAAGCTGTAAAAAGTAACTTTTTGTCATTCAATCTGTCGCAGGACAAATGTATTGGCCAGTAAGCGTGACATTTTCTTTGAGTTTTTGAGAGCTTATGACTAATACTTGAATACTTTCCTTTGCTTCTGCAGGTTTAATCGATTTAGTTTTATTTCAATTGAGTTATTTATTTTAGTTTTTTATTCTTTATCTAGTTTGTTTAGTTCCATTTTCCAACCAAACAGGTTTTTGTAACCTATGGAAATATTGAAATATCATTGTATTATCACATGTTATATAGTGGAATTAAAATTTTTAATTTGATATATTAGTTATTTATTGTTTTCTCTATAGCGGATTATGACGACATGAGTCTGGAGATGTGTGCGTGGATGAGTGAATGATGAGAAACATGGCTGAATGATGAGATTCGAACTTAAGGCTGCAGGAAACGAAGCCAGCCTGAGTCTTATCTAACTAATATTTTCATTTTGTACGATTTTTTTTACAATTATCATTTCTGGAAATTTGTAAAACATTGATGGATAAAAAAAACACTGGCGAGTGCCTAAACTGTAGTACCGTACCGTATAAAGCTCAAATTAATTCGAATACATTATGACCTTTTTCTGATTTTGAAATTACTATTCTGTGTTTGTAATTGTCTTTTTGTCAGCCTATGCCAATTATTATTGATACCTGATCATCCGGGCTCTACTGATGAATAGTGTTCCCAATTACTGAATATTATTTCAGGAGTAGTGTAATACCCAATAAAATTCAAGTAGCGAATTCAATTCAGTAAAACAGTGGAGTTGAATACAAAACTTTCTTAGGGTTTTTTTTAGGGTGAAGCCCACATAGGTCTGAGACCTGAGCATGGGTAATGAGTTGGATGATAGTGATTGATGAGTTAGACCAAAAGTTTCAGGTGGGTTCCGAACCACCGGGAAGAGTTTTTACAGCAGAGAACAGTGTCTTTTTTGCTGGCCAATCTAATCGGTCACCCTTACAAAGAGGGCCCAGGAGTTCGTAGCTTATCATTATCTTAATATGTCATAATCATAATACCGAGTAAAATTCAAGAAGTAAACCATCTCAATTCAGTAAAACAGTGGAGTTGAATACAAAAAATTCGGTGTTCCACTCTCATAGTATAACCATAGAATTATATATGACTTTGTAATCAAATAAGTATAATTGAAGCAGTATCCTAAACATAGATAGCCAGAAAAGATTTTACAGAAAGATAGTCATAAGATAGGCAGTAAGATTTTACCCCACATGGACTTCAGGAATGATGCATAGTGATTTGATCAATCTCTAAAATAATTATTATTATCTGTGATGTTTTCCATGACGAAATACTTAATGAACAATCTAATATTAAAACTGACACTGTATTTCACTTTTATGTATTGTTTTACTCACTTATATTGGACATGCATGAGGGATGCATTTCACTTCTGAAAATAAGTGAGGCTGACGAAGCTTCTTTTCAGAAGTGAAATGCATCCCTCAAGCATCTCCAATATAAGTGAGTAAAACAATACATAAAAGTGACAGTGTCAGTTTCAATATTAGAATAATTATTATTTTACTTATATTATTTTAACTTTACTTTTATATAATTACAGTATTATTATATCGTATATCTTTATGGCAAGTTAGTTGTCTTGGAAACCGTGAAGTTACAAATTTTAACTGCAAGTCGTTGAATTAACAATAAAAAGTTAATATTAACAACGCCAATCGTTATGGAACAAGAAATCTGTCAATTTTGACTGCATGTCGTTGAATTTACAATAAAACGTTAATACGGTAGTAATAAATTATTACTGAAAAGTTAGTAAACTGGGATGCCCAGTTTCTTAGTAGTTTAGTAAATCATTAAGTGGCTATTGATTCGAAAGCGGCCCTAGGCTTGTTTCACACATACCTGCCAGTCGGGTAACCGGTGTTGTTTATCCAGTTTTGTAGTGACATTCCATAAAATGGAGCGCTTCAAACTTAGCCAATTTTTGAAATGTAATTATATATGTAACTAGTGTAGATTTCTGGTTCAAAATTCAAAATTATATCAATTTTTTTTGGACTGCGATAGTGCTTTGTTGAAAGTGAAATCAATAATTAATATTATCTGTCTGTTAAAGACTCGTGAATTATTGTGCTTCATATTAAAATTTATAGTTTTTTTTTTTTAGTGAAACAGACCTAACTTAAGACTTATTCTACTTTGAAATTTTGTGAAAAGCAGTTTTCGACAATAGTCTGTTGTATTCACAATGACTGTATGTTTGTTGCATAAATGTAATCATGCCGGGTATGTGTGAAACATGTCTTAGGGCCGCTACTGTTTGATTTACCGAACGAAGGAGAACCCCTTGCACGTTTTGGGAACATACCGTACTTATTATTATTTTCAGTATTAATAAAATTAATCATTTCTGTAAAGTTTGTAGAGGAAGTCTTGGGAGCCTTATTAAAACTGTTGGAAAATTCTCATAATCTCAACAAGATAGAAAATTTCATCTATTTTCTCTTCAGAAAACAAAGAAACTAAGGAAATTCATTTTATTTTTAGTGATAAGAATTGTTTGACGTCACTTATTTTTCATACTTTGTGGAATCCCCCACTCTACACAGACTTTCATGAGGAGGAGACATGATTTAATTCACCTCCAAATAATTTTTTAAAGTTCCTATTTCTGTTAATTGTTATTCTTGTATTTAATGTCGAAAGGGCTGTGAATAAATGTTAAGTCAGTGCTTCTAAAAGGATCCCCTGCAAGTAGTGAGTCTATAAAACTAAAATAAGTCGTGGAAAATCCTCGGAAGGCGACATCCACTTCATCCTGGCCCATCCAGGCTCACCAGTGTCATACGAGTATCCGTGAGACCGTGAGTGATAAAAATATAATAATATATAAGCTTAAGTGCGTGCGTGAGAAAAATTCAGCGAAAATTATAGGAAAATTTGAAAAAAATCAGTTAGCACGTGCATCAGATAAAGGGGTGACGGTTGTACAGACGCGCTGTTATTTTTTTATTATTTTTTTTTTTTTAAATCAAAGTGCGATTTATTGGGGAAAATTCCATAGAGGATAGAGATATTATTTTGAGATATATTCTAAAAAGAAACCGAAATCTTTTGAGGTTGAATCTGCAATTATTGATCTATATCTCCTCTGTGAAGGGGCCTATTTTTCATTTTATCATTGCAAGAAATTTCTAACTTTGTTTCTACATTTGTTTTATCATTTTCCGACAGTTCAGTCCACGCTTTAGATTTATTTTTTTTTTTTTAGATTACGTCTTAGAGACTCCGGTTGACTTACGTATGAGACGTATGAATGTTTTTTCAATTGTTTTTTTAATATTTCTATATTTTCAAGACTCTTTAAAAACTGCGGTAGCTTGTTGTAGAGTTTCCTTTCCTACCAATATAACTAGGTTTTTGTTTGAATAAGCTACTATTGTGACTCACCAAGTGATAATCTCATCGACTTCTTGTATTATAATCGTGTACGTCAAGACTTTGGTTAATATCATTCGTTTTTACATATAAAGTAACTTCATACACATATGAGCAAGGTACAGTTAGGAGACCAAGTCTCTTGAAAAACGGCAGTGGCGTAGCCAGGGGGGGGGCCATGGGGCCCCCCCCCAGAAATTTCAGAAATAAAAAATTCTCAAATAACTAATAGATAAGGACTTATTAAAGTCAAAGGGTTCTATCTGTTTTGTTGTATTATAACGAACAGATTACAGAAACCCTATTTGTGTAATGGAATATAGCTACAGTTATAGTCAGATTAATGCATTTTTCAAATTTTTTCCTCAATATTTACTCATATAGAAACTTGTTAGGTGCTCAAATGGATAATTTTGATTTAAAATGAGCTACGAAGTCGAATAAAACATGTTAGAAAACTGTGACTACCATAATTATTTATTTATTACATTAAATAAAATGCAATTTTCAAGTTTGAAGTGGATTAACTTTGTTAATTATTAATAAATCACCTTTGAATAAACTCATCTTGTAGAATATTTAATTTTGAAGTTAAAATTCAGTATAACCCACTAGCCTGAACGCACCCAAAGCTCATAAAATCGGGATTTTATAAATGAAAACACACAAATAAATGCAAGTTCTATGCAAGCGTGTAAAATCAGTGTGCTATGATAAAAAAAATTCCGATTTCATGAACTTTGGGTTGTGTGCGTTTTAGGCTAATGACATAAATTATATGAAACTTATAATAATTAGTATTAATTTTGAGATTCAGTACATAAGTTAAGTATGATTAGTTCCAATTCAAGGGTTTTGACTCAAAATAGTCACAGATATCGGTATATCAAACTTTATCATTTCAAACCTGGCCACCTAGGTTCTTGGGTAGTAATTTTTCAAAACTTTCTTTTGAACTTTAGAGCCTAACAAGTTGTCTAGATTAGCTTTTCACACCACTAAATTTAAAAAAAATCCGGACCCCCATTTGGTGAGCCCCCCCCCCCCCCCCGAAATTTGATCCTGGCTAAGCCACTGCCCACACCACCCCCTTGGTGAGCCCCCCCCCCGAAATCTAATCCTGGCTACGCCACTGGCCTACATGAATTTAATTTTTTTACTCTTTCTTTTTTACTCTTACCTAACCGCTTTCTTTTGAATCTCAAACACCCTATCAAGGTTTGCAAGGTTTGTTTTATTTGATATCTTAGTTTTAGTAACTCCAACAGGATTGTCCTACATCATCAAATAGTGTCTGGTCTGATGAGAGTGTGGCAGGGTACAAAGCATTCAATTTGTGAGGTCTTGTGATCCCATAATTTGGAAAACGATATCCCGTCATACTGTTATTCAACCGTCTGTTATTCAACCGTCACTTCTACTTCAAGGGATTCAATCGGCAACTGTACCTTGAGCTATCCGACGCATTAATGAATGATTCATGGTGTAAGAGTATTATTCAAGAAATTTCTATCCCTTAGGTGTGCCTGCATGAGAGTAGAGGTTGACTATATATATATATATATATAATTCCATTGCATTATCATTCCAACTGAATAACTAATTTTTTTTTAGTCCGAAGATGCCCACGTGAGTTTTGATACTTGAGAGTGGGTAATGACGTAATAATGAAAAAGACATTGCTTTCGTTACGGATAGTTCCACCTCATCGTTTGAGCCATGTTATAGAAAACATGGCGGACCTACTATTTTAGGTGAATTCCGAACCACCGGGTAAATGATAATAGAGCTTATAAAAGCGAAACAACCATGGCTGATTGAGATTCGAACTCAAGACTGCAGGAATACGAAGCCAGCTAGAGTCATATTTAATAACAGACAAGCGCTTCAACCAACTGCGCCACTGGAGCCGCCAAAAATAGTTCATTTTTATTGTGAAAATAATTATTATTCCAAAATGTAGTGTATACTCAATGCATACGCAACAACAAACAAAATCTCATTTTACACTTAATTTCAAAATATGTTTTTAGCGAACTAGTCAAAAAGAAAAAATTATAGCAAATAATTTGAACTAGTGATAACAATTATTGCTTTAGCAGGCTTATGAAATACGGGAACAGTAGTTATGGGAAATAATTTCAGAATATTATGAAGGGAAGATTCTCTGAAAACTCTGAAATAAATTATAAGATTCTATCTATAAAAATTTGTTATTTCTATGCTTATTATGCTGTTTTTTAATTGTCGTTTTTGTATATTGTGAATAAGTTGAAATTGAGATATATTAAATTGAAGAAATTCTTTTTATTCTAAATTGAATTGAATTGTACCGTACTGGAACTTTCGTCAAAATAAAATTCCTAATGAGAAACGTTAAATTGGTGGCGAGGTGTAAAAAACAAGAAGATAATAAAGATACAATTTTTTACTACTACTACTACTAATAATAATAAGAATAATTTAATAATAATATTGAACATAATAATAATAATAATACCCTTAATTATTCATAATATAGGTTTTATTGGTGGGGTAGTTCACCTTACGCGTAGTTCCACCTCGTCTTTTGAGCCATGTTACAGGGAACCTATTTGGAGAACCTACTTCAGGGTGGACCTACTTCAGGTGGGTTCCGAACCACCAGCTAAGTGATAAAGCTTGTAACATCAAGCAATTTTCTACTAACCTTCGGCTATATGTAAGTAATAGGTTGAGCATGTAAGACACGATTAATAAACTACAACTAAAACTTCATCAATTTTACATGTTATGAGGAACTTATACGGTAGAGGTGGCTCCTACCCGATGGGTAACACCGTTAATAAGCTACTACTAATACTTAATCAATTTTACGAGTGGTTGAAGTTTTATTTTTATTTTTTCTGAGGATGAAACCCACATAGACCTGTGCGTAGGTAATGAATTGGATGATGGTGATTGATGAGCTGGGCCTACAGTTTTAGGTGGGTTCCGAACCACCAGGAAGTGACTTTACAGCAGAGAAAAAAGTCTTTTTTGCTGGCCAATCCAATCGGTCACCCTTACAAAGAGCGCCCAGGTGTTTCCTAGCTTATCTCTGATTGAACAGATACCTGCTATGGCACTCGGCAAAAAACTCGTCACCATGGGTGTCCATGGGGGGGGGGGTGGAAGAATTGGGGGGAAGGACGATGAAGGGAAGGGGAAGAGAAAGGTAAAGGGGGGGGGGGAAAGGATGGGAAAGATCGCTTCCAATGCAAAGACTTGACTCAGATATCCAAGTGAAGGACATCGAGTACAATAAATTCAGCCTAAGCAAACGACCAGTAATTGGAGACGTTACAAGAGAAATATTCAATTCCTAATGCTAAGTTATTCCATCAGCCCCCATATCTTCCCACTTCAGAGACCATTACTAATTTCACCAATTCAAGTATATTACAATAAATCGATGTTCAACAATTTCTGGCAAATATCTTGAGAAATATGCATGGGAAAGAGATGAACAAGGAGAAATATGCATGGGAAAGAGGTTAAAGAGGAGAAATATGCATGGGAAAGAGGTAAAAGAGGGGAAATATGCTTGGGAAAGAGGTAAAAGAGGAGAAATATGCATGGGAAAGAGGTAAAAGAGAAATATGCATGAGAAAGAGGTAAAAGAGGAGATATATGCATGGGAAAGAGGTAAAAGAGGAGAAATATGCATGGGAAAGAAGTAAAAGAGGAGAAATATGCATGGGAAAGAGGTAAAAGAGGAGAAATATGCATGGGAAAGAGGTAAAAGAGGAGAAATATGCATGGGAAAAAGATAAAAGAGGAGAAATATGCATGGGAAAGAGGTAAAAGAGGAGAAATATGCATGTGGAAGAGGTAGAAGAGGAGAAATATGCATGGGAAAGAGGTAGAAGAGGAGAAATATGTGTGGGAAAGAGGTAAAAGAGGAGAAATATGCATGGGAAAGAGGTAAAAGAGGAGAAATATGATGATGGAGAAGAAGAAGAAGAAGAAGAAGGAGAGGAAGAAAGAAAAAGAGGGGAAAAGAAGAAGACGAAGACGAAAGAGGTGGAAGAGTAGCAAAAAGAGGGATAAAGAGATGGAGGAGTAGAAGAAGAAAAGAGATGGATGAAGAAATAGGAGTAGTAGATAGTGAAGAATAAGAATAAGAAGAGAAAAGGATGGAGAAATAGGGTTAGAAGATGGTTAAGAAGAAAACAAAACAAATAAAAAGAAGAAAATGGAGGGATGGAGAAATAGGAGAAGATGGTAAAGAAGAAAATAAAACAAGTAAGGATAAGAAAAGAGAGGGACGGATAAATAAGAGTAGAAGAAGATGGGCGATAAGAAGAAAAACATGATGAAGAAGAATAAGAGAGAGCAAGCGAGAGAGAGGTGGAGAAATGAGATTAGAAGATGGTGAAGAAGACTAAGAAGAAGACTAAGAAGAAGAAAAAAAGAGAGGGACGGATAAATAGGGGTAGGAGAAGATGGGCGATAAGAAGAGAAAAATATGATGATGTTGATGATGATGATGATGATGATGATGATTATGATGAAGAGGAAGAAAGAGAGAATGGGGTGGAGAAATGGAAGTAGAAAATGGCGAAGAAAAGAAAACGGATAAAAAGAGAGAAAAAACAGAAAAATAAGTGAAGAAGATAAGAGAATGGTGGTGGAGAAATAGGATAATATGTAGAAGATGATGGGGAAGGCAAATAAGAAGAAAGAGAAAAATAAGAGAAGAGAAGATAAGGATGGCGCAGAAGTAGGACAATTTTGTAAAAATGTAAAAGAAGATGAGGAAGAAGAAGAAGAAGAAGAAGAAGAAGAAGAAGAAGAAGAAGAAAAGAAAAAAGGTGGTGAAGAAGAAGAAGAAGTTGAAAAATTGTCATTTCCTTCTCTGTTACTTAGCAGCCGTAAGTCTTAGCATAATCATGTAGACATTTCTTCAGAAATTCAATAACCATTATTTCTAAAAGAATTAATTTGAAAAAAATTCTTTACTAAAAAAAGAGTAAAATATTATAACATTTTTACTTTAAAAAAATCCCGACCTGCCAAGTGATGCAAATAATGTTAATGGGCATTCAAGTCTCCGCACTCGTCTTGTAAATTGACGTTTGCAAAAAGATCATCATTATTAAATTAATTAATATATTAAATAATATTATATCATATTAATTAAATTAAACTGATAGTCGTTAAATTTACAATAAAAAGCCAATATTATCAACGCAATTCGTTATGGAACAAGAAATCAAGAAATTAATTGATTTTATTTGCTTCTGGAATTAAATTCTCCTCTATTAATTATTTTATGAAATTTAAATATACAGTAATTTTCAACTATTGTTTTGAGGATTAGATTATTTTAATACATTTTAATAGTTACCCGCTCAATAATCCTGTATTGATATATCTCAAATATTTCATAAGGTATCAACATTTTTCTTATAAACATTCAAAAAAGTCTTAAAATGATCAGGCTATTGAATTTTTATTAATTTTTGGGATTAAGTTCTTCTTTATTAATCATTTTTTAAATTGATACAGAAGCTTCAACCATTGTTTCAAGGATTCAAATTATTTCTATACATGTTAATAGATGTTCGCTCAATAATTCTTACATTGATTGACCTCGATTAATATTTTTATTTTTTTATTCCTAATAATGCCCATATGAGTCCGTAAACTTGTGCGTGGGTAATGAGATGAATGGGTGAATGAGAAACATCCATGGCTGAATGAGATTCGAACCCAAGGCTGTAGTAAACGAAGCCAGTCAGAGCCTTATCTTATCTCAGACAAGCGCTCCAACAAACTGCGCTAACAGACAATATAAATTTCAATTTATATATTTTCGATTATTATAAGATGGATAATATATTCTATTCTTGTTATTCGTGGAGATTATTCTACATTTTAGAAATTTATCCAAGTTTAATGAGAGTAGTTTTCAGTGATTCTAAATTTGTCTTTGTGAACTAACCTCGAAAAAATGTAACCAATTCAAAATTTGCAAAGAGAGCAGTTTTGAACTCTATGATACGTATTTATGAACGTTCCTTCAGTGTCCCTTGACTCGAGGAGCCCTTGAATCACCTATATAAATACATTAAATTTCAAGAATCCCTCGAGTCAAGAGAAGCTGAAGGAAAGTTTATAAATACGGCCCTAAGTCTGTTGCATATTTACACTCATTGCATTTTCATCTCGAAAAATAAACAACTATTCATGAAAATTATCATTTTTTACATATTTTTTCAATTAAGTTGAAGAAAAACCATCAAGATATTTTTGAAGATGGGCCTTCATTTTCAATCACTTAGTTGTGTAGTTCAACCACTGACTATAATCCAATGCCTACCCTACATGCAATACAATACAATGCTACTACTATACCACCATACTATTACTACCACTGCCACCAGTTCAACCACTAGCAACTACAAATCACAAGCACAAACTACTAATTACAAGCAAAAACTACTAAACCCATCACCACAACCTTTCTACACAAATCAGTGATTGAAAATAAGGAACCCAAGCTCACACTATCATAGCTTTATAATAATCATGATTTATTATATAACTACAATATCGTTTAGAAAACTCTCAGTTTAAGAGGAAATTATTACAAAAATAGTATTTTTAATAATCAATTATAAAATATTTTGTTCAAATAAAATAAAAGATATACATCAATTGATTTATTTAGAATGGTTCTAGAAAAATATTCCTGGATTTCCTGTTCCATGACGAACTGCGTTGTTAATATTAACTTTTCAAGTGAATTAAACGACTTGCAGTCAAATTTTATTAAAAATAAGTAGTATTTCATTTACTTTGTAGGCCAACCGTTTTCGAGTTGTTGATGCATCCATACAAAAAATATTCTTAGTTATTTGTATGAAGCAATAAATTAATTTATTAGAAAAATATTCTTAGATATTTATTATGTTTGTTATTTATATCTTAGTTATTCATGAGGAAATGAATTAATTTTACCCAATGAATTGAAATCATAAAATTATAAATCAATTATAAAATATGTTATTATTATCATATAAGCATAAAATATGTCTCATAAATAATACGAAAGAAATATAAATTGATTTATCTAGAATGATTTGAGACAAAACCATGAATTTTCATAGTTTTCCATCTGAGAAAATGAATGAATTTTTCTTATAAATTGGAATGAATCATTCTTATTTTCTCTACTATATAATTCCTTACCGAATCTCTCAAATTTTACCTCAGCCATTTATTTAAATCTTTTTCTACTCTTACAAAAAAAATCATTCTCTAATTTTCAATCTAATTTAATTTAAAAAAAATCTTTTTCATATTTTCCAGTTTTTAATAAAATTTTTATTTGGTATTCAATTATTGTACAAGATTTCCACATTTTTATTGTATAACAGAAGAATCAGTGAAATTCATCAACTATTCGTGTTCTATTTGTTTGTTCATTCATTAATTACTAATATTATTCTTGGATTTCCTGTTCCATAACGATCTGCGTTGTTAATATTAACGTTTTAAAATAAATTCAACGACTTGCAGTCATTTTTAATTGTGAATAAATAATATTTCTACTCACTTTTGGCCAATCGTTTTCGAGTCATTAAGATGATTCTTCAAGACTCGAAAACGTTTGGCCAAAAAGTGATTAGAAATATTATCTATTCATAATTAAAATTGACTGCAAGTCGTTGAATTTATAATAAAACCTTACTAATATTTAAAGTTGTCTATTTTCTCGCGGAAAAAATTATTTGACATTTCTCAACAATAATGAAGTCAATAAATGGAATTTTTAAGCAGTCAATGTATGCAACAAATAATTTCTGGAAAAAATTTTCTACACAAACATAGATTCTATTTCAATAGCTGGATGAATTGTTGACAACCAATTAAACTGTGAAAAATTTATCAAAATTTTGAAGGATCAATTTATTATATTTGCATCACTCACAGAGCCACATATTCAACGAACTGTGCCACATAATGAAATATTTATATGTTTCAATAAATTTAGGCTCTGCCAAAAATATTCTCCAACTAAACTCAAAACGAACTGCAAAAAAATTTACATCTTTTTGAAAAAAGAGAAAAATCATCAAGAACATCGAATGCTTCATGTGCTAAAATCCATTCAATATCAATATAAATTGATACACTATTTATACAATACACTTCTATTTCAGAAATAATGTACTGTATATAGATTATTGTAGAAATAATTGTGTGTAACTACTATTAATATTCATATTGTACCAATAATAATCTAGTCTTTATTGAATTTTTGAAAAAATTTCCGCATTTCATGATCACGCTAAAACGAACAGCTTTGAAGTTACAGTTGGGGGGGGGAAGGTCATGACTATTTTCCAACTTTTGTAGAAAAAATGTAAGATTAAAAAAAGAAAAAGAATGTATGATCAAAATATAAAAAAGAAGATAGAGGCAGATAAAAAAGAATGATTGAGGAATGGAAAGGATAGGATATAGCACATAATATCAACATATCCACGAAAAAATGTCAAGCATACCAAAATTGTAATTCCTCCAACTAATGAAACTTTCATGGCCCTTGGTAGGGGGATGATGAGTTGACAGAACAACGAAGCACTGGGATTGAATTCTCTTGTAAGTCTCAAGTCTCGGTTTCGAACTAAGCGGATTCGGATTAAACGGACAGCGGACAGGGCCGGAAAACACTACAACTGATGCTTTCGATATAGATTCCTATATGCTATACCAAAAACATCAATTGTAGAGTGTATTCCTGCCCTGTCCGCTGTCTAGTCCGAATCCGCGTAGTTCGAAACTGAGGCTTAAACTGACCGTTTGGAAGACTGAATAAGTTGTACTCAAGTCCCCTACAAAGATAAATGAGAGAAGCTTGCACCGGAAGTGACCCTCCCCGAGGGATGGGGAGGGGAAAGTAAGGGGGAGGGGCAAGAGGTATTTTGCACTATATCCCCGCATTTAAAAAAAATGTCATTGAACAGTAGATTCCTAACCTATTCTAACCAGACCTAACCTAACCGGGTCTTAGATTAGGTTAGGCTAGGTTAGTAATCTACTGTTCAATGTCAATTTTAAAAAAATGCGGGGTTATAGTGCAGAAGACCTGGGGCAAGAAAGTGGGAGGGGGAGGGAGAGAAAAACATACAGGCTCAACATATTTATGTGATTCAATCATGTGTACAAGAGTCACTCACAAAGTAAGTTAACTTTAGAAATATTTTTCATAGGCCTGCAGATTTTGTGAAATACACCTTGGCAGCCGCAGTGGTGTAATCGATTAGGGCATTATCACTGACAAATCTGACTGACTCCTACTCCTGCGGTCATGTGTTCGATTAGTTCTAATCAATTTAAAAAACACATTGTTGATCTGACTGGACTCCTTAACTGGAGTCTCCAAGACGAAATCTAAAAAAAAATTACCTTTCAGCCTGGCATATTTTGTAATTTATATTATCAACGGAAAAGTCTCTAGATAGTAATAATTAATAATGATTATCGTATTGCTTTTATTGGTGAGGAAACCCTCACAGGTAGTTCCAATTAGCCGTTTTAGCCATGTTATGGGAAATATGATGGAACTACTATTTGAAATTTGAAATGAGCATCATAAAAAAATAGCTACTCTCAAATTATTTTTGACAATAACTACCATTTACATGTGAAGTCTCTATTAGATCAGTTCTGCTCATGTGCAAATTAAATCTGTAGAGCAAAAAAAAGTATAGAGTAAAAACCATAAGAAATCTTCTTCAACGAACAAGTCTCAAACTCATGTAGGCATCATAAAAAATAGCTACTCTTAAATTATATATAGAATGGTAAATTATATATATGAACGGTAAATGACAGTAAAGAACAAAATAAATCTTCTTGGTACAGATCGTTTCACGGTGCGTGGCGTCTCGATGGAGCATGTGCGCTGAGCGCTTTCTCCCACTACTGTACCTGCTGCCTCGCAGTACAGTCAAGTTCAAATATTCCTTAAGTCCGCTAACGCTAAAAAGTCCAGTAGTGAGTGTATTTGACGCGACTGTACTTGATGGCTTGAGGGGAAGCGTGGTGGGAAAGACTTTCTGTCTCTCTCGCACTGCCTCCCCTGCCACCAGCGAGACGCCATGCACCGTGAAACGGTCTGTACCGTATACAGGTGTAGTCTCACCTCAACTAATTAGGCCTACTATAGTAATTATTATGGTAACTAGTGTATAAGATATTATAATTGTTGATCTGACTTGTCTTATACTCATTAACTGGAGTCTCCAAGACGTAATCTACCAAAAAAAATAGATGATGGTGATATTAAAGTAAATGCGTATGGCTTTTATTGGTAGGGAGACCCTTATGGGTAGTTCCGTTTCACCGTTCGAGCCATATGTTATTGGAAACATGGTGAATCTACAATTTTAGGTGTGTTCCGAACCACCGGGAAGTGATTTTACAGCCGGGAACACACTCTTTTTTGCTTGCCAATCCAATCGGTCACCCTTACAGAGGAGGTAGTAGGAGAGCGTTGCTTATCTAAATCTTATTGAACAGATACCTGCTACGGCTCACGGCTATTGCTTCCCTCTAACACGGCTATCGCTATCTCTCATGGTGATATTGAGGTAGATTTATACAGGTTTGGGAAACATCAGTCTTATTAATTACTATGACCCATAGCGGAATGCTGTGCTGAAACTCTATTAAAGAGTTCCTTTTCTACAAAACTTCATCAAAATACTCCAAATCTCTTTTACAAATAAACTTGTCAAGATTTCGTGTCTCGTGTAATCTCAAATAGGTTTGATCATACAAAGAGAAGGCTATGACTTCAGCAATTTCATTCTAAATAATTTAGAAATAAGTGCCCATATAGGTATGCAGTCCATTGTCCAATTTTTGAATCAGTTGAAATTAACAATCAAAGAAAAAAGGCCAAAACTTTCAATTCAAAAACAAACATAATTCAAATGAAGATAGGGCTATAAACGTGTTTGTAAACGATAATCAATTAGACCAGGAAGAAAAAATTGCATTTCTAGGAGTTATGTTGGATAGACGATTGACCTGGACTCCATACATTGAGAAAATATGTTGTAAAATTTCATCTGGGGTATTTGTCCTGTGACAGCTTGCTAGATTAAATGACAAAAAGTTACTTTTTAAAGCTTACCATGGGCTCTTACTGTGAGTAAATACGGACTGAGTCACATATTAGGTATGCTATCTCAGTATTGGGTAATTCAACAAAAGAAACCCATGATAGGGTGTTTAAGATCTAAAAGAAAGCTGTTAGGTGTCTGTAAAAAGTATTAGATTACCGGTACTCAGTGGCGTAACGTTTTCCAGTTGGGCCCCCCCGCAACCGATTTTCCGGGCCCCTCAAAATCCCCCTCACCATGGCCAACCCCACCCCTCCCTGAAAAACTTGCATAATTATTTTGAGGGCAGTTATAATTATGTAAGAACTAAACACCTTTTTATAAATTAAATTTCAAAATTTAATCATGTTTCAAGGGGGGCAAGTCTAATGATTTGGGCTGTAGCGTGCGGGCTTCCGAAAGATGGAAATAGTTGAGAGTTGATTATATTATAAATAATTAATCTTGAAACCTAGAAACCTTGAAATTGATGTCTTCCATAGGATCCACATTCACATCCTCCTTGTTAGCACCTTCGCTCCTTTTCCCAGAAAATGTGTTCTCTCAGAATTCGCCTCATTTGCAGACACGAACACAGGTTCAATTTTTAATAAAAAGGCATTTTATCTAAATTACCGCGAAATTACCAAGTCAGGAAAAGAGAAAAAATTTAAGAAATTCATTCTTAAGAGACAGAAGATAGAAAACGTAAACTACTTACACAGTACTTATCCTATTTTAAGAAAAAAATTCAAGTGCGTTGGGAGAACTGACAATCGTTCCAAAACTATTATTTATATACTTATACAATAATCAAGTAATTTATCCAATATATCAAGGGTATAAATATTCCTTCTGAGCATATTGTTTAAAAATGTACTAGTCGATAAAAAATAGAAATAACTAAAGCATGACCGTACAACATCACAATACCATAAACGCAGCATGTTGAAAAATAGAATAGAAATTAAGAAAAAAATGGCACTCCAAATAATAAAATTCACGATCACGAACTCAATAATGAATAAACATACGGTTTACTCTAGGCCAATTTACCGGACACGTGTATCCAACAGGACGATTCAAAAATCAAAAGAGACTGAATTCAAAATACTGTATGAAGAAAAATATTGTCCTTAATTTCTACACAACCCCCCACTTCCATTACTTCGTATATGCTAATATACATTGAGGAATTCGATGGGAAAATAATATTAATTTCCTGTAATATTTGCACTGTGGAGACATAGCCGTCATGATTTATAACAGTCTAGATAAGTTTGTTTGAAGAGTGTTTTGTCCTCGGTATGTCTCCATTCCCGAAGTCACAACATCCTGCTTCTGAATTCCTTCACTATCTGCGAATTATCTGCTATCTGAGAATTATCTGCTATCTGAGAATTAATTGATAAAGTAAACAATAAACATTGGCCTGACAATATTTAGCCAATTCATTCTTTCTTTCTTCCTTCAGTGTTTCAGTTTTATTTCTTTTGGAAAATTTTTTTTATTTCAGTCTGGGCACGGGCCATTTCTTGAAAAAATATATTTTCATTCCGGGCCCCCTTATAGCCCGGGCCCCCCCGCGCCGCGGGGTCTGCGGGGGTGTACGTTACGCCACTGCCGGTACTCATGTAGGCTCCGTTGTTCAAGAGACTCCTAAAACTGTATCCTGCTTATATGTGTATACTACTTTATATGTAAAAAAAGAGTGATATTAAGCAAAATCTTGATGTACACGATTATAATACAAGAAGCCGAGGAGATTATCACTTGGTGATTATCACAATAGTAGCTGATTCAAACAAAAACCTAGTTATATTGGAAGGAAACTCTACAACAAGCTACCGCAGTTTTTTAAAAGTCTTGAAAATATAGAAATATTTTAAGAACAATTAAAAAAATATTTAGTTGATAAAGCTTTTTATAAAGTACAAGAGTTCCTTTCATATCAAAATTAAGCCTCACCTCAACTAATTGATAAGTAATTATGGTAACTGGTGTATAAGATAGCATAATTGTTAATCTGACTTATCTTATACTCCTTAACTTGAGTCTCCAAGACGTAATCTATAAAAAAAACTAACGTGCATGATACTCTTCAAATAAAATCATATTTTCACAAATCAAGCAGGGGAAGGGGGGGGGTGAACGAACAGGATCAATACCCCATAGAGATGTATTTTGTTGTTGAGAAATGTGTACTATTCAAAAAGATCAGGCCTAAAGACTCTCATTAAAGTTATTTTAAATAAGTTACAGTACGAATCAAATCACAAAAATGTGAACAAATCACATATTTTATCCAATAATAGAACATGCTCAGACACAAGCTTTAAATTTTATTGCAGGGGGTTATATTTTTATGATTTTAATTGGTGAAGAGAAGTCTGAGGGGGTAGTTTTGTGAATTTGTAAAGTATTATGGGTAAATTTGTAAATTTGCCTGAGGGAGGATGTGCTAATGCGCTATCATTCTATGGGGAAGGAGGTACAACCCAGAAAATAATCTATCATAAATAACTGTTTGTCTATTAGTTATTTTGAAATAACCATAACTGTTATTTAAAAGTAACAATTCATCACTCACTACCATTCACGTTAGAGTTAAAAACGTTTGATACAACTTTATGAGACTTTTGGGGACTAGGCATTAAATTTTGTTCACAAAACCATATACTTGTTCATTAAGTATTTCGTCATGGAAAACATCACAGAAAACCATACTGATAAGCTTGAAAATTTTGTATTCAACCCCACTAATTTGCTAATACAGAAATGCTGTATACTGTAATATAGACAGTCTTCTTATGAATAATACACACACATATTGGGTATTCCGTCTTAGTATGGGTTAACTCATCAAAACTAAATTTTAATAGGGTATTTAAGAAAGGTGTTAGGTATATGGAAAGAGCGAAAATAGGTTAAGACTCATGTCGGCTGTTCTTCAAGAGACTTAGTCTAGAGACTTAGATTTATATAAATCATAGATTTTATATAGTGTTCTGTTTATTCAATTTCAATATATCAATTATATTTTAATATACTCAATTTATGTCATATCTTTATTGAATATATTTCAATTCAATATATATTTAATATTATCATTAATTTCAAAATGGAAAACTAATTATTTGAATTAATCAACTTGTTTAAAATAAACTACTGCTCTGAATTATTTTCTTAGTTTATGAATTACTCTTTTTCTTATTTTCTGAACTATTTATATTTAGTTTTTTATTCGTTTCTAAACTGTTTCTTATCCACCATGACCTGTTCCAAAAAAGGTCGTATCTAAACATAATATTGAATAAATTAATCAATTCTCTGTTTGAGTCAGTCTAAAATACTGATACTCTATAATTTCTAACCTTCTTCCATAAAAAAACATGTTGAAATACCAATTCCAAGTACTTGCACCGTTTCCTGTTGTTCTGAAAAATTTGAAAAAGGATAATACTTTTTTTGAACTCATAGACTCGACTTGGTTTACTAACTGTACCTTGCTTTCATGTGTATAAAACTACTTCATATTAAAAAAAAAAAACTGATATAAACGAAAGTTTTGAAGTACATGATTATCATTTGGTGTCACAATAGTGGGTTATGGTTATGGTTATGGTGACGGAACAAAAACCTAGTTATATTGTTAGGAAATTCTATAACAAACTACTGTCTTTTGAAGTCTTGGAAAAATCGAAATATAATAAAACAATTGACAAAATATTTAGTTGAACCTTTTTATAGAGTACAAGAGTTTCCTTTCAGATCGAAATCAAGCCTCAACTCAACTATTTGTAATTGTAATAAATTGTGGTATTATTATTGTAGCTTAGTGAATAAGAATAGTAATATTATATGTAATTGTTTACCCGACTTGTCTTATACTTAGCTGTTAAAGCTCTTTAGTGTACAAGGGTTCATTTCAGATCGAAATTAAGCTTCACCTCAACTATTTGAAATTTCATATTTATAATAACTATGGTATTATGGCAACATTAGACAGACAATTCGCAGTAAGTGGTTAGATAGGGCAAATGCGGCAAAATTCCACTCAATATATGCTGTACTCAATAAAGAGGAGAATCTTATTAGAGGATATATAAATTAATGATAGAAATAAGCGGCATTTCATAAGTATAATCTTTAAAACTAGAGGAGCTCTATTGCCGCTTAATTACAGGCCCGAAAGACAGGAAGAAACGTTTAGATGCTACATGTGTAATACCCAAGAGATTGAGGACACCTACCATTTTATAGGGGAATATAAAATATTGGGGTAAATTCGAAAAATCTGGTTTAATAAGTGGAGATTGGGAAGGAAAGAAATTGTTGAGTATTTGAATGGTAGGAGTTGGAAACATCTGGTAGGATCTGTAAAGGCCGCATTGAGATATAGAAGGGCAATCATTGAGGAGTTCAATTATTTATTGATAATGTGGTAAATAAATAATGCAAAAGTATGTGCCTTATCACCCAATTCATATGAACTATAATTTAGTCATATTTTATTTGTGTTTTCTATTGTTGTTCATCGCAAACCCAGCCACATGTGTATGTGTGCAATATCAAGTATCAGGCCTAAAATACTGCTGTATCATGTTCATCAACTGCCAAGCTCAGTGAACTGTGTTTTATCATTTATTTAGTTTGGTTTTATTCAAGGATTTACAAAGACTTTCGATAAAAATTATTTTTATTTTTACTCCTTATTGTTTGATGAAATTAGATTAAAACTATTTTTTTTTACTCACCAAGTCCATTCATTCACTATGGTATTATGGTAGCTTAGAATATTATAAGATTGGTGATACTGTATGCATATAATTATTATAAACTTAAAAAACACTTTTAAATGGAAATTGACTCACGTTATGGCGTGACGGCCGTTTCGCTCTGTTGTCTAGAGCATCATCAGACGACCCACAGTACACTCACTGTGTACTGTGGGTCGTCTGATGATGCTCTTGACAACAGAGCGAAACGGCCGTCACGCCATAGCGTGAGTCAATTTCCATTTAAAAGTGTTTTTTAAGTTTATAATACATATTAGTGGAAACAAGATGGATCTTCAACATCATATAATTATTGTTGATCTGACTTGTGTTTTACTCCTTAAGCGGAGTCTTCAAGACGCGATCTCAAAAAAACAAAGATAGAAATGAAAGTTGACTTTATTGAAGCACTTTACAAGAACAAAAGTGATGTGGGTGAAGTTAGGACATATGAACCCTCTCTTCTACTTCACCCACTGAATATCGACGGTACTGAAGTATTGGGAAATAATAATAATATTCGGACTGAAATATAATCTACTTTTTTCACCTTATCTCATGTGGGATTGGCAATTACGGTTTTTTTGCTGGACGCCCTTCTTGACTTCAATCCTTAGGTAACAGGCTGGGTGGGAGGGTGCAGGCATTTTAAATCTGTGAGCAGGGTTTTTGATTAAAATTGTTTTCGGAGTTTCTTGCATAGGATGTTATTAGGGTTTTAAAGTGTTATCTATTGCCGTAAAAAAAAATATTTTTCATCAATTATTTTGTGAAATATGGAGGTTCAAAGTTGAAATTTTTCGGTTTTGGGGGGCAACTGATCTCACCTACAAGTTATTATAAACTCTTGATTAATTTTTAATAACTAAAAGACACCTTCAGTATTAAAATGATATAATGTTCGGTATGTTATGTTTTATATTATTTACATTTTGATCTTAGTAATTCTTATTTTAATAATATCCAACACAAGAAACATAGAAAAAATTATGACCAAAACCCCTGCGCACAGCCTCTAATTCATACCCCGTACCAATTGGATTAAACTGGTTAATTGTTGATAAACCGGTGTTAATTTGTAACAAAACTTGTGGATGACTAACAAAATAAGATATAAATGAAAGGCTAATAATGAGATTTCGATTATGATAATAATAGTGTAATAACAACTATTATAATAGACTGAAACAGTATCCATACTGAGATATTTGTGAGGATCAATATCATACAGTCAAATACAGTATTACATATTCTTGAGAAAGCTTCATAAGTGGGAGGATTATTAACATCTATTATTTAAAAATGCTCAGAAGTTGAGAAAAGACTGATATATTTTTGTGAGGATGAATATCATGCAGTCAAATATCAGATATTTTCGAGAAAAAGGGCACAATTTAAAAGTGGAAAAATTATTACCAATTTATTATCAGAATATTATCGATAACTTCTCAGAGTTTGAGGAAAGACTGAATGGATTTAACACAAAAATACACACATTCCTCCTTTGCAAGGAGTTGGTGTTTTACAGCACAAACGTTTGGATCAAAATGTTATATTATAAACTTATTTAACTGTTTTAGTGTTCAGTTTCGAGTGAACCATTAAATTAATTGCTTCCAAATGGAAAAGAATCGTTTCATTTATTTTTTGAGATAAGTTTTCCAAGTTGGATTTAAAGGAGCTGACAATACATTTTGCAAACTGGCAAATATACAGAACATAATTTATTAATTTCGAATTTCTCAAAGTGCTATCAATTATACTGAGGACTTCCGCAATGGTAGATATTGACAACAGCATTGAATAGCTGATGGAAATCGATGAACGCTACAAGACAAAAATATTAAGCAACCGCCGGGAATCGACCCAAGGACTCCTCAATTGCCGGTCAGGCGTGTTAGTTATATTGGTAGGAAACTCTACAACAATCTACCGCAGTTTTTGAAGAGTCTTGAAAATGTAGAAATATTAAAAAAACAATGGGAAAAATATTTAGATGATAAAGCTTTTTATAGTGTACTAGAGTTCCTTTCACATCAAATTAAGCCTCACCCCAACTAATTGATATAGTAATGATTATGGTAACTAGTGTATAAGATGTATAATTGTTGATCTGACTTGTCTTATATTGGTTAAGAAGTGGTTAAGACGCCTGAGTGGTAATTGGGAGGTCCATGGATCGATTCCCGGCGCTGATCAAGTATCTTTTTTCTGGTAGCGTTCATCAATTTCCATCAGTTATTCAAAGCTGTTGTCAATATCCGCCATTGCTGAAGTATTTAGTACTTATGTACTTCAGTACTATAAATTATGTTGTTTTTTGTAAATCTAAATTTTTAGTGTGAACTCACCTCAATGCTTTGGACAATAAGCATATTGAAAATTTGTGAAGAGAGGAGTTTTGGACTTCAATCTTTTGCATCTTTACATTTGCCCCAATAAATAAATATTACAATCCCTATACTTCTTCCACAAAGTTGGCTTATTTCAGATTCAATATTTTTATATTTATAAAAATAATGACTTTTTCAAACCCCCATTTCTTAAGACATCATAGGAATTTCAAAAAAACTGTAAAGATTTGGACCGCTTTGAAATTATTCAAATCATCCCTTTACTTCCTCTCAAGTTTTCTTATATCAGAGTTTATAATTGTTTATTTATAAAATACTGTCTTTATCACTTATCTAACAAGATATCATTGGAATGTTAAAAAACTGTAGGCTAAAGATCTGGACCCTTTTTTAAAATTATTGAAAAAATAATTGCTTTGGAAGTTTAGAGTTCTTGGGAGCTAACCATTAACCGGTAAATGTTACTGAAAGCGTCTGATTTATCTATTCAAATTTATAGACTATGACAAAATAGACCAATCAGACGCCATCAGTAACATTTACCGGTAAACGAAAAGGCTCCCATGAACTCGACCATTAATATAATATATTAAATAGTATTAAGATTTTCAGTAAGGGATAGATTTAGTGATTTGGGTTGAAAGCCTTTTTGTTTCTTTCAATTACATTTTACCCTTATGGATGGACGAGAAAGTTAATTATGTTCTTTGTAGAACAAAAGAAATAAGTTAAGATTAAGTTTGAACTTGTTTTAAAATATTATATCTTTTCATTCATCCCTACAGGATAACTCGATGATCCCGAAGAGAGACTCGTGTTCTGGTAATTTTATTGCTTAGAACCTCCTATGTACGGATTTAAAAAATCTATTCTAGCCTACTAATTGTTACATTTTTTGATTTTGGTTATTTGTATTGAATTGTTTTTTCTTGATTGCAAGTGTTAATTTTGTAATATTGTTTTGCAGTTGTGTTGACAAATAAGATTATTATTATCATTAAAAATTGTACAGCCTAAGGCAAAATAGAATACTCTATTTTTTAAGAATATTTTTAGCAGAAATGTATCGAAATGAATCAAAAACAAATATAACTGTTGAAAGATTACAGAATCAATAAATCAATCAATCACACATCCTGTCGTTTTTGTCAAATTATTCGAACAAGATTTTCAAATATACGTCCAATATGTTGAGCATATATTAGACTGCATGAATTGGAGCATTAAATAATTTATCTATTTGGGAGCAATGTGGAAAACTATCATTTTTATCTATCATTAAAACATTTGTAGACTCTTTTAATCGGTTAAGTTTTCATGCCATCATAGGCTTCTACTTATTTATATGGTAATCCTTGAACACAAAACATTGACTCATGGATTGAGTCAACACGAGTTCCACTCAAAAAGTTGAAGTACAATTTTTTTAATTTCAATATCATAAAAATATTCAAGTCACTGATATATTCAAAATTTATCAAACTCACTCGATCAGCGGTGCAGCAGTCAGAATCGTCTCGTTGAACTTTGAAGTTGGTTTGTTCTCGTTGTGTTTGATAATGTAGTTTCTACCGTAGTTATGTGCTCCTAGTTAGTTGGAGTAGAGCAGTCAGTTTTCCTGGTTTTGAAGAATCTTTGGAGTAGAACAGTCAGTTTTCCTGGTTTTGTAGAATCCTTGGAGCTGCTTCTAAATGTGAAGCGACCTCCAAAATCTCCTCCAAGAGTAAATAGTACGCCACAATCCGCGTGTAGTAGAGTACGTCAGGCTAGAGGAAAAAAAAATAATTACAATTAATATTTGGTTCTTGTTCTGCATTTATTAAAAACAATTCAACAATACTTTTGTACATAATAAATCAATATATATGCTCTATCAGACTATTATTACTGTACACCTTGCACAACATGGTTGAGCTCATGGGAACCTCGCCATTCCATAAATTTGCCAGTTTGATAAACTGTCAGTTCGTTTGTAAGCAACGTGTGATATACAATATAAAACACACACAAAGTCTGAAATGAACGCTGCTTAACAGAAAAGTCACTGACTTTGAAGGAACTGCCAAATACAAAAAAAAAATTATCGATTAGAAGAGTAACTAAAGTCTAGTCACTAGACTCTAGTGGTTAAGACGCCTGAACGGCAATTGGGAGGCCCGTGGTTCGATTCCCGGCGGTGACTTAATATTATTGAAGTAGCGTTCATCGATTTCCATCAGCTGTTGTCATTATCCGCAATTGCGGAAGTATTCAGTATATATGACAGTACTTTGAGAAATTCGGAATTCATAAATGATGCTATACACTAGAAGGTAGGTGATGATAATATGGCCAAGCTGGTAATATGGTCAAGTTGTAATATTATAGCTAGTTCGAATGATTTTCACCAGAATACATCAGGATACTCTCCCACCAGGTCACCTAGACGGGTAGAGTCCATTACTTGTGGGGTAGAACCTTTTCAGAGCACGGTAGTCATTGTTTTTCTGAGCTGTTGTGGAAAAATAGACGCTGTTACTAGATTTTGAAGGTAAGTTAACTACGTTACTAGATTTTGAAGGTAAGTTAACTACGTTACTAGATTTTGAAGGTAAGTTAACTACTATTTCTTTGTGTTTTGAGCACATATGATTGATCTTATTATTATTTTCAGAACAGGTTTTAATACTAAATCGATGGGTAACATTGTTGAGTAAGCAACTGTTAGTATAAATTCTTCATTTTGGTAATAATTACAACCAGCACTTGTTGGTAATATGGCCAACCCTGGCAGTTGACCATATTAGTAGCACCTATTTGAAATGTTGGTTATAAGTAGTATTTTTTGTTTCCAGAAATGTATGCTGAGGAGAATACTGAGAGAAAAAAAAACTTGGGATCTGGAGTCAAGAGGGATTTTAAACCAAGCAAATTAAAGACGTCAGAGATGAAATCAAACTGAAAAATAATTTATTGTACCATACTTTTATATTGACCAAATCTATATAAATAAAATTAGAGTTTTGTCTGTACATTTATCAGAATTGTATATTTTTTTGTTATTTTTACGTTTTATACATTAAATAAGCCGAAAATAGTCTTATCTCACTTTCTGTCTGTCTGTCTGTCTGTCTGTCTGTGTATCTGTCTGTCTGTCTGTCTGTCACGGCCCCAAAGGCATTTTTCGCGGCCTTCTTCTCAAAAACGAGAGCATCGATCGGGATTTTAGTTATTGAACAGTATTGAAAACATTATTGACAATGTCTTTAGCTATAAAAAACTAAATTAACTTTTTTTTTAACAGAGTAATAAACGTTTAAAAACCAAGTATTGTGCGATTTTGGATACATTTTACGCGGCCTTCTCCTGAAAAACGAGAGCATCGATCAGGATTAAAGTTATTTATCAGTATTGAAAACCTTTTTGACATTGTCTTTAGCTATAAAAAACTAAATTAACTTTTTTTTTAACAGAATAATAAACGTTTAAAAACCAAGTATTGTGCTATTTTGGATACATTTCTTCCAAGTTTTATTACCACAAGAACAAATCACGTAATTTATCATGATATATCAATCAGCTGTTCTCAAATATAAATGGTGGGCCTTCGCGGCGTTATTTACGCTGTCTGCAGACTTGTGTAGTCGGAGCATTGCAGTCTTTTAGGATACATACGACTGTTGAATCAAAGCTCATCTTATGTTTCATCAATTATTTCTTTGTTGAAAAAAAAAACAAAATTTTCTAATTTCAATTTTATCAAAACAAAAATTAACATTTTAGGAAGGTGCGGTTTGTGCTAGGCTCTTGGGAATTCGCCAGGTAGCACTATTATTACCACATAAGAACAAATCACGTAATTTATCATGATATATCAATCAGCTGTTCTCAAAAAATATTCTCTCCGATACCTGTTACTGAATTGCTTACGTTCTAAGTTGTTTACGGGCCGTTCACACGTTACAGTTTTTGTGCGGTACAGTAAATTTGCTGTATCAGTTATTTTGCAGTGCTTTCGTTTGCATGTTGTACATTTTATATTGTATGTTCACACAATACTGTTTCGACTGGATCCAGTAAAAAAGCTGTTCTAGCCGATTTCTACATTCGGTTTTGTCTTCAAAAACTGTATTGCTAAAATCAGCTGTACCGCAGAATAACCATCCGTATCCGGTGGCACATGTATTGTACCGGTAATGGATATGTTCAAACGATACGCTTATTACGCTGGAAGCAGTCTTCAGATCGTCAGCATTGATCTTCTTCATTGATATTCTTTAGCATTGATCTTCTCATTAGTGAATTCCAGTGTCCAGAAGTGGAAGATATTAATCGTGAAAATTTAATTTCTCTAATATATGAGAGACCCGCCTTGTGGGACAAGACTCAAGATTAATATAAAAATAAAGAGAGAAAAATGTGTGGAATATTGAAACCAGAATTTGCGTACTTTGATCAAAATTCAAGAGAAACCTTCAGTAAGAAACTTATTTTAAAAAATCTTACACAAATAAAAAAAATCCTGGACTGGAATAAATAAAACTGGACTGGAAGCGCAATGGAAGAAGGAGGAGAGCATAGCAATAAGCAGCAAAGCCGGACCGTGTGAACATCACAGTACAGTTGACGCCGTACAGTAAAAAAACCGTACCGCAAAAAAACTGCATCGTCTGAACGGGGCTTATTTCTAAACATAATCCGTACGAAGGACGGGCACAATAGCTAGTATATTAATAAATAGATTTAAGTACTAGTTATTCTATTTCATGTCCTCATAACATATGTCTAAGGTACCTAATAATTTTTTCTAAGGGGAGTTTATTTCACAATATCATGTTGGCCATATTACAATCATATGATTTTAATATGGCCAACAGGTAAAACCTTGGAAAATATTTTTTTTATAATACTAAAAACTAGTTAAATAGGTTTATGTTTATTTTTTCCATCGAACAAAATAGATGAACTTCAAGGATACATAAATAATTTTACTTAAGTTTGAAAATTGTGACCAGAAAAATTGATCAATCCTTAATATGGCCATATTATCATCACCCATGGCAGTACTTTGAGAAATTCGAAATTCATAAATGATGCTATACACTAGAATTCCGTAGCGACAAGTCCTGGAGCAATCTTTCTGAGCAGACCTCCCTCAAGGACCGTTTATAACAAAGAGATAGAAAAGAGATTGAAAAGAGGAGATAGATAGACGAAGATAGAGATAAGAGAGAATACCAGCTGCATAGTTTACTCTCCAATGTACGATTTCTTCTTTTGGAGATTTCTTCTTGAAGACTTTTTCCATGATGTACGTGAGAAAGTCATTTCAAGTTCCAAGCATGCTCAAACAAGTTCATAAAACAAGCATTATCAAATCAAAAAATATTTACACATTCAGTAGACGTCAAAAATCTGATACATCAATAATCTATAATAGGTTAATCCTTATTAAGGACCCTATTTTAGGGGTCAGGGCCATTTTTAAATCGTGCCATTGTTCGTCCGTCCGTCCGTGCTCTAGCGCTTGAAAAAATTCTAGACTTGAAGTTAGGTATCTAGCTCCCCCATAGTCCAAGTGAGAATGCTATTGATCTTGGATTTTGGGAGTCGGATATAAATATAATAATTGTGATGTTGAAGATCCATCTTGTTTCCACTAATATGTATTATAAACTTAAAAGACACTTTTAAATGGAAATTGACTCACGTTATGGCGTGACGGCCGTTTCACTCTGTTGTCTAGAGCATCATCAGACGACCCACTATGTATATACAACCCTCAAACTCATGCCTTGAATCAGTGTACTGTGGGTCGTCTGATGATGCTCTAGACAACAGAGCGAAACGGCCGTCACGCCATAACGTGAGTCAATTTCCATTTAAAAGTGTTTTTCAAGTTTATAATAATAATTGTGTTGTAAAACAGATCGCCAAGGTGTCTTTTAGTCATAAAAAAGTTTAAAACAGCTCGTAGCGGAGATCAATTATTGCTCCCAAAAGCCGAAAAATTTCAACTTTGAGCCCCAATATTATACAAAGTAATTGGTGAAAAACAAATTTAATGCTTCTATGAAAATCTATAACTATTATGACGAGATAAATATATTATCTATTGTAAAAGGCAATAGATAACATTTCAATACTTTAATAATATTCAAAATATAAGAACTTCGAAAAAATGATGACCAAAAACCATGTGTAGAACCTTAATCAGTGACTATATGTTCACAAAGAATACTGGTCTAAATAATTCAGCTTTGGGGTAATTGCTCTTTTTAGAGCAAAGAAAGCCATAAGAATTATTTGCCATGCACACTTGCTTGCAACTTGTAGGCCTCTATAAAGCTCAAGAATTGTAAGCTTAAAATTACTCTCCCATCACAAGTTTAAAATTAAGACAAGAAACTCACTACCAAAAAACAAGGAATTGTAATAGAATTGATATACCCTATCAACGCCTCTCCAAAACAACTAATAGTTATGACATACTTGGTATGAAGTTGTACAACAAACTTCCATTGGAGTTGATAAGGGAGACTGACAAAAAATTTAAGACCAGGTTGTTTAATTGGTTGGTGGCTAATCCTTTTTATAGCATTAATGAGTTTTTTGGGATTGGAATTATTGTTGTTTTATTATCAAAATTCATTATCTTTTCACAACAATGTATCTGTATACAGCTAGTTGTACTTAAAACTTGCAACTCAACTAGTTGTACTAGTTGTTTAACGACTTGATTTATGACGTCTATTGTTCAATGAATTGAATGACAATAAAATTTAATTCATTTATTGATTTACGTCTATGCTGCACAAAAACGAATGGTGACTGCGGATTAAAAGCTGCTGTCTATTTGCGCGAGAAAAAGGAGGAGAATATCACTAAAAATATTAAAATAATATTAATATTAAAATACTAAAATATTAAAATAAATATTTTTTGTAGTGCACTCACCTTTGGCTGCAACGTTTGGACTGAAGCAGCTCTTGAGGGGTTCACAGCCGCAGGGCTGAACCCAGCTGCGACTAAGGTGTCTGTCAATCCATCTCACCGTTTCTTCATTTTCGGATTCACTGAAAAATAGAATAAAATGAAATCATGAACCAAAATTGAATTAAAAGAGTAATGAATAACAGATTGGCAGCAACAAAAGATCATTTACAGTTGCACCATAGTTTCACTATAGTTTCATAGTTTACACCATAGTCACGCATAGGTTCATAGGTTTGTAAAATAGAAAAATAGAGGAACAAAAAATTAGTTGTTTGAGTAACTAGTGCGCAAAGATGCACTTTGCTGCCCGAAAGAAATGCATTACACAACAGTTACACCCGAGTTCGGAATAGTTTCTCGAGTGCAGCAAAGCTTGAGTTGCACATTAAATTTGAGCTGAAGTGACCAGTGATGGCGGAGGAGAAAGGGGAAATTCTCCTTCCAAACGAAAAAGAAAAGGAAGAAAAAGGAAAGAAAAGAAAAAGGAAGGAAAAGAAAAATGAAGGAAAAGAGGAAGGAATGAAAATAAAAAGACGGAGAAAAGAAGAAAAAATGGGAAGGAAGGGAAATGATATAACCAGTGAAAAATAGAAAGTAGATGAAATGATGGAGAGTTTTCAAAGTTGTAGAAAAACAACAGAAATGAGACAGCATTGTCAAACAATCAATTTTCTATTTCAAATATGGTGTATCAGGGCGACCCCCCCCCCCCCCACCAGAGACCCATAAACAGAAAAAATTCAAGATTTTAACAAGCCATGACAGACAATAATTTTTTGACAAAAGAGTCAAAAAAGACGTCTTGAATCGCAAAAAATTTAGGTTTAAAGGGATTATTTTTAAAAAAATCCGGGGAGTATTCCGGACCCCCTTTTGAATGAACAAGCCACATAAAGTCTTGAATTACTGAAACCCCTCTTTCTCCTTTTAAAAAGCATTTTCCAGGACGGTACTACACTGTACCCCATTTAGGTGAGGTGGGGATCAAAAATTGCGGGGTGAAAATAGTTTCAAGAAGGGGTTATACCTACACTAAACATTGGCCACTTGATTTGAGCATACTTAAACACCTTTTTAGGTGAGACTTCGGATCTCCCACTGACAATGATGCTAAAAATGGCACTCAAAGGTACTCAATGTAAATAAATGTTTATACATTGTTTTTAGTAGCTTGTTGCAGATTAGTGATTACAAATTGATAGGTGAGCATCTCGAGAAAGTCATGTACATAGACTCTACCCTCACCTATAGAGAACATAGTCAATAATTCCATTAAGATGATGGGCTTCTTGATAAGGAATGTTCGACATTTCACAGATATTGATTCAATCAAGTTACTTCATCTGGCTTTGGTGAGAAGTAGATTTAGAATATTGTGCAGTGATAAAAACTTGAAAAATACTTAAAAACAGTGGAAAGAAACTCACGTTATGGCGTGACGGCCGTCTTACTCTGTTGTCAAGAGCATCGTCAAACGACCCACAGTACACTGTGATTGGCATATACTGTGTGAGTGTACTGTGGGTCGTCTGACTATGCTCTTGTCAACAAAGTGAAACGGCCGTCACGCCATAACGTGAGTTACTTTCCACTGTTTTCAAGTTTTTATTACATATTAGTGGAAAAACGATGGATCTTCAACATCATAATTTATTGTGCAGTGATTAGGAGTCCATATATTAATAGTATCGAGCGCATACAAAATAAACTCCTCAGATCTTTATTTTATAAAAGTTTGGATATTCATGCCCGTACGACTTTTCTATGAGGAGTTTAAGATTTATATTTCAGATCATGTCATTGAAAAATGGACGGGATTACATTTCACCAATTGTTTTGTATAAGCTCTTGAGTAATCATTCAGATACACCAAACATAATTAAATATTCATGTTTTTTGTTCCATCTAACAGGCGAAGATTGAATATGCTTTTCGCCTTGGATAGAATAAACCCTGTTCACCATACGCATTGCTTCATTCGAAGAACTGTGCGATTGTACAGTAGATTTAGGCCCTAATCCGGTTCTAGACCCTTTCTCAATTCGATTAATGTTCATTTAAATCATAGTTCTAGTAAGAACCATGAAAATAAAAATAGGTTGAAGCCGGGCTCTGGGGAGTGTATCATAGTAGAGTTGTAGTGTAGCATTCTACGCTATGCTATGCAGGATTGCTCCGTATCATTGTATAGAATCAGTTTCTAAACATAGAAGTTTAGAAGTTGAAAACATGGATTATTGTATTAATATCAATAAAAAATAATTTAAAAGTTCAGGAAGTAACAAAGGTTTAGCATTATAGTTTCAAACGTCCATTCTTGGACCAAGGCAGTGATGTAGGCATTTTATAATATATGTTCAATCCGTGTTTAGAAGTTTAAAACTTGGCCTGCTTTATTGATATTAAGGATAATTTATCACTTTGCCTGAAAATAGCTCAAAACTTCACAAAATAACAAAAGACTCACGTCTCACGTTACAGTTTCGAACGTCCATTCTTGGACAAAGGCATTGGTGTAGGCATTTCATAAATGTGCAGTTAGAGTTTAGAAATCGAGAACTTAGACTCTTCTATTGATATTGAGAGAAAACTGATCACTTTGTATGAAATTAATGTAATATAATCAACTCTTACTTACTTTTCATCGTATGTTCACGGATCTCTGCAACCGACGCTTCCTTTGTTCAAGTACAAGTCTGCCATTACGAATGCTCCACTCTCTCAATTTTCGAATGCATGGAAGTTAATAATGAATGAAACTCCATCTCAAGATTATATCCAGCATATCTACACAAAATATTCACTAAGTTTCACCAAATATTCACAACATTTTCAAGCCGGCATTCACCAACGCGAAGGAACAAAGGGACAAAGTATGGCCGAACTTGAATAATGAACAAATGAATACTTCACTCCATTTTCGAGTGTACAGAAGCGAATAATGAATAAATCTCCATCTTAAGATTATATTCTGCCTATTTAGACAAAATATTCACTGATAAACACCCGATATTCACAAAATTGGCGAGCCGACATGAACCGACGCGTAGAAAGTAAGTGACAATATAGGTGAACAATTAACGAGAATGAGTAACGGTCAAACAATGGCGGAGTTCATGGGAGCCTTACTGGTTACCGGTAAATGTTACAGTGGCGTCTCATTGGTCTACTCAGCGATTCTGTCCCCTAGTTTCCAGTTTACGTGTACCAGAGAACGGAGTTGAACGCAACCGAAGTTCAAACTTCAGAGCGCTCTGTCGCTTGCTTGCTGAACTAATCCGGAAGCAAAATGACTTATGATTGGCTGAAAATACTGCATGATCATTCCAACCGACCAATCCTGACCAATCACGATTAAGTTTACTAAATTTTAGATTATAACTCACTCATAAGTGAGAGATAGAGTGTTGGAGAGAGAAACAATTAGCAAAAGAGGAGGGAAGCGTGGAATATTGCTTCATTAGGTGAATATAGGCATTTATAAATAATACATGGCAAACTGCGACGCGTCTATTGCTGAGCTTTCGTTTTTCGAACTGTACAGTCATCTCTGCTCAATTGTTCTTTCTCTCAAAGTCCCTCTCTCTCACTTACACTCAGTCCATCTTTCTCTCTCCTTTGCCCTTCAACTAGGCAATATCACTTTCGTTACTGTAGCATTAATTTAACTGTAACCGGACAACTTCTCTACCCTTAAATCTCAAGCCATATATGTAGCCGGAAATCTTCTACCTCTACACACCTGAACACCCTTTATGTAACAATGAAGTACCTTCCTTCACCCACACATATGACACCATTTTTGTCCGGAAATTTCATCTCTTTACTAAACTGTATATGCATTCAATAATTCCAAATCTATGATTGGGAGCTTCAGGTTCGTTTACTCAAATGCAAAGATAATTTTATATATTTCTTGTCTTTCACCTGTTTAGCAACTGAACTAACAAGAGAGCAAGGAACGAACTGATTTTTTGGAAATAAAAGAGTTGGTGCTTTTTAACCCATATTTATTATACGATCCTAAAATTATTTTCAACATAAAGAAATCACACAATTTTCATTTAAACTACTTCATTAATTTTCTACAAGATTTTGCTAACTTATGTCTTTTGCTAACATGTAAATTAATGAATTGAGGGCCTCGGTCAATCAATACGGTCTTAATTTGAGCTTTATAGTAAAGATTAGGCACTCACCAGTGTTTTTTATCTGTCCATGTTCTACGAATTTTATTTCAAACGCCCGCCATAACATCACGTACAACAAACTTCCGAATTTCCTTCAAACTGAACCCGCGATTTCGACTTAATATACTTTATCAAAATTTTGACCGAATAAATTCACAACTAAGTTCACCGACTTGATCGCTCGCCCCTCCTAAATGGGCCGCAGCCACACTTAGAAGGCCCGAGGCTCCTTCACAATTTTTCTGCTCTTCTCGCGGCCACGTCTCGATTCGAACTCTCGCTTTTCCACTTCAATTATGACCCCCTCCAGGCGACAAATTGGCCGAACCACGTGCGGTACTGAACATAATTTTAGTGGAGTTGCCAAAATTTCAAGAGAGGTCATTGCACGCTTCAAGCATTCCAAATAAATTTGTAATTTCATCACAGATGAAAGTTCAGTACCGTGGAAATGCTTGAAACCTGCAATAATTTTGACTACTTCAATGCAAGTTAGCAAAACCTTATATGCAAAAAATAGGCAATTGTGAGACAGCCATTTCTTTAAAAAATTAACTTTCTCACAATTACGACAACATAGCAATCCAAAGTTCACTTGAGTCCATATTTAAAAATTTGTCAGCTTAATTCTAATCTGTTCAATGCACCTGAAAAAAAAACACTAGAGCACTAATAATTATCAATAATACCATTTAACACAATAATACAATAATAACAAATTAACACTCTCAATATTCCCCATATTACATAACCAATAGAAAATTAATAGAATATTGCAATGTCTATTTTTCAAATCTGGCACTTCACAGGAAAAAGTGTTCATATCTTGTCAGATAGAGCCCAGTCTGTAAGGGCGCTGTAACTTTTTCAAAATTAACTTTCTCACAATTACGACAACATAGCAATCCAAAGTTCACTTGAGTCCATATTTAAAAATTTGTCAGCTTAATTCTAATCTGTTCAATGCACCTGAAAAAAAAACACTAGAGCACTAATAATTATCAATAATACCATTTAACACAATAATACAATAATAACAAATTAACACTCTCAATATTCCCCATATTACATTACCCCCTCCTCTAAAAAAGGGCGATATTACTTCATTTTTTTTTTTTTTTTGACACTGAACACTAAGCAATTTTCTGTACACTGGACACTTGACACTCCATCTCTCCACTCGGTCTCACTGTCGGCGTTGGAATGGGCAGCATTAGCTATGCCAGGGCTGAACCCTGTCGTTTCATCAGGATACATCTCCTGGACAGTCATCAAACATCGGTTGAGGAAGTGCATCCGGCAGTCGCCTCTCAGATAGCGGGTGGTAGATCTCTCTTTAATCGACTTTACAGAAGTAGGTTGAATCTTGCAGTTGGAAGCTAGTTGGAACTCCAGCCTCAGCACGAGGAAGATCAGCATCCAAAAGAGTGCTGGTATTGATGAACCCCCAGGAACAGTGGCTACAGCAGCAGCAGTGATAATGTTGTAGCTTGACGACTGGAGTGAGAGTTGGGCATAGGTGGAATAGCCCCAACTAACATTCTCTCAGGATCTCCTTGGAGACAAACTGTTTACCTGGTCCTGATGACTCAGGAAGGGTTTTGACTCAACTCAAGTCACCTTACTCCTGGTAACTTGTATAACACTCACAATTCACTCAATATTGTCACAGGAATCACATTGGGATGTGCCAGTCCCAAAATAGTTATTTATGTATTAAGAGCGTGAAGCGCGACTTTATCGCTCGAGCCAAAACATTTACTGCGCGATGCGTAGCGGAGCGCAGTAATTTTGCGAGAGCGATAAAGAAGCTTCACGCGCGAATTGCATACAATATTTTTCCTAAAACTGCAGTTCTGGATTCCAACACAATAAAAGCTTGTAGTTTGCAACATCACAGACATTGCGCGGATTTGGTTAGCGTTCGCCATTTTGAGGTTATGTGAATTTCACGGATTCCGTGATCCACCAATGAGAAGGCATCAAAATCAAAACAGAAGCGTAAAGAAAACAGCTGGCGAGCGTAAAGTACTTTACCGCTTGCGGAGCAGTAAAGAGGTATTTTACAATTAGTTTTCAGTACGTAAAGAACTACTTTACGAGCAGTTGTAGGAAAAAAATTAACTCTAGCTCATGAAATTGACCGAGACCATCACAAAATCAATTCAACCTACTGTATCCATTGATTAAACAATCATTAACAATATCTAGGTATTCAAAAACAATTTTCAATAGCCACATCATTCTTCAAATTTTCAAGTACAGTAGACCTATCAATAATTTCATAACCCTAGAAGACTACCTTAATCTCAAAATATTGTAGTCATAGTAATCTAATTATTATTTATCAATTCAGTAACGAAATGAAATTGATCAGTACTATTTATTATTATCAATGCAAAATCAAAATAATCATGAATATCCTATCTCTTGATAAAAACTATAGAACAATAAAAATTTAGCTTGCAACGTTGCATTATTCTCAATTCTAGCATTCTACTAATACGGGCTAGATTCATTTAATAATAATCAATCAGAATGAATCATCGGTACGGTATAGGAGTTTCAATGTTATTTTCATTCTAGTTCAAGGCCATCAATTTCCATTGTATTCACTGTGCCTACTCAGCTGTGCAGTCCAAGGATTATCCATCTCAACCTTCTCTCTCCATTCATCACATATTTTCTCTCACTTTCTTATTTTGTTGGTCATTACACAATTACACAGTTCTTCTCTCTTATTTTCAACACACACTTCTAAATCAGCTAAATCCTACTTATTCCAGGTTCGTTCACTATTGCCGCCTTAGCCGCTATATAACATAGTAGAACTCATCTTGGAAAAGAATTTTCTAAACTACCCATGGATACCCGATCCATACTCTCGATAACACCAGTACGCTCACTGTGTTATCCCACTGAAATACCCGATTTCAGTGCAATCACAATTCCCTCAGTTCCGCTGAGTGATATAATCCAAAACTCGGTAATACCAGTACGCCCACTGTACTACCCCACTGAAATTCCCGATTCCAGTACAAATCGTGATTTTCTCAGCCCCGCTGAGTACACTATTTAAATGATTCACATCTGAATCCATTTTACCTTATTACCTTTTTCTGTCCCAACTGATCCAACTTCCCAATAAATACAACCTACTTGATCCAGCCGCAATATTGAGTCATCAGAAGCAGTAGGACAGACTCTTATCATCCCTTTATCATAATCATCACTTCTTATCGAATCTTAACTACTCATACAATGTTACTTCTAACAACTGAGATCATCAAACTCAAAACATCCTTGGACTTCCTTTCTATCACAAAGCTTAATTTATCAATATGCACAAACATTTCCTTTGAAATAAAATTAATCAATCGTTTATTATTTATTGAAGCAATGCACTCTATATTATTTTGTCATTCTGATGCACAGTTGCCAGTTTTTGCGGTCATTGAACGCCTCATAACACGGCGTTATATTTCAATGCCGGCGCCTATTTCCATTTAAAGCTAAAATATATTTTTCTCACTTTAACTAATAATTTTATTTTATTTTTCACTCTAATAAAAATTGCAACGTCTAACCAAATTAAATTTCTTACAACAATCCTTGAACAATACAATTCATTTTTCAGTTTTAACTCGTCACTGATTTTTTTTTTAAAACATTCAACTACTGAATCAAATTTATTTAACTTTCAAAATTACCTAAAAAATTAACATTATTCAATTTGAAATAGATATACGTTTTCTAATTGCTCAGGCCATTGAATCACCAACTTAATTTCATTTTCATATTTTAAAAAGTAATTTACTATTTCATATGTGCAATCCTATTTTTTTTATTATTATTTGAAAACTTAGCTCCAACCAAGACTTCATCAAGTTTTCACAATCAAAGTTCGTTCCATGTTCCTGCTCATGTTTCTACAAGATTCATCTATTGGTGTTAAACAACCGGTGGCTCTCAACTTATTCTCGTTCAATATGTTGGTTATTCTTAATCTATGAAATCATTCTCATTCTCAATACTACAGATCGATCTTGCATTTGAATATTTGTCATTTTTGCAGACAAACCCCACACCTCGTCACCATTTATGTAACCGGACAACTTCTCTACCCTTAAATCTCAAAACATATATGTAGCCGGAAATCTTCTACCTCTACACACCTGAACACCCTTTATGTAACAATGAAGTACCTTCCTTCACCCACACATATGACACCATTTTTGTCCGGAAATTTCATCTCTTTACTAAACTGTATATGCATTCAATAATTCCAAATCTATGATTGGGAGCTTCAGGTTCGTTTACTCAAATGCAAAGATAATTTTATATATTTCTTGTCTTTCACCTGTTTAGCAACTGAACTAACAAGAGAGCAAGGAACGAACTGATTTTTTGGAAATAAAAGAGTTGGTGCTTTTTAACCCATATTTATTATACGATCCTAAAATTATTTTCAACATAAAGAAATCACACAATTTTCATTTAAACTACTTCATTAATTTTCTACAAGATTTTGCTAACTTATGTCTTTTGCTAACATGTAAATTAATGAATTGAGGGCCTCGGTCAATCAATACGGTCTTAATTTGAGCTTTATACTAAAGATTAGGCACTCACCAGTGTTTTTTATCTGTCCATGTTCTACGAATTTTATTTCAAACGCCCGCCATAACATCACGTACAACAAACTTCCGAATTTCCTTCAAACTGAACCCGCGATTTTGACTTAATATACTTTATCAAAATTTTGACCGAATAAATTCACAACTAAGTTCACCGACTTGATCGCTCGCCCCTCCTAAATGGGCCGCAGCCACACTTAGAAGGCCCGAGGCTCCTTCACAATTTTTCTGCTCTTCTCGCGGCCACGTCTCGATTCGAACTCTCGCTTTTCCACTTCAATTATGACCCCCTCCAGGCGACAAATTGGCCGAACCACGTGCGGTACTGAACATAATTTTAGTGGAGTTGCCAAAATTTCAAGAGAGGTCATTGCACGCTTCAAGCATTCCAAATAAATTTGTAATTTCATCACAGATGAAAGTTCAGTACCGTGGAAATGCTTGAAACCTGCAATAATTTTGACTACTTCAATGCAAGTTAGCAAAACCTTATATGCAAAAAATAGGCAATTGTGAGACAGCCATTTCTTTAAAAAATTAACTTTCTCACAATTACGACAACATAGCAATCCAAAGTTCACTTGAGTCCATATTTAAAAATTTGTCAGCTTAATTCTAATCTGTTCAATGCACCTGAAAAAAAAAACACTAGAGCACTAATAATTATCAATAATACCATTTAACACAATAATACAATAATAACAAATTAACACTCTCAATATTCCCCATATTACATAACCAATAGAAAATTAATAGAATATTGCAATGTCTATTTTTCAAATCTGGCACTTCACAGGAAAAAGTGTTCATATCTTGTCAGATAGAGCCCAGTCTGTAAGGGCGCTGTAGGGGGGGGGGGGAAGGGGTTGGAATTCTCTCTTCTTTGCTGAACAACTAGCCAATATTACTTCTGTTACTGTAGCATTCAACCAGTAGAGAATTAATAGAATATTGCAATGTCTATTATTTTTCAAATCTTGCACCTCACAGGTTACCAGTCCAGTCTGTAAATGCAGTCTGTGGGGGCCATGCACCCCCCCCCCCTTAAAAAAATTACTGGTGAAGGGGTAAAAAGGTGGGGCAACTTTTTGTAACATTTTTTGTAACATCAACCTTTTTTTTTGTAACACTTTATTTCTTGTACATGATAGTTAAGTTGAACTAAGTATTTTTTTCTTTGTAACTTCTTGGTTTCTTGGATTGTTTTATAATTATTATTATTTTTTATCATGTATAACTTTTTTCCTGTGTATTTGTTTTTGCTTGTTTGTATTTCGGAAATAAAGATTATTATTATTACTATCCCACTTTGTGACCCTCCCTACCACAAGCAGGGACCTATTCCGAGTCTGTCCAGCAAAAACTTGAATAAATAAACTAAAAATAATTACAACCAAAATAAGCAACAACTCACGGAAAAATTGTAGACTTAAACTGGTGGAACTGAGTTTAGTCTGTCCAGCCAAAACTTGAATGATTAAACCAAAAATACTCTGACCAAATAAAGCTACAACTCACGAAAACTGTTTTAGACCTAAATTGGTGGAAAAATCAGATTTTCAACCCTTCAAAACCTGCGCACAATTTGGAAGAGGTGAAGGAGAAGGAAGAAAAAGAGGAGGGTGAGTAGGAGGAGGTGGTTGGGGAGAAGGCGGACGCTTAGCGGAGGAGAAAAAGAAGGAAGATTTAATATCAAGCAAGAGAGAATATTTTTGGCAGTTTTGGGGTGTAGAAGCGGGCTGCCTATTGTCAAAACTAGCGGGCTGTCCCTACATTGTCAAAACTAGATTTTTTGTCAGACTGAATTGTAGAATGCTTTGTTGTCCATCCAAACCCTTTGACAGACCATTTACAGATAAATGTGCAATGTTGGTCTCAAATCATAGAGAATCGCGTGAGAGCCGTAGCAGGTATCTGTTCAATCAGATAGAGATAAGCTGCGTTCTCCTGGGTCCTGTTTGTAACGGTGACCGATTAGATTGGCCAGCAAAAAAGACTGTTCTCTGCTGTAAAATCACTTCCCGGTGGTTCGGAACCCACCTAAAACTGTAGGTCCAACTCATCAATCACCATCATCCAATTCATTACCCACGCACAGGTCTCAGACCCATGTGGGTTCCAAAAGAAATCACTACTTCTTTGAATCTTATTGTGAAATTCTCCTCATTTTCTCATAGACTATAATTTATAGAGACCTATATTTAGAACTTTCATTGAATGAAGAAATCTCTAAAAGCTACAACTCTAGAATTTGAAAAAGTTTATAAACAGTTCTTTATAGACGGCAGTGGTACTTTTTGGATTGCGCCAATTGAAAACTTAGCTCAACTTTTAAGAGAAGAAGAATTTGTGTCACTTTCACCTATTCTAATAATTAGGGTATCTGGCCAATTAGATCGCTAATACAGTTTGAGCAAAGAAAAAGTCATTAATATTCAGTGGCGGATCTACGGGGGGGGGGGGGGCTTTCGGGCTAAACCCCCCCCCCCCCAAAAACCACCAAAAAGTTTTTTGTAAGAATGTAAATTTTTTACCAATATCAGTTTGAAGTTTGTAAAATATTCAATAGCAAATTTCCCTAATTCCACCACTACTAAGTCTTCAATTTATTGTATGAAATCCGTTAACGTTTCAATACAGAACAATGTTTTTAGTTACATTTACATTGCTTGCAACCAATCAACTCAAAGTGTTTAGATATTTTGCCGGGATGAACAGGAAAAGTAGTGCAACATAAAATTGCAGTAATTGAATCACGACAGTTTCAACTTGCTTTCAATGAAAAGTAATGAGGAACTACATCATTAACGTAACAACCAATGTTTTTTTTTAACTTTGTTTCTTAATGTTTTTTTTTTTTAACAGTGGTCGGCAAACCAGCGATCACCAGCTACTGGAATAGGTTATATCGTGGAAAAATTCCAGATACACCGCTTGCATTGGGTTTACTTATATATAATACTAGCTGGCTCGACGCGCATTGCTGCGTTCTCATAAAAATTCTCCTTGATTTTATTATTCGCCACCTCCCGCTGAGGTTACATTTCAAATTAGGAAAGAAGTTAGTCCTAGGGCTCTTCCAGTTGATCATAGAGGCTTCGTTGTTTTCCTGATCACCACCTCTGAATGAAGAAACATTTCAAATTTAAACCTCCTACGACTATAAAGGTAGAAGCTAGGTTTTTTATTTTATTATTCGCCACCTCCCGCTGAGGCTGCATTTCAAATTTCTAGCTAGCACTTCATTGGTTAACAGATGTCATCAACCTGGCATAATTACATTTCATCATACCCAGTCGTATGTTTCCTACATATTGCAAGGCTCCGACATGCAAGGCAAGGCACGGTAGCCTACATGCAAAATGCAAAGTCTCACTGTTCAAAGACAGTAAATAACGCCGCTAAGGGGCCTGCCATATGATTAAAAACTGTTGACTTCTATCAGCTGTTCCTTTAAGCTGTTTGGCCGGCAAGTTCATTGGGTTAGGTTTATAAAATGGATTAATTAATAGTAACTATTAGCTCTTCTATTAAAATTTATGGTCAGAAACCATCCTCAATATTCACACAACATATTCCCAAAGTTTCATGCCGATCTGTCAAGTAGTTTTGAAGTCTATAGGGAACATACATACATACATACATACATACATACATACATACATACATACATACATACATACATACATACATACATACATACATACATACAGACAGACATTCATTTTTAAATATATAGATGGATCTAATACCATTTTATGTGATTTCTCAAAGAGATTATACAGAAAATTTCTGGGTGAGTAACTTCAGATCCCATATTTCTAAAAGAGAAAAACTTTAGAAAATTGACTCTCTTTACAGTGTGGAATTCATACAAAGTTTATCTATTAAAGCTAGATGTAACATTAGTTAATTGAAAAAGGTGTAACTAATTAAAGCTCTCACATTGATTTTCATTATTAAAAATGGAATAATATGACCGGAATAACACTTTGTTCCTTGACAAACCGAACACACCAGATTCAGCCAAAATTCAATCAAAATTTTCCAATACACTTTAAATTTAAATTAATTTTATCGCTGCTACGGTTCAAAGCACTAGGAAAGCTATTTGTTATTTCCCAATAATATGAATAATTATATTTTCGGTTTGATTGAGTATGAAAAATTCAAAAACTTTCACAATACTTGTATTCAGTACACCTCTACCTCCCCCCCCCCATCATCAGTAGCTACCAGCCAACCCCAAAAAAATTTCTGGATTAACTGGTAATATCAACTTTTACACAAATGCGGCTGTTCAGACAGGACAAACAGTTATCAAGTATTACGGGTTGATTTAGGGTGTCTGCTTTTATTGGTGCATCATTGTTGCTAAACATTTATAGCTTTCTCGTAAATTGTTATTATAGTTAAGACTCTGTTACCTGTTTATAATTTTACTTGGTCTAGTTTATTATAAGTCAGGAATCAAGCAAGTTAGAGATGAGAAATAAATTCGTATAATATTTTAGATTCTCTTTTTCTTTGCAAAAAATATGAAGACTTTCTTCCTTGTCCGTTGCTTAATTCGATGATAATTTCGCCAAAATTGTACAATTGGGAAAATTTTGATAAATGAATGGGGTTGCAATTCCAATTGAGGGATTTTGTGGGTATTGATGTCAGTAACTAGGAAAAATAAGTTATTTTTTTTATTTGAGACTTTTTGCGAATTTATCTCAAAATTTGTTCGAGTTAGAATAATTTAAACGTTCGAAAATCATCACTTTATAGAAGTTAACATTACAGATGTTCTTCCAGGTGGAATTGCAACTCGAATTTCACATACAATACATAAATCTGGTATGCCTTGCTGAGTATAATTAGCCGTCACACTATGAGGTACAACGCAAACCAAACGTCAACGCAACGCAAACGTAAAAAATGAGCCACCTCTCAGACCCTTATAATAACCCAATATTAACTAACTGCTTAGCAAGGAGGGGTTCTGGAAGGAAAAGGAAGTGTTTCAATGTTTATTAAAACCATTTTTAAAAATTAATCTTCTACTTTCTAATGTGCAATAGGCTTATAGCAGGTACTCCGACCCCTCCCACCTGCTATTTAATCATCATCTAGATTTTACTTCCAAAAACAATGATTTTTCAACCTTCCTAACTTTGAATTATACTATAACGAATCACATTCATGGTGAATTGGCTATGAAATAACATTTTTCCTGTGCCAAAATGTGATATAGTATGCAACCCCTTTTCTTGGGAAGCCCGTAAGAACGCAATTGCGGTTGGTTCGATAAAAAAAAATCGAAACATCATTTTAGTAGAGAATTTTGACAGATTCAATGTAATAGTAACAAATAGATATTTGGTTCATTGTACCTGATTTGTAAAAAAAAGTTGATGGTGTGGAACAATTTGGAGGGAACTTTTACTTTGAATGCAAGAGTTTAGGTCTAACTGCATTGTACTATGAAGTCTCTATCTATTTTATCATTCCTTAATGATAAGAAACAATCCCAGCATAACATTGCATAATATTCACATCTATTTGCAGCTGCATGGACTTGAATAGTGCTCGCAATTATCTTTAAATAGAACTAGACGAGTTGTAAACTGATTACTCATCAATAGAGAAGAGAATCTCACATTCCCAGTTCTCAGTTCACTGTAGACTAGTAGACTAAAATTGGGAGGAGACTTGCCATGAGGATCATTGCTGCCTATCGAACAATTTCAAAGGATGCTGCACATGTCATTGCTGGGACTCCACCTCTAGAACTCCGAGTCAAAGAGCAGGCCAGAATCCACTCTGGCATGACAAGAGAGGATGCTGCTGAGATGCTATGGCAGGAGTGGCAACAGCTGTGGGACACCTCAGATACTGGCCGCTGGACACATAGCCTCATCCCAGCAGTGAAGCCATGGTGTCTACGAAAGCATGGTGAGCTACATCATATGCTCACACAATTTCTTAGTGGGCATGGATGTTTCTCCTCCTATCTATACCGCATGAGGAGGCGTGCATCACCTGATTGCCCTTACTGTGGTGAGGAAGACACAGCAGAGCACACAGTCTTTGAGTGCACCAGATGGGCTGAAACTCGAGAGATGCACATCATGAATGTGACAAGTTTCAATAAGGAGAACATGATAGCTGCAATGCTCCAGAACAACCTCATATGGGATGAATTCTCTCATGCCATTCAAACAATTGTGGGTCACAAGCTGGCTGAAGAAAGAGAACTAGTGACAGAATAGCTAGGGCAATGAACCTAGTTAGGTAGGCAGCAAATAGCTAGGTATGGCTCATAGCTAATAGCCTATTAAGTAGCTAGTATAATAGGTTTTTAGTATAATCAGTATAGCCTTTTTAGTATAGTGTTAGTATAGTATAGACTTAAATATAGCCATTAAGTAGGTAGCATAGGATCTCTTCTAGCATATATCTAGTAGGTGTCTCTATTTTTTTTTTTTTTTTTTTTGTTAGGGTGTACTCTCTTACAGAGGCTGATGAAGGATGATGCACCTGGTGGAATGGTATGGGGAGGGAGGCCCCTCCCTCTCCATACTGACTTACCAAGGTGGGAGGATGCAGGTCTATCTGTACTCCAGATGGCATATACTATGAGTAGACTGAAGCGGTTTCTCTTTGTGAGGATTCCAGTCTCACTCATGGGGTGAACACTAGGCAGTTTAGTGGGTATGCGCCCTGTTTTGCGAGTGTGGCTGTGCCGGAGATGCGCGACAATGTCAAACGCCTCCTACATTGCTAGGTTCCCAACTCAGAGAGAGTGAGTCCCACACATATCATGTGAGTTTAACTCACATCAGTGCGTAAAAGCATTCTGCCGTCCTCTTGGAAAAAAAAAAAAAAAAAAAAAAAGACTACACACGAGCATAGCAAAGCATCTGCTGTAACTGGAATGTCAGTAAATGTATCCCATATACCTGCGGCGTATCCCTCACCCCAACGAAACAAACAGATTGGTCGAATTGATCCAGTACAAATTTGCTTGTAAGCACGAAAAAATAATGTGAGCGTGGTAATGTAATATGCTCAAACTTAAAACTGATGGAGTGCATGTATTGTATTCTGTATAGGCTACTTCCGATTTTTTTTTTTTGTAATTGTAGCTCCTGCTTGCCCTCAAGTGATTATCAATCACTTTGCAAGTTAGTATTTTGTTTCACTTATTATTCAAGTTAAGTTATTTCCACTCATTGTAAGTAGACTACTTTACATTATAGTTTTCTCTTCATGCCCTTGTTATTAATCATATTAATCATGAGTTGAACTAACTATATTTATTCATGTTTGTAAAGAATATATCTCTGTAAAATTTCAAGTGTAATAAAAACATATTCTATTCTTTTCTAGACTAACCATTCAAGCGTTCAATGCTTTGTCTAAGATTCTACGATCTGAATAGTGTTTAGTATACAACAATGAAGATTTTGATTTTTCGCCTTTAACGCACAATAGTTTTTGCGAGTATCTTCAAAAATTAAAAATTGCTTAAGCTGGTCATTCACGTTCCAACTTGTAGTACGACTTGCAGTACTGCTAGATGGATAGTCGACTCTACTCACGCTTCTACTTGAAATCCAACTTTATTCCTAGTCAGCTATGAACGTCGCTCTCGAGCCGAGAAATGTAACCGAAGTTGCCCGAACTTGCCCGAAGGTCAAGCACTGACTGAGATAAGTTGGACGACTTTGATCCGACTCCCCCACGCTCCAACACCGTCGACAGTCGGAAGTCGTCCCTCTACAATTTTATTCCAACTATCCAACAAGCTCATTCACGTTCCGTTATCGGATCCAACCTTGGAGGTTGGACTGCAAGTCGTACTGCAAATCGGAACGTGAATGCCCAGCTTTAGAGACCTTCAAGAATATGTAATCAGGTTGAGGAAATTCGCTCACATTCAGGAGTTATGTGCATTCAAAATAATATAAATCGATTTATTCTCTAGTTAAATTACTTCACCTGTGTGGTAGTTAGAAAGGGTCAATTTTTTGGTATCGACACTTTTCAGACCAGGCTCTGAAAATCAAAATCAACCAAAACCAATGGTTTTGCGACAATTGCATAATTAAAATTGCTCATACTGTGGTGGCTGATAGTACTTGAAGTTACCTTCAAGAATGTCTGATCAAATTAGGAAAACTCGCTCTCGTTCAGGAGTTATGAACATTTGAAAAAATATAATTTGTTCTTTCTTGTTTACTTGAGTTAGCAACGCCATATTTGGTGTAGAAACGTCTGAGATCAAGCTGTATTTGTATAGAAATTCTGAAAAATGTTACTTTTGTCTCGCATGATATATTTGTATTATTTGAATAATTTTAGGCCATGGGGTTGCAAGTATTTAAAAAAATAAATAAAAATTGCTTATACTGTGGTGGATGATACGTAGATATGACTTGTAATCACATTTGCCAGTCAAATACCTCATTTACACGTTGCGAGCAAGTGGTCAAGGACAGTTCTCACGGGGAATTTCGCTGTTTAATGAGTATAAAATGACTTTGTAGACTGGATTCTAGAAAATTTGATCACTTGCTCGCAACGTGTAAATGAGGCTATAGTAGGTCATAATTTATTCTAGCTTGATTCGAATTTTTTAGATCATCCTCATAAAATATGTGTTCAAACGCAGTTATTCTTGTGCCACTTCCTTATAAGCTTAGTTAAGATTCTTTAAAGACCAGGTACATGTGAAATCTGCTATAAATCACTTCCTGATGGTTCGGAACCCACCTAAAACTGTAGGTCCAGCTCATCAATCACCATCATCCAATTCATTACCCACGCACAGGTCTCAGACCTACGTAGGCTTCACCCTTGAAAAAATGTACCTGACATTTTGTTTTTTGTTTCTGAATCAAATTCGAATTTATATAGGAAACTCTATATGCATCAATAGTATAGTGTCAGTTGCGTTATGGTGACATTACTTACTCACTTAGATTAAATGTGTGCTTTCAAACTTAAAATTAGAACCAAAATGGCAGGTACGTGGTCTTCAAAGAGCCTCTTAATCTAAGTACTCCATCCTCCAAAATGGATTCTTATATAATTATGGATCGAGAGAAAACATATAGGAGAGAAAACAAACCAATAAACACACCAGTTATTCCGTCAGCTGAGCTATGGTGACATTATTTACTCACTTAGGTTAAACGTGTGCTTTCAAACTGAGGATTAGAACCAAAATGGTTCCTGGTCTTTATAGAGCACTGCGTCATCCAGAACGGAATCTTATATAACTACTAGCTGGCCCGACGCGCGTTGCTGCGTTCTCATCAAAAATTCTTGATTTTATTATTTGCCACCTCCCACTGAGGTTACATTTCAAATTTCAACCTTTTAGGACTATTAGAAGAAGTTAGTCCTAAGGCTCTGCCAGCTGATCAGAGAGGCCTCCTTCGTTGTTTTCTTACACAGTAAGACCTAACTCACCACCTCTCAATGAACATTTCAAATTTAAACCTACTACGACTATAAGGGTAGAAGCTAGGTTTTTTATCTTATTATTCGCCACCTCCCACTGAGGCTGCATTTCAAATTTCTAGCTGCATTGGTTAACAAATTTCATCAACCCGGCATAATTATTACATTTCATCATACCCAGTCATATCTTTCCTACATACTGCAAGGCTACGACTGCATCCTACATGCAAAGTTTTTGCTTTCCAGACAGCGTAAATAACGCCGCTAAGGTGCCTGCCATATGATTAAAAACTGTTGACTTCTATCCAGTGGCGGATCCAAGGGGGGGCAAAGGGGGCAATTGCCCCCCCCGAGATCCTAGAGAAAAAGAAAAAAAACGGCATAAATCTAATAGAAACTAGGACGAAATTATGTAAGCAACAAAAATTGGCCGTTTCCAATTTGTCTCTTCTTACTTTTACTTTTTCTCTTCTTATCTATATAATAGATATCAATCAGTTAGAGTGAGTACAGGACATGGCAGCTATACCACATCTGAATGGAGAAGGGTTACTTGCGGAGTGCCACAGGGAGAGTGAGTACAGGACATGGCAGCTATACCACATCTGAATGGAGAAGGGTTACTTGCGGAGTGCCACAGGGATCAATTTTAGGTCCAGTTTTGTTTAACCTTTTTATAAATGACCTACCATTCAACATAGACTCCAAACTAATTTTATATGCTGATGACACTACTGTTCTGGGCAAAGATAATGCAACCGTCCTCTTGAAAGCTCAAGAAATTTTAAAGCAGCTTACCGATTGGTTTCATAGCAACAAACTCAAGCTTAATGCCAAAAAGACTAATTTCATTAAATTTTCAATGATAAACAATGAATACAATCATACATTAATGCTAGATTCTGGTATGGAATGCCATTCGACAATGGGAACTAAGTTTTTGGGTCTGGAGCTGCAGTCAAATTTAAAATGGGATAATGAAATTCAACGGAAAGCCTTAGGAAAAAGTTATCCCATGCGGTTTTGCTTTGAAGACTTTGAGAAATGTTTCGAACAAAAAAACAGCCTTAGCGGTCTATCATGGGTATTTTATGTCCCAGGTTTATTATGGTGTGATATTCTAGGGTGGTAGCGAGGGAAATATCAATGCAATATTCAGATTGCAGAAGAAATCGTTGCAAATAATTGAAGGATTTAGTGCAAGGCAGTCATGTCAACCGATTTTCAGAAAATTAGGACTGCTTACAATGCCAGCACTGTATTTTTTGAGATTGCCGTGTATTCGCATGAGAATCAGAGTAATTATGAAAATAATATAATCGCTCACCCATACAACACAAGACATGGAGAGTCAACACTTCGGTACCCCATGCATAGGCGGACTCTGATCGAGAAGGCGCCACACTATTCGGGTATAAAGATTTTAAATTGTTTGCCCAAAGTTTTAAAAGGTTAAGGTCAAGACAAATTCGTGAAGGAACTCAGGAAGTTGCTTATTGATGCCTGTCCTTACTCTCTGGCTGAATGTTATGGGGTTTTTCGGAGACAAATAGAATCTGTTTTCTAATATGTTTTTATAGATGAACGAACGCTTGATGAATTAGTTTAGTTGAAGTGAATTGACGTGTCACATGCTGTGCGAGCCTAGCTCGATAGATGCAGCTTAACGTGACTGACTATTAACAAATTTATTTTTATTTTATTTATTTATTTGTGTAAAGCCATCCATGTTACTTGTGCAGAGGGCATTCTTTTATGTCGTGTTCTAGATATTAAAGAACATGGGTTATTTAACCCGCTAGTACGCGGGTGTACTTCAAGCTTCAAGTGAAGTAGACTGACTGTAGACGGTGTTGAGCTGTTGAGTGTTCCGACCGAATATTATTCCGACTGCCGCCACTAGAATGGTTGTGTGCCACACGCGCATTCTAGCGGCGGCTCATATTTTATTAAATCATTACCTTATTCATATTATTGATATTTTTATATCTAAAAAATGTGCTCTATTTAGTAAATTGGATGAGAACTCATTTGAAATTTGATACGTAACAACTTAAAAACTTAATTTATAAGAAAAAATACAATGACATAAATAGATATCAGGTAAAACGGTAAGGAATGCAAATTACCAATACAAATACAAATTTGTACATACATATTGATAAAACAGTGCTATCCATGACAACATTATGAGGGGCCTAAAAACGCTGGCAAAATACACCATTTTCTATTGAAAAATCCAAAAATTTTCCGGGGGTGGCCCCCGGACCCCCCCCCCCCCCACCATTTGGTTGGGGAGTATGGAATACCCCCTAAACCCCCCGGTGTTTGCCCCCCCCGAAATCACCTCCTGGATCCGCCACTGCTTCTATCAGCTGTTCCTTTAAGCTGTTTGGCCGGCAAGTTCAGTAGGTTAGGTGAATGATGTTTTGTAAAACACACAAACAGCTTGTCCATCGAAACAGCGTGTACAGCAGATCGGAAAATTTCAAATTATTTTCCATATGATTAAAAGATCCCAGTAAGCTAGCTAGCCATTTACCTGTGCTTTGCATGGGCAAAACTTTAACCCCCTAAAATTGCGAATTATGAAAAATCCTTTCTTATTGCACGGTGAAATCCTATAAGGATTGTTCATACGAAATTTCAAGTTCATAGGCCTAGTAGTTTTGGCTCTGCGTTGATGAGTGAGTCAGGGTATCATCCTTTTATAGATAGAGAAGAAGATGTATCTAGCAGCTTCATAGGTACCTGGTCTTCAAAGAGCCTTTTAATCTAAGTACTCCATCCTCCAAAATGTATTCTTATATAGTTATGGATCGAGAAACTATGTAGGAGAGAAAATAAACCAATAAACACACAATTTTTTCAATTAAAGAGCACCTTTATGCTAATCGACTATTTACAAAATTTTACACATATGAAAATAAAATATCTAACAACGCTACAGTGGTACAGCAATATTCGGGAACCATATTGTCACCCCTAGATATCAATTTGTTAGGTACAAGCTATTAATTACAAATTACATCAGAGAGCTTTACCAATAATCGTACACTTACTAACAATCACATTGAAAACAATTATAATAATTACACAAGGGAATTGGAAACAATATTACAGATTCTCATAAAACTATGGCTAAAATAATTCGGATATTAAATACCGTCAGTTTGTTATTCAAGTACATTGATTAAGTATTGCACTGAAAATATTAAACTTTCAATGCAAATGAACAGTTTCTGTTGAAATAATTCAAAAATTGCATATATTCAGTTATTTATTCAAGTACAATGATTGGATATTGCAATAAAAGTATTGAACTTCTAGAGCAATTGAAGTTCCTAATGAATTGATTCAAATGTTGCATACAATTAGTTAGTTATTCAAGTACAATGTTTAAATATTGCACTAAAACTATTAAATTTCTGGTTTAATTGAACAGTTTCTGTTAATCATTTATCAAGAGCAATTGAAGTTCTTAATGAATTGATTCAAATGTTGCATACAATTAGTTAGTTATTCAAGTACAATGTTTAAATATTGCACTAAAACTATTAAATTTCTGGTTCAATTGAACAGTCTATGTTAATCATTTATCAAGAAGGAAATAGTACTAGAGTATGTACTATAATAGAGTACTCAAATAGAATTACTCTTTCAGCTAAGTTAAAATAAATCCTGGGAATCACAAGAATAATTCTTAATGAATTTATTCACATTCATGAAGTACAAAGTATTAAAGAGGGAATGTTCAAGGTATCTTAAATAAACTAGTCCAATAATTAAAAAAAGTAAATTCGTATGGCTTTTCGTGGTGGGGAGACCCTTACGGGTAGTTCCACCTCGCCGCTTTTTTTTAACGACTGCTTTTTTTTATATGCAACCGGGACCGACGGCTTAACGTGTCCTCCGAAACACGGCCAATAAATCCAATAATTTATCTATGGGAAGTGGTTTCTCCATTTTAACGCGCTATAGCCTCGGTTTCCAACTACGGACAGGGTCGTAATACACTACAATTGAAGCTTTTGATGTAGGTTCCTATACTAAAAGCATCAATAGTAGTGTATTCCGGCCCTGTCTACTATACTGCCTGGAATACATTATAATTGATGCTTTTTATATAGGATTTTCATACTAAAAGCATCGATTTTAGTGTAATCCGGCCGCTGTTCATTCAGTCCAAATTTGGAAATTCAAGTGTTTTTTATTGGAAGCTACACGCAGTTAAACAGAGACTAAAGAAATGAGAAAATATGATATTTAATTGTGGCTGCGTTATTGAAGTCTAGTTTTAAACATTTATGACTTTAAATAATGGAAGAAAAAATCTGTTTGTTACTAATTTCGTAGTATCTGTATTCCTCATTCATTTATTTCTGTCTACAAAGATCCTAATTACTGATAAATTGTATCGTTTTCATATTTTTCTATTCATTTTACAAACAAACATTCCTTTTAAAAATTATGCTTGTGTATATTCAATTAACTCTCCAGCACAACCGCCATCTTGGACATTTAAGACATAGCTTCGCGCCTTGCTGTCAAATGATAAGAGGAGTTGCTACCATGAAAGATGTACTCAATTTATGAAAACATAGAAATCAGCAAAAAATTCCTTCCACAGTTGAGTCGATTGAGAGTCAACGGGAAGAAAGTACTTGAAAGATATTATTTTTGAGGCGTATTTATGGACGTTCCTTCAGTGTCCCTTGACTCAAGGAGCCCTTGAATCACCTTTATAAATACATTACATTTCAAGAGTCCCTCGAGTCAGAAAAAACTGAAGGACGTTCATAAATATGGCTTTTAATGAAATTATTCATTACTTGAGAAAATAGTTGCTATTGATCTGTTAGAGTAACTGAAGATAATAATGTGTAATTTGGAGAACTGTAATATTATTTATAATTATTATACATTATTTATAATTAATTATTGTGTTCCTTCCCAAACGTCTCTGTCGAATAATGGCTTGGATGTAAGAAGTAGGTCAGAGGTGTCCTAGATGGTATACAAACTCACCTGTGCATCCATACCCTGTGTAAAGGTGGGAGTGGACTGTTTTGCATAGAGCTTCAGAATTTGTTTTGGTGGGCTTGGCATACTGATACAATTCTGTTAGCTCAGTGAGGAAAGTAACCTACCTCACTCCTCGTTTGCGTTTTCCTCCTCTTTTGACACAAAACAAAATTTTGAATTCTGAGGAGTCACTATACACACATTGATAGTAATGGTATTGATGGGTGCAATTTTGTGTAATATGTGTATGTGTATGATATAATATGTTCATATTTTGTTCGAACTATATACAGTACTATAACTGATTTCTACAGTAGGTGAATCTGCAGACCTAAAAATGATGTTTTGATCCTAAAAGCGTACTACGCAAACGAAGAGTGAGGTAGGTTGCAATAACTTTCCTCCTTCGCTGAGATAACAGAGTTTTATCTATGCCAAGCCCAACGAAACGAATTCTGAAGCTCTATGCTTAACAGTTAACTCTCACCTCTACCCAGGGTCTGGCTGCACAGGTGAATGTGTATACTATCTAGCACACCTTTGAGCTACTTCCTGCGTTCAAGCCATCATTTGACAGAGATTTTTGGAATGCAGTACATTTTGGTGTAGCCTTTTTTGCATCTGATATGAACAATACTTAATTCCTCATTCGTATCTGAGATGAACAAATTTGATTCACCAAAATAAGGGAGGCTCTACCTATAATGAATTTGAATTAGAAATCGAAATTCCTACCTGATGATGTTCCTCTTGGGAGACGAAAGCAGCTTCTAACAATTCCCGTCAGGAATGTCACAAGCACTGACTAAAGAATAACTTGAAACAGAAATATGGCCTCAAGTTATTCTTTACCCAGCCAATAAATTTTCTACACTATTTATTGACAATCTATAAATTTACCTGACTTTTATAGACAATCTATGAGTTTACCCAGCGTTTTATAGGCATCTTCGTTCATTTCAAATTCAATACAATATTGTGTCACGAATAAAATGGTGATATTATTTGTAAATAAACTCTATTCATATATAAAGAATATATAATACATATATCTTTCGATAGTGGTACCCGTATACAAAATGATAATATGGAAATTGTATTGACTTCTGCAGCATGGAAATAGGCTGCAGAATTCTCCTTCACCCTCTCGTTCTTCTCCCTTCTTCTCTTTCTTCTTGTTTTCTTTTCCCTTCTTCATCATCTTGCTCTTCTTCCTCTCCAAATTTCTCCTTTTCCTTCTTCTTTTACTACTCCTCCTTCTCAACCTCTTTCTCCTCCTCCTCCACCCCCACATCCTCTTCCTCCTTCTCCTCCTCCTCATCCTCTTCTTCCTCTCCTCCTCCTCATCATCCTCTTCCCCTCCTCCTCCACCCCTACCACCTATTCCTCCTCCTCCAATTCCTCCCACTCTTTCTTCTTCTCCCCAACCTCCTCATCCTCTTCCTCCTACTCCTCATCCTCTTTCTTTTACTCCTCATCCCCCTCTTCCTGCTCCAATCCTCCTCATCCTCTTTCTCCTCCTCATTCTCCTTTTCCTCCTTCTCTTCTTCCTCCTTCTCTTCTTCCTCCTCCTCCTCCTCATCTCCCCCTCCATCATCCCTTTCTCCACCACAACTTCCTTCTTCTTCTCCTCCTCCTCCTCCTCGTTCCACCTCCAATTCCTATCCCTAATCCTTCTCCTCCTCATCCTCTTTCTCTCCCTCTAATTCCTTCTTTTATTTCTCCTTTTCCCTCTTCATCCTCCTTCTAATCCTCTACCACCTCCTTCATCTCTTCCTTCTCCTCCTTCTTTTTCTTCTTCTCCTCCTTTTCTTTCCTTCATCGATTGCTATTGGAGAAGTTTGTCACAACATGCAAATGCATTGACTATATTTATTAAGGTCTATACAGTACCTCTATCCATATATAGATAGATATACTGTAGATAGAGCACAGTCATAACTGACAAACTTTATCATTTAGCTCCAGACATGGAGGCATTTACACACACACACTCAAACACTACCTACTATTATCCCCAATTCCTTCGATTTTGTAGCCTATAGCCTACAGAAGAAGATGGAGAAAAAAAAGGAGGAGGAATAGGAGGTGGTGAGGGGTGAGGAGGAGGAGGAAGAGGAGGTGGTAATGATGGAGAAGGAGAAGGAAGGGTGAAGGGGGGTTTGGAAGAAGGAGGAGGTGAAGGAGGAGGAGGTAAAGGAGGAGGAGGAGGAGGAGGAGGAGGAGGAGGAGGAGGAGGAGGATGAAGAGGAGAAGGAATAGTAGGAAAAGGAGGAGGAGGAGGGGCAGTATGAGTAAGAAGAAGAAGAAGGAATAGGTAGTGGAGGAGGAGTTGGTGGGTGAGTAGGAGGGGGTGTAGGAGGGGGAGTAGGAGGAGGAGGAGGAACAGGTGGAGAGGTAGAAAGAGTAGGAGGTGGTTGAGGAGGAAGAGATGAAGGAGAAGGAGAATGAAAAAGAAAAGAGAAGAAGTCAGAGAAAGAAGAAGAAGAAACGGAGGAAAGAGAATTGAAGGAGGGGGAGAAGAGGAGGAGGAGGAAGAGTAGAAAGATGAGGAGGACGAAGAAGATGAAGAAAAAGAAGAAGATGAGGAGAAGGTGAAAAAATAGGAAAAATAGGACTAGGCTACTAAAGCAATAAACATTGAAATAATTAAAAAATAAGAATGACTTTTTTTATATCCTTGTTCATAATCTCAATATTATTATGGTATAAGGAAGGCTATCATAATATTTTTCCATCTCTATATATAAAAATGAATGTCTGTCTGTATGTATGTATGTATGTATGTGTGTTCCCTATAGACTCCAAAACTACTTGACAGATCGGCATGAAACTTTGGGAATATGTTGTGTGAATATTGGGGATGGTTTCTGACCATAAATTTCAATAGGGGAGCTAATCATTGTTATTAATTAATCCATTTTATAGACCTAACCTACTGAACTTGCCAGCCAAACAGCTTAAAGGAACAGCTGATATAAGTCAGTTTTTCAGTTTTTAATCATTATGGCAGGCCGCTTAGTGGCGTTATTTACGTTGTCTTTGAACAGCAAAAGACTTTGCACTTTGCATGTAGGCTACCGTGCAGTTGGAGCCTTGCAATATGTTATAAACATACGACTGGGTATGATGAAATGTAATTATGCCAGGTTGATGACATCTGTTAACCTATGCAGCTAGAAATTTAAAATGCAGCCTCAGCGGGAGGTGGCGAATAATAAAATAAAAAACCTAGCTTCTATACCCTTATAGGAGGTTTAAATTTGAAATGTTTCTTCATTCAGAGGTGGTGATTAAGAAAACAACGAAGCCTCTATGATCAGCTGGAAGAGCCCTAGGACTAACTTATTTCCTAATTTTAAATGTAACCTCAGCGGGAGGTGGCGAATAATAAAATCAAGGAGAATTTTTATGAGAATGCAGCAACGCGCGTTGGGCCAGCTAGTATTTAATAATGAGAATAATATTATTATCATACATTATATTATAATGATATGAAGAAGGCTATCATAATTTTCTTATATTTTCATGATATTTTTAAATAATATTATAATTATTATATTTCATCTATTGACAATAATATTGATGTATGTACAATGATAAAACTCACCTCATATTTACATTTCAAAGGAGAAAATTAGATTTCTCTATAACTATAATATGCAATAATCACTTGATTGAAAATAAACCCTGAATAAAAAATCCTATAAACGCCTATGTGACTGGCTTATATAAAATTATAAACCAAAAAATTATTAACCTAATAAAAGACACCGTATTCACATTTCAAAGTTCAATATCAAAGTTGCCTTCAATATGCTATAATTATTTTATTGATAATAAACCCTAAATAAATAAGAAATATAAATAAAACACCCCTGAATCTGACTTATAAAAAAATATTAATCAAGCACATGGTTTAGTCCAGACTTGATCAAGACTCTCCACAAGACTGAGACTAAAAACTCAGGCTCGAAGTCTTTATGACATAAAGAAAGCAGAAAAAATGAATTTATGACCTTCCATAAGAAGCAGGACACTAGTATTGACTCCCACAGTGACATCTTACAACCGTTTTACAGTTCACAAAGTTGACAAATTGCAGTCATTCATCTTTCTTTCACGTGTTTCATTCACAAAAGAATCTAGATCAGGCAACAAGCAGAAAAAGAATGCTCAAAAAAGCCATTCACTGACTTGGAATAATTGCAAGCATTGTCATAGGTTTTAAGTTATCAAACTGATGGAAGTAGATCAGTTATTTGAGCAGGTTTTATTACAGATAAAATATATTTTTATGATCAACTTCATCCTTGTATGAGTAAAGGTGAAATATTTTATCTATTTATTAATTTATGTAGACGCAAAAGCTCACAAAAAGAGAAAAAGAGAAATTGAAAAGAGATTGGAAGAGAAAAAAACCTATATTAAGCTAAATGTAGATGCATAATATTCATATAGAAAAATAATAATTTTTCATGAAGGAGATGTCAAAATAATGATTTTTAAAATTGCAATTTTTCTATACAAAGTCATGATGGCATACTGTACAAGATATTAACATTAATGTCAAAAATGACTGACATTCTAGTAAGTTCAAGACTGACAAAAAAAGATAAAATAATACAATAATTAATTTGAGAAATCAAAAATACAAGAGAAAACAATAAATGAATGGAAAAAATAGACAATAATATAAATAACTTGATAGAAAGTGAAAAATCTTAATTAGGTTAAGTATATAGTGCCTATATTCACATAGAAAAACAATAATTTTCCATGAAGAAGATGTCAAAATAATAATGTAAAAGCTGTAATTTTTCTATGTATGATTGTGCAAAAATATTGTACAAAATATTAACATTCATGGATATAATTCACATGTTCATGTCATATAAAACATAATTTATATTTGAAATGTAAGCAAGATTGGTAGATAAACGTTAATTGTAATAAAAATGACAAATGGCAAACTACGAAAATGATGAATAACAATTTGAATAAAGCACACAAAACAATATGATTGATCCTATGAGTTACATGTTTAATAATATGTGATAAGTGATTATTAAATGGGATTTAAAGTGTAAGGTTTCCAGTTTTATTCAAGTTAAAAAGCAGATAAACTGGAAAAATCTGGAGAATAATGAATCATAATAAGATATAGATAATAGCAATGTTAAAGTTTCATCCAATGGGATATCCAGTGTAAGGTTCCAATATTTTCTTCAAGTTAAATAGACCAGATAAGCTGGAAAAATCTGGAGAAAAATTATTTATAATAAAAGATAAATAATAAACATGTTAAGGTTTTATCCAATAGGATTTCCAGTAGACATAATAAGTTTTTTAATTTTCAACGTGTTTAGGAGCAAAAAAATGAACTAAAAAAAGCAGGAGAAATGTTTTATAATAAAATATAACAGTAGTTACCATGTTCAGGTTTAACCAATTATCAAATAGAATTTCAAGCACAGTTCTCTCCAATTTTCTTCGAGCTATAAGGAAGGAATAAACAAAGTTTATTTATTTATTTATAAATAAAAGTTGAAAAAATCTTTTATAACAAAAGACAAACAGTAATTACCATGTTGAAGCTTATCCAATACGATATCCAGTACAAGGTGTAACACTTCCAAAGTAGAATATAATATAGGAACTGTTAATCACACTTTTAAACCATTTGATCACGTGTAAATTGTAAAATAAAGGGTTTAGGGTTGTGGTAGTGCTAGCAGCGGGGTTTAGGCACGTGATTCTAACTGGGGGTTGACTAGGGGTAGTTGCCGTTGTTATAGGCCAGCCGGGGTGGTTCCGGAAACCCCAATAATAACAATAATAATATCAAAACAGCAGCAGCTGACAACAACCCTCTCGCTCCAACCCTTCTTCGTCTAAACTAGAGTCGCAAAGCTCAGCTGATAGAGAAGGGGTTGGGGTGGATCGTAAAGAGGAAGGGTTCAAGGAGTAGGAGGGTTTGGGTGATAGGAAATTGTGGAGTGATATGTGGTTGAATGACGAAGGGGTGGGAGGGAGAAGGAGTAGGTGGAGGAGGGTGATGAGGGGGCCGAGAAGGAGGAGAAGGTGGAGGAGAAAGAGGAGGAATAGGAGGAAGAGGAGGAAGAGGAGGAAGAGGAGGAAGAGGAGGAAGAGGAGGAAGAGGAGGAAGAGGAGGAAGAGGAGGAAGAGGAGGAAGAGGTAAAGGAGAAGGAGATGAGGAGGACGAGAAGGAGGAGGAGAAAGTGTAGGAAGAGGTGGAGGAAGAGAATGAGTAGGAGGAGGGTGAGGGGTAGAAGGAGGGGAAGGAGGAGAAGGAGGAAAAGGAGGAAAATGATGAGGAGGAGGAGAAGGAGGAGTAGGAGGAGAAGGAGGAGAAGGAGGAGGATGAGGAGGAAGAGGAGGAGAAGAAGAAGAAGGAGGAAGTGGAGAGAAAGGTGGAGGAGAAAGAGTAGGAGGAGGTGAAGGAGAAGGAGATGAGGAGGACGAGAAGGAGGAGGAGAAAGTGTAGGAGGAGGTAGAGGAAAAGGAGATAGAGGAGAAGAAGGAGGAGAAGGAGGAAAATGATGAGGAAGAAGAGAATGAGTAGGAGGAGGGGGAGGGGTAGACGGAGGAGGAGGAGATTGATGAAGTGAAATAGGAGGTGGAAATGGAAGAGAAGGAGACGGAGGAGAAGGAGGAAAAGGAGGAAAAGGAGAAGGAGGAGAAGGAGAAGAAGGAGGAGGTGATGGATGAGGAGGAGGAGAAAGAGGAAAAGGAGAAGAGGAGGAGGTAATGGATTAGGAGCAAGAAGAGAAGGAGGAGAGGAAAGTGGAGGAGAAAGTGTAGGAGGAGGTGGAGATGAAGGAAGAGGTAGAAGAAGATGAGGAGGACGAGAAGGAGGTGGTGTGGAAGGAGATGGTGAAGGAGGAGGAGGAGGAGGAGGAGGAGGAGAAGGAGGTGGAGAATGAGGTGGTGGAGAAGGAGGTGAAGGAGGACGAGTAGAATGGTGGTGTGGTGGAGAAGAAGGTGGTAAAGGATGAGAAGGGTTGATGAGGAGGAGGAGTTGGAGGGAAAGGAGGAGGAGAAGGAGTAGAAGTACGAGGTGGTGAAGGAGGAGGATAAGAAGAAGACAAAGAAAACAGGTGGAAATGGAGAAAAAGAACAACAAAAATGAGAAGAAACTGAAGAAGAAGAAATGAAGGGAGAAGAAGAAATGAAGGGAGAAGAAGAAATGAAGTGAGAATAAGAAAAGGAGAAGAAGTTTGTGGAGAAGAAGAAGTAGAAATAAATGGGAAATAAGAAAAGAAGAAGAATAACAAGGAGAAGAAGATGGAGGAGAAAACGTAGAAGAATAAGAAGAAGGAAAGATGGAGAAAAAAAGAAGAGAGAGGATGGCGAAGAAGAATGAAGATGGTGACAGGTTAGGAAGAGGACGAGGAAGAAGAAAAATAGGAAGATGGAGAAGAAGACGAAGAAAGAGGTGTTGAAGAAGAAACTCTGTAGAGAAAGAGAAGAAAAAGGTAGTGGTGAAGTATCAGTAGGTTAGGTAGTAGGAGTAGAAATGGTATAAGAAGAAGATGGAGAAGGAAAGAGATAAAGATAGGTGTTTGGGGGAGTCAATGTTGAGAAGTAAGTCACTAGAGCCCCCCCCCCCCCCTCCCTACGCATTCGAATCAAATAAATTATCTTGTATGAACCTATTGTAGGGGGAGGGGAGAGAGAGCTGCTTTTGAAAATGAGATTCTTAACCCCCCCACCACCCCACCACATCGTTTGTTATGTGAATGATGCGTGTTGCGTATGTCTTTCACTGATGGTGAGACCCTTACGGGGGTAGTTCCCCACCGTTCTATGAGGAAAATAGTGGTTCAAGTGGGTTCCGAACCATTGGGTAAGTGATACTAAGCGGATAACATCAAGTCATAGCAGCTTGGTCACCCATCCAAGAACACAATGTGTTATTAATAATTTGTAGTACTGTATCCGATTTCGACTGTTGGTGACACTTCAGACCACAGCATAATGTTTTGGGCCAAAGAGCGTACTACGCAAACGAGGAGTGAGATAGGTTGCAATAACTTGGTTAACAGAAATGTATTTAAGCCTAGCCCACCGAAACAAACAATACCAGATTTACACTGCACAGGTAAGTGTGTATACTATCTAGTTCACCTCTGAGTTACTGTGTTCAAGCCATTCATAATTCGACAGAGACTTAAGCTACTCTGTACTTTAGTTTTAGTTTGTTTGAGATTGATAACAACCGAAACTAGTATCTCACGGTTTTCAATAAATGTGGCTGTGACAACTTCCAGTCTTATTATGGATGTCTTCCACAATATCACCGTTGCTACTACAAAGAAAGAAAATAAAAAAATTATTGATGCTATTTTTAAAATAAATAAATAATAGCCGAAGAAAAACTATTCAAATCATAAAAAATAAATAGTAGTGCTCATCATTATCAATATAATACACTATTCGAGTTATTTTTGTTAGTTAATTAATTGCATTAGTGAAAATAAATGAAAAAGTTCAAGTAGAACATGTAGAAATACACCCGTTGCTTTGTTTGATACTCAACCGGCGGACATTTGTATCATATTTCTGTCAGCTTGACTAAATTTCTTGAAAACGTCATAAGAATAGCATTGACTGGGATAAAGTGCCTTGCAACGGAGCGCTGCACGATTGCAACAAAGCGTTGCACTTTTAAACAAGTTGCGTATCAGAAACCGTTTAATAAATTAAACGGCCAATCCAATCGGTCACCCTTACAAAGAAGGCTCAGGGGTTCGCACCTTATCTGTATCTGATACCTCCTACGGCTCACGGCTATCACTTCCCTTAAATTCTTATTTAGTAGTTTTTCATACGAATCTAGATGTCTTGATGCGTTTACTTTATATTGTGAAAATTTGAATAGCATTCTAGGCTTTAATAAATTAATAATGTCATGCATAAGAGTGGCCGATTGAATCGCCCAGCCAAAAGGACTCTGTTCTCTGCTGTAAAATGACTTCCCGGTGGTTCGGAACCCACCTAAAATTCACCATGTTTCCAATAAAATGCGGCGAGGTGGAACTACCCGTAAGGGTCTCCCCACCAACAAAGCCATACTTTTATAATACCATTTATTCATTGTTCTGACAAATATGTTCTTCTCAAGTGAAAGAGATAATTTTCAGACTTGATTTTGAATTCATCTTCCCTACCTAACTTATTTTCACTAATTTCGGATTCCTTTAAATGCGATTAATATATTCTGTTTCTGTATAAATATTTGTTACTTTGTTTAATTGTCAGTTACATCAAGCTAACTTATTTCTACTATACTTATTTTCTAACTAATTATATTCACCTTTATCGGCTTCTTCCTCTCCTTCTTATTCATAGTGTAAGAAATACAGTTAAACGTTAGTTAAAGCTAAATAAAAACACTACAATCACTCTTAAATATAACAAACAACCTTAAAAGGAACTGAAAGTCTGTAACTAAAAGCACTGAAGCAACTGAAAACTACAGGGAAATATCTGCGAAAACTTGTGAATTTCAACAAGTTTTAAAAATACTAAAAACCCAAATAATAAGTTAATAAAAGTAGGAAGAATAATATTTTAGCTGTTATTTGGATGCATTCAACTCACTGCAGCTGTAATAAATATTGATCCTCTTTTATGTGAAGTATTCACGCTTGCAGATGTAGAATTCTACTTTCTCTGATAAATAAAGAGCTTGATTAGTTTCTAGCAGGCGAGATCGACTGCGTCAGCGTTTTTATTCAATTATGCAGTAATTTGATCAAGAAAAGGCTTTAAAAGTCCCATGTGTTTGTATTGTTTCCCAAGAATGTGCTGAGATACTCTTTTCTATAGTTGATCCTCTTACAAATCTTTTTTGTTATTATTTTACTATTCATAGGTATAAACTTGCTGTGCAGAACTGACCTTTTTTGAGTCGCGGCGGACGCGTTTCGAACTATGTGGTTCTTCATCGGCGCTTGGTTGCAGACTGACTTAATAAAATTATTATTTTATCAATTTAGATGCAAAGTTCTGAAGTACCGGACGCTGATGCTGAATTAGCGCAGGGTTTTTGTTCATAATTTTTTAACGAAGTTTATTGTATTGGATTTATTAGGGCTTTGAAATGTTCTGTAAGGAAAAAAACATTTTTCAATTATTTTGTGAAATATGTGGGATCAAATTTGAAATTTTTGGGGGGTTTTGGGGGCAATTGATCTCACCTATGAGTCTTTTCAAACTTTTGAGAAATTTTCCATAACTAAAAGGCACCTTGAGGAATAAAATTACATATTTTTTACTCTAATCAAACAAGCAGTTTTTTCAAAACTTTTTTAAATTGATAATTTTACAGATTAAAAAAAAAAATATTTTGGAAAAACTGCTTGTTTGATTGGAGTAAAAAATATGTAATTTTATTCCTCAAGGAGGTCTTTTAGTTATGGAAAATTTATCAAAATTTTGAAATCACTCATAGGTGAGATCAATTGCCCCCAAAATCCCCGAAAAAATTCAAATTTGATCCCCCATATTTCACTAAACAATTGAAGAAATTTTTTTTCCTTACAGCAATAGATATCATTTCAAAGCCTTAATAATATTCAATTCAAGAAACTTTGAAAACAAAATGTCCAAAAACCTTGCGCACAGCCCAGCGTAATGTTCGACTATGCAACGTTTGATCAAACGCTAAGAGCTGGAAAGGAAATAAATAATTCATTGGATTTATCTAACATATTATTTGTAGTGCTTGGTAATAGTATTTTTCGGATCTCTATTTTAAGAACATCTCATATTAATTATTCAATTGTTCACTCCAATTTTACAAGTCTCTCACAATTGTTAGTTGGTCTTTCAAATTTTGAAAATAAGTATTCTTCAAGCTCTCCATAATTGTATTTCTGTACCTCGGAGGTAGAGGACACTACAGGGGCGGATCCAGGATTTTTGTAAGGGGGGGGCGCACCCTAGGATTTTTGTAAGAGGGGGTTTGGAATACCCTGCACAAAAAGGGGGTCTGGGGTACTCGCCCGGAAATTTTTTTAAAATTTTAAATGCTAGAAATATCTTTGTAAGGGGGTTTTGGAGAACCCCCCACGGGAAGGTGTCCAGGTGATCTCCCTAGGAAAAAAATTTAGAGATTGCCTAGAGATTACTTTTTTGAAGCACTTGAACTGAAAAAATTGCAGTAGTTTTGTACAAAAATGATTGTATTATAGCAAAATTAATTGAAAATTCCGGTATCATTATCTGACACGTGTTCAGACCTGAAATCTTATTGAAAGTAAGAAACAATAATAATTGTTCTATTCAAGGGGGTAGAGCCAGTAAGAATGAATATAAGATATATTTTTTTAATTTCCTCAGTGGTTTTCATCCTTACATCAACTGTTGGTACTATTGATGTCAATGACGATAACGAACTTTCATTTTACACCAGCACTTAACTTTTGTAAGTAGTATCAGACGCGTTTAAGGACGTGAGTCCTAGTAGGTTAAAAAGGGGGATTCTGGCACACCCCCCCCCTTCCCCCCCACCAAAACCGGAAGTAATATGACAGAACGGAAGTCCAAACCGGAAGTAATATGACAGACCGGAAGTCCAAACCGGAAGTAATATGACAGACCGGAAGTCAAACCGGAAGTCAAACCAGAAGTAATATGACAGACCGGAAGTCAAACCGGAAGTCAAACCGGAAGTCAAACTGGAAGTCAAACCGGAAGTCAAACCGGAAGTCAAACCAGAAGTAATACAATGGACCGGAAGTCAAACCGGAAGTCAAACCGGAAGTGATAAATGGCCCCTCCCACCCGAAAAATGACCCCCCTTCCCCGAAAAGTGGACCCCCCCCCTTGTCCTAAAAGTGGACCCCCCCCCTGTCCAAAAAGTGACCCCCTCTTCTTAAAAGTGGCCCCCCTCTCCCTAAAAGTGACCCCCCTCTCCCTAAAAATGACCCCCTCATCCTAAAAGTGGACCCCCTCTGCCGAAAAATGGTTCCCCTTACCCTAAAAGTGGTTCCTCTGTCCCAAAAATGGTACCCCTCACCCTAAAAGTTAACCCCCTCATCCTAAAAATGGTACCCCTCATCCTTAAAATGGTACCTCTGTCCCTAAAAGTGGACCCCTCAACCGAAAAATGACTCCTATTACCAAAACGTGGCCCCCCTCTCCCGAAAAGTTGACCCCTTCATCCTAAAAACGGTTCCCTTCTCCCTTAAAGTGCTCCCCCTTGCCCGAAAAGTGATCCCCTCATCCTAAAAACGGTCCCCCTCTCCCTAAATGTGGACCCCTCATCCTAAAAAAGGTCCCCCTTACCCGAAAGATGACCCCCTTAAAAGTGGTCCTCCTCTTCCTAAAATTCCAATGGATAGGTTTCAATGAGAAAAAGAGAGAGATCCTCCATCACCAACCTTCTCATTCCAGTTGTGTCTGCTCATGACTCATTAGTTTGGGATCCACTTGGGTAGCCCATAGCATGACTATGCATATTCAATACTGATAGGCCAAGGTCAGGGGCCTTGGGTGGGGGCCTGGCATGAGTATTCGCCCAAAAAAATGGCTCCCCGCTCCCTAAAAGTGGTCAGAACATCCGTAAAAATTCCAATGGATCAGTTTCAATGAGAGAGACCCATACATCCATCATGTGGCCCCGGCCTTCTCATTCCAGTTGTGTCTGCTTGTGACCATGACTCAATAGTTTGGGATCCACTTAGGTAGCCCATAGCATGACTATGCATATTCAATACTGATTGATAGGCCAAGGTCAGGGGCCTTGGGTGGGGCTGGACTATAACATATAAAGAATGATTTATAGACTTAGTCATATTCTGGGGCTAGGGCATCTGGGGAATTTGCTGGACTATAAAGAATGATCTTTAGACTTAGTCATACATGAGGCATGTGGGGAGGGGCATGGGGGGAATTTGCTGGACTATAAAGAATGATCTCTAGACTTAATCATACATGGGAGCATGTGGGGAGGGGCATGTGGGGAGTTTGCTGGACTATAACCTATAAGGATCCCATCCAATACCCCGCCTCACTAGCCTACCGGCCTTGGCATTCTGTATGACGTCATTCCAATGCAGGAGAAGCCCATAGCATGACACCCCCAAGAAACTCTGACCCATATGCATGTGCATGCTATCCTTGTGCTCCCCTTAAAGCCCCTAATGTCACTCTTAATACCCCTAGTGTTTCCCTAGTGCCCCTCTTAATACCCCTAGTGTTTCCCTAGTACCCCACCTAATGCCCCTAGTGTTTCCCTAGTGCCCCTCTTAATGCCCCTACTGTTTCCCTAGTGCCCCTCTTAATACCCCTAGTGCCCCCCTTAATGCCCCTACTGTTTCCCTAGTGCCCCTCTTAATGTCCCTAGTGTTTCCCTAGTGCCCTCTTAATACCTCTAGTGTTTCCCTAGTGCCCCACTTAATGCCCCTAGTGCTCCCCTAGTGCGCCCCTAGTGCGCCCCTAGTGCGCCCCTAGTGCGCCCCAGGTGCTCCCCTAGTGCTCCCTAGTGTTCCCCTAGTGCGCCCCTGGTGTTCCCCTAGTGCGACCCTAGTGCTCCCCTAGTGTACCCCTAGTGCTCCCCTAGTGCGCCCCTAGTGCCCCTAGTGCGCCCCTAGTGCTCCCCTAGTGTTCCCCTAGTGCGCCCCTAGTGTTCCCCTAGTGCGCCCCTAGTGCTCCCCTAGTGCGCCCCTAGTGCCCCCTAGTGCGCCCCTAGTGCTCCCCTAGTGCGCCCCTAGTGCGCCCCTAGTGCCCCCTAGTGCGCCCCTAGTGCTCCCCTAGTGCGCCCCAGCTGCTCCCCTAGTGCTCCCCTAGTGTTCCCCTAGTGCGCCCCTAGTGCTCCCCTAGTGCGCCCCTAGTGCTCCCCTAGTGCGCCCCTAGTGCTCCCCTAGTGCCCCCTAGTGTGCCCCTAGTGTTCCCCTAGTGCGCCCCTAGTGCTCCCATAGTTCCCCTCTAGTGTGCTGCAATCTATTGCATTAAGTCGAAAGTAAACATAATCCAAAAATGGTCACCCTATAAGGAATGATCCAAGCCAATACTATGTCATCTAAAGTCTACATAACCTCGAAATGGATTACCCATAAGGAATGATCCAAGCCAATACCATGTAATCTAAAGTTAACATAACCTCAAAATGGATAACCCATTAGGAATGATCCTAGCCAATATTAAGCAATCTATTGCATTAAATCCAACCCATAATTATAATGTCAACATTACCTATATGGATATACCTATAAGGGATGATCCAAGCCAATAGCATGTAATCTAAAGTCAACATAAACTCAAAATGGATAATCCATAAGGAATGATCCAAGCCAATACCATGTAATCTATTGCATTACATCTAACCTATAAATCTAAAGTCAACATAACTTAAAAATAGATAAACCATAAGGAATGATCCAAGCCAATACTACATAATCTATTGCATTACATCGAAAGACAATATAACCTATAATGATTGATTCAACCCAATACTACATGATCTAAAGACAATATAACCTATTAGGATTGATCCAACCCAATACTATGCAATCTATTGCATTACATCTAACCTATAAATCTAAAGTCAGCATGGACCCAAAATGGATAACCTATAAGGGATTGTCCAACCCAATACTACATAATCTATTGCATTAAATCCAAAGTCAACATAACCTCAAAATGGTTAACCTATAAGGAATGATCCAGGCCAATATTATACAATCTATTACATTAAATCTAACCTATAAATAGTCAAAATTGTGTCTGTATCAAATCCAACCTATAAATCTAAAGTCAGCACTACCTCAAAATGGATAACTATGGGTGACATCGCCCCCATCACTTATGAGCATTACTCAGTGGTTTGGGACCCACCTAGGTACCCCATAGCATGACACCCCTTTGTGATGTCCCCTAGTACTCCCTTAGAGTTCCACTAGTGTTCCCCAGTGTCCATTAGACCTCTCATGAGTACCCCTAGTTCTCTCTAGTGTCCCCAATGTCCCAAGTGCTCCCCTAGTACACCCCTACTATCCCTAGGTTGTTAGGTACACCCCTACTATCCCTAGGTTGTTAGGTCATGAGCACACCTAGCACTCACATAGTGCAAACCTAGTGCACACTCGGGTTGTAAGGTCATGTTGGGTAAGTTGGGTAGGTCATGTTAGGTTAGGTCATGTTAGGTTAGATTAGTTTGGTTAGGTTAGGTTAGTTTAGGTTCGATCATGTTAGGTTAGGTTAGGTTAGGTTAGGTTAGGTTAGGTTGGGTTAGGTTCGATCATGTTAGGTTAGGTTTGGTTGGGTTAGGTCAGTTGGGTTAGGTTGGGTTAGGTGGCGCGCCACTTTTAAACCCAACTGACCTAACCCAACCAAACCTAACCTAACATGATTGAACCTAACCCAACCTAACCTAACCTAACCTAACCTAACCTAACCTAACATGATCGAACCTAAACTAACCTAACCTAACCAAACTAATCTAACCTAACATGACCTAACCTAACATGACCTACCCAACTTACCCAACATGACCTTACAACCCGAGTGTGCACTAGGTTTGCACTATGTGAGTGCTAGGTGTGCTCATGACCTAACAACCTAGGGATAGTAGGGGTGTACCTAACAACCTAGGGATAGTAGGGGTGTACTAGGGGAGCACTTGGGACATTGGGGACACTAGAGAGAACTAGGGGTACTCATGAGAGGTCTAATGGACACTGGGGAACACTAGTGGAGCTCTAAGGGAGTACTAGGGGACATCACAAAGGGGTGTCATGCTATGGGGTACCTAGGTGGGTCCCAAACCACTGAGTAATGCTCATAAGTGATGGGGGCGATGTCACCCATAGTTATCCATTTTGAGGTAGTGCTGACTTTAGATTTATAGGTTGGATTTGATACAGACACAATTTTGACTATTTATAGGTTAGATTTAATGTAATAGATTGTATAATATTGGCCTGGATCATTCCTTATAGGTTAACCATTTTGAGGTTATGTTGACTTTGGATTTAATGCAATAGATTATGTAGTATTGGGTTGGACAATCCCTTATAGGTTATCCATTTTGGGTCCATGCTGACTTTAGATTTATAGGTTAGATGTAATGCAATAGATTGCATAGTATTGGGTTGGATCAATCCTAATAGGTTATATTGTCTTTAGATCATGTAGTATTGGGTTGAATCAATCATTATAGGTTATATTGTCTTTCGATGTAATGCAATAGATTATGTAGTATTGGCTTGGATCATTCCTTATGGTTTATCTATTTTTAAGTTATGTTGACTTTAGATTTATAGGTTAGATGTAATGCAATAGATTACATGGTATTGGCTTGGATCATTCCTTATGGATTATCCATTTTGAGTTTATGTTGACTTTAGATTACATGCTATTGGCTTGGATCATCCCTTATAGGTATATCCATATAGGTAATGTTGACATTATAATTATGGGTTGGATTTAATGCAATAGATTGCTTAATATTGGCTAGGATCATTCCTAATGGGTTATCCATTTTGAGGTTATGTTAACTTTAGATTACATGGTATTGGCTTGGATCATTCCTTATGGGTAATCCATTTCGAGGTTATGTAGACTTTAGATGACATAGTATTGGCTTGGATCATTCCTTATAGGGTGACCATTTTTGGATTATGTTTACTTTCGACTTAATGCAATAGATTGCAGCACACTAGAGGGGAACTATGGGAGCACTAGGGGCGCACTAGGGGAACACTAGGGGCACACTAGGGGGCACTAGGGGAGCACTAGGGGCGCACTAGGGGAGCACTAGGGGTGCACTAGGGGAACACTAGGGGAGCACTAGGGGAGCACCTGGGGCGCACTAGGGGAGCACTAGGGGCGCACTAGGGGCGCACTAGGGGGCACTAGGGGCGCACTAGGGGCGCACTAGGGGAGCACTAGGGGCGCACTAGAGGGCACTAGGGGCGCACTAGGGGAGCACTAGGGGCGCACTAGGGGAGCACTAGGGGCGCACTAGGGGAACACTAGGGGCGCACTAGGGGAACACTAGGGGAGCACTAGGGGCGCACTAGGGGCACTAGGGGCGCACTAGGGGAGCACTAGGGGTACACTAGGGGAGCACTAGGGGCGCACTAGGGGAACACTAGGGGCGCACTAGGGGAACACTAGGGAGCACTAGGGGAGCACCTGGGGCGCACTAGGGGCGCACTAGGGGCGCACTAGGGGAGCACTAGGGGCATTAAGTGGGGCACTAGGGAAACACTAGAGGTATTAAGAGGGCACTAGGGAAACACTAGGGACATTAAGAGGGGCACTAGGGAAACAGTAGGGGCATTAAGGGGGGCACTAGGGGTATTAAGAGGGGCACTAGGGAAACAGTAGGGGCATTAAGAGGGGCACTAGGGAAACACTAGGGGCATTAGGTGGGGTACTAGGGAAACACTAGGGGTATTAAGAGGGGCACTAGGGAAACACTAGGGGTATTAAGAGTGACATTAGGGGCTTTAAGGGGAGCACAAGGATAGCATGCACATGCATATGGGTCAGAGTTTCTTGGGGGTGTCATGCTATGGGCTTCTCCTGCATTGGAATGACGTCATACAGAATGCCAAGGCCGGTAGGCTAGTGAGGCGGGGTATTGGATGGGATCCTTATAGGTTATAGTCCAGCAAACTCCCCACATGCCCCTCCCCACATGCTCCCATGTATGATTAAGTCTAGAGATCATTCTTTATAGTCCAGCAAATTCCCCCCATGCCCCTCCCCACATGCCTCATGTATGACTAAGTCTAAAGATCATTCTTTATAGTCCAGCAAATTCCCCAGATGCCCTAGCCCCAGAATATGACTAAGTCTATAAATCATTCTTTATATGTTATAGTCCAGCCCCACCCAAGGCCCCTGACCTTGGCCTATCAATCAGTATTGAATATGCATAGTCATGCTATGGGCTACCTAAGTGGATCCCAAACTATTGAGTCATGGTCACAAGCAGACACAACTGGAATGAGAAGGCCGGGGCCACATGATGGATGTATGGGTCTCTCTCATTGAAACTGATCCATTGGAATTTTTACGGATGTTCTGACCACTTTTAGGGAGCGGGGAGCCATTTTTTTGGGCGAATACTCATGCCAGGCCCCCACCCAAGGCCCCTGACCTTGGCCTATCAGTATTGAATATGCATAGTCATGCTATGGGCTACCCAAGTGGATCCCAAACTAATGAGTCATGAGCAGACACAACTGGAATGAGAAGGTTGGTGATGGAGGATCTCTCTCTTTTTCTCATTGAAACCTATCCATTGGAATTTTAGGAAGAGGAGGACCACTTTTAAGGGGGTCATCTTTCGGGTAAGGGGGACCTTTTTTAGGATGAGGGGTCCACATTTAGGGAGAGGGGGACCGTTTTTAGGATGAGGGGATCACTTTTCGGGCAAGGGGGAGCACTTTAAGGGAGAAGGGAACCGTTTTTAGGATGAAGGGGTCAACTTTTCGGGAGAGGGGGGCCACGTTTTGGTAATAGGAGTCATTTTTCGGTTGAGGGGTCCACTTTTAGGGACAGAGGTACCATTTTAAGGATGAGGGGTACCATTTTTAGGATGAGGGGGTTAACTTTTAGGGTGAGGGGTACCATTTTTGGGACAGAGGAACCACTTTTAGGGTAAGGGGAACCATTTTTCGGCAGAGGGGGTCCACTTTTAGGATGAGGGGGTCATTTTTAGGGAGAGGGGGGTCACTTTTAGGGAGAGGGGGGCCACTTTTAAGAAGAGGGGGTCACTTTTTGGACAGGGGGGGGTCCACTTTTAGGACAAGGGGGGGGGTCCACTTTTCGGGGAAGGGGGGTCATTTTTCGGGTGGGAGGGGCCATTTATCACTTCCGGTTTGACTTCCGGTTTGACTTCCGGTCCATTGTATTACTTCTGGTTTGACTTCCGGTTTGACTTCCGGTTTGACTTCCAGTTTGACTTCCGGTTTGACTTCCGGTTTGACTTCCGGTCTGTCATATTACTTCCGGTTTGACTTCCGGTTTGACTTCCGGTTTGACTTCCGGTCTGTCATATTACTTCCGGTTTGGACTTCCGGTCTGTCATATTACTTCCGGTTTGGACTTCCGGTCTGTCATATTACTTCCGGTTTTGGGGGGGGAGGAAGGGGGGGGGGGTGCACCAGATGTGACATTTTTATACTACTAGTCCTATTCTCAGTGAATAGAAAATAGAAACTGCTATACAGAGTACACTACCCAAAGTATACAGAGCGAAACGGAATACTATGTATTCTCTGTTTGCTGAAGATGGTACTCGGGTCTTGAAACGCGTGCGCTACTACTCACAAAAATGTAAGTATGTTTAAAGCAAGTTTATAATCGTTATTAACATTGCTATCTTTTAGGTATATTATTTATGTATTCTAAATTAATAATAGTCAAGCATAAAGCTTGAGTATATTTTAAAATAATAAACACAAAACACCAGGAGGCCACGTTAAAGTAAATTTCATCTAGCTCTCGTATCATTGTCAATGGAACAATGGGTGATCCGGACCTTCATTGTTTCAGTAAGAAAATTAGAGCCGGCTTACTTGAAACTATTCCCATTCCCCTATGTTTGATAATAATTATATAAAATAATTAGATAATTAAAGATAAATTATTTATCTTTCCTGAGATGGATTACCGTACAAATAGGGCACCGTACTTAAAAATTTCCCTTGAAACGGGTTTTGGGATAGCCCCCTGCAACCTTTTGAAAAATGAAACAATTCCCCTGAAACCACATTTTAAGCGATTTTAGATTTGAATTCATCTATTTTGAAAATTCAACCCACGTTATGTGTCAAAGTAAATTTCATGAAGCTCTTACGTTATTATCAAAGTGTGATCCGGGCCCTCATTGTTTTAGTAAAACAATTAAATGCAGGTATTTATACTCTGCTCTTTTTGATCCCTCACCGTTTCTGATTCTGGTACTGTATATACCGGTACTATACTTTAAATTTTCTTTTAAAAGGAGAGTTTGTGGTTGCTCTATAGGCTATTATTAATTTTTTAAATATGTAATTTTTTAAGTATCATTTTAATGAAGTCGCTTTCTTTTTACCACATTTATCTAATACCACATTTTTATCGATTTCATACATCTTCTTTTGACAAATGTTGTCTCTAAAGGCTTCTTATAATTTGAAAATTTATTTTGTCTCTGGAGGATCTATCCACCTGATTCCCTTATAGCTACGCCACTGTGATGTCACATGAACAATAAATACATGAAAATTAATCGAGTTTTAAAACGTGTTCAACATTGCAAAAAAAATTAAACCATTAGTACTCAATTATAACATTTACAGTTAGTTATACATAGACACTATGTATCATACAACCTAAAACTATGCATAGTGAATCATTCAAATAATTAAAGTGATGTTAATATTCAAAACTTAAATTTTCTTCTAATAAATCATGAAAAATTGCGGATAAATTTTGCGCCCCCCCACCCCCAGCATTATATGCCCCTAGTCCAGAGAATTTTTATAAATCCAGCACTGGTGAGGGGACACCAAATGGAGAAACAGCCGAAATTATCATGTCTACTTTTTTTAAATAAATATGGCTAATGACAATATTATTTTACAGTAGTCTTATTAATTTTGGACATCACTAAAACCAATACAAATTAGATTATTATAAAAGGATGTTAAAGAAAAATAACGATTTCGAATCAGTTGGGTTACTTAATAGATGTATAAAGTTTTTAAAGATGTATCATTTTTCACTAGCATTAACCATAAAATATATTTTCACACTACCTCAAGGGGGGGGCGCGCGCCCCCCGCGCCCCCCTGCTGGATCCGCCCTTGGGACACTATGTCCAATTTCCCAATTTTTCAGGAGAGCAGTTTAAAGATTTTTTTCAAACTCCAATTGACAAACTGACAATTGAGTGAAAAGTAGGCAACATCATTGTGTCACAAAGTTATATCTATACTCTTCCTTCAATATATCTTATTATATCATGAGGAAAATTGATTTTTTTTCAATTATTTTTAAAGTGGACACAGTGTTGTGGTTAGATAGTGTTGTTTAAAAATGTATGTTTTTAAAGGTATTCTCAAAGTTTGATTACAGTATTGGCTTTGAAACAATCAAATCTTACAAATTCTATATGATTTCATTGAAAACAAACAATAATTCATTAGCAGCAGATAAAATGGCTACAAGAATTAATCTTATTTTGCTAGTTTCTAAAATCTGCAATGTTTGGACAACACTATGTCCAGCTGGTGAACCACATGAAAGAAATCTGAGAGGTTTTTTAACATCAAGTCCACACATGGTGTTATTTATTTATTCAGTCATTCATTCATTTTTTTGTTGTTTGCCTCCAAGTGTTACTAAAATCAAATCAGATTTTATTCACATAGGTTATCTTGAATACAAAAAAAAAATAAATGAATGAAATAATTTTTACAGTGAATATTCCCCACAAAAACAAGTCTGAGTGTGGAGAATGAAGTTTTTCAAATGTACTTTCAAATAGACTTGGAGCTCATTTAGAAAGCTGTATCTAGTCTTCCAATTGGTTGTGGAAATAGTTTCCTATATTCTTGGATTTCTTGGTCCATAACGATCTGCGTTGTTAATATTAACTTTTTGTTGTAAATTTAATTAGTTAGACTGTTTAACCGACTGCAAGTCGTTAAATTTACAACAAAAGTGACCTATATCTCTTTGCAGTTCATTAAAAACTACATACACTGTGCAATAATCATAGAATATCAAAAAATGGACATAGTGTTTACAGATTTATGTTTTCAACTCAAGTACTTGCACAGCAAACAGTGGCTATATAACAATTTACAAAATAAAATTAATTGAATCTACAAGTATGAACTTTATAAAAAAATTTAAGATAAAAAGTGAAATGTGGAGTAGTAAAGTGAAACAATCGCAAAAAGTAGTCATGACCCACCTATGATTGTCTCATTTAAGTCAGCAAGTTGTAGGTCACCAATACGAGCAGCTAATCCGAGCAGCTTCAAGAGCTGGAGTTGTACTGATGCATTTGAGGAGGAGGTCTTGCAAGCAGTTGCATAGATGCACCGAAATTGCATCGGCTTGCATGCAGCGGCTCATCAAAAGTGCATCGGCCTGTCTTCGCTTGTATATTGTCTAATCCGATTAGATATATATGGTGTTGATGAGAGGGGGGATGGGGTTAGCAACTTAAGTTTTACAAGTCTCATTTAAGTTTGGGGTGGTGGAGAAGGCTTAGCAACTTTCGTTTGTAAGGTTGAAGAGTTAGAGGGTTTTAAGGGTTGGATATAGCCTAATGAGATTTTCCGTTACATATAATTAGCTGTAGCTATCAGGGCTTTTCATTGAAGGGAAAACTTTCTTGGGAAACTCATGTTGGAGGAAAATTTCTTGGAAAATTCATATCGGAGGTTTAAAGCAGATGATGGACGTATTGTGGAAGGGTTGTACCGTATATTTAGCATGTTAAATCGTGTGCGGAGAAATGGCTGTCAGAAGCTTAACTAGTGACAAGAACAACTGTGTTTGGAAGAATTGGGTTAGGTGCTAGTTTAAATAAGTTCAAATTGTTGATCCGATTGGCCCCGTGGTTCGGAACCCACCAAAATGAAACTGCTGACAAGAATGATTGTATTTGAGGGGATTGGATTAAATTATTATTAGTTTAAATTGTTGATCTGATTGGCCCATTGGTTCGGATCCCACCTAAATCTATAGGGGGGGAAAAATGGCTAGATGGTGAGCTGGAACTACCCGTAAGAGTCCCCCAAAAACAAAAGCTAAGAAAGCCATGGGCACCTACTCAGAAACCTGCCGGTTTAGTGGGGGCCGTGATGTATTTTATTGAAGAAAAAATTGATTGATTATAGACCCATGAATTGTTTGAGTATCAATGAATTATTATCAGTTTGAATTAGTTTATTAGTTTTAATTTATTGAACTGATTCGGATCCCACCTAAATCTGTAGGTGCACCATGTCTTCCATAGGAGAATTGGATCTACCTGTGCCACACAGTGTGGTACACAAGAGTGCCACACAAACAAAGGTTATAAGCAATTCAAATAATTAAGGGTCGTAAATTTTGTCACAGCTTGAGACCCATGAATATGAGCCAACATTTCATTATAATTAAACTTAAAAGAAATACATAATAAGTATAGTTCAATTATTATAATAATTATAGAAAATATAAAAATTTGGAACAAGAGCTAAGACTGTAGCACTCAATTTTCAGCTAAAACTAGTATAGAGTGTATCAAAACTAGTGGATTGCTCTAGGCAAGTGCTGTAGTGCAAATATTTAGGATATTTATTGAATAACTAATTAAATTTATAATAGAAAAAACTACGTTCAATTTAATTTATTCATTAGCCATAGAACAATAAAAGAATGGATTGGAAATGATTTAATGGTGAACCAATTTAATTTAAAAATACCCAGAAAAATGGGATAAGATTGGATAAGAAAAATGAGAAGGTAAAAAGAAGGGAATTTCAATAATCTCTTGGGGAAAAATCTCCTCCAATTCAGGAAGTGGGAATAAATAACGAACAAATACCCCGACTTCCAGATAATATAATAAATTAAGGAATAAATAAATCAGAAATTAAATAATAAGGTAGATAGTGATCAAAGAAAATAGATAAATTATTAAAAGATTATAAAACCTGCCGTACGGTAGCCCAATAGCTTATCTATCAACGTTGTGGAGGAGAAGAATTTATTAGCTAATTATTATTTATTAACAAAGGGAAACTTTTCTAATAGCCTTCAACGTCGTTATGAAGAAGAATTAAAAATAATCTTGAAAAAATACTCCTAAACAATACGCCTGCATCCTATAATGCAAGAACAGAGAAGAGATCCGTAATAGATTGTATGATTGGATAAAGTTGACGCTCCTGTTATCTAGCGGTATGAATTATAACTATGTCAATCTACATTATAAAATCTATAGATGTAATGCCTGGGTCTGCTAGCTGCTTGAGGGAATGCTTACGCTATCTCGCGGCGCAAATTAAAACTAAACCGATGTAAATTGTAAAAGGTAGCCTGGCGTTTTCATTTTTCTTCAAATAACTTCTTTATCTTTCAATTTATCGAAAATGGTCATAATACATGATTTGTAGAACGTAAAAATGTCTACAAATTATGTTTCTTTAAATTTTTTGTAAAAACTGAGTATTACTTCATAATTTGTCAAAAACCTGATGCACATTCTATTAACTTCCTCATTAATCGGCCGTGAATGTTGCATGGCTTCAGTTTTCTTCAAATAACTTGTTTATTGTTGAATTTATTGGAAAGGATCATAGGACATAATTTGTAGAACTTGAAAAGATCTGAAAATAAATTCCAATAGTATGTTTTTGTAATAACCGAGTTTTGACAGAATTTGTCAAAACCCGTTGAACGTTCTTACTTGCTTACCGGTATAAGTTTGGTTTACCGTACGTTTGTGAATAATTATTTATTATTATAACTTAATTTAAATAGTAGGGGTTCTAGAAATGTTTTTAAATTCTTGTTTTAGCTCTCCTTTATGTGAATATTACTGATTGAATTAAATCACATTAATGATATAAATAAATATTAATAATTTACAGTAGCCTATAAACAAAATTTTGTTGTAGGAAAACAGAAATAAATTAATTAAAGAAACAAATTAATTTTCTATTTCCCCCTATCTATCCTATTATTCGTCTTCTTCTTCTCCTTAAAATTAGAGAAAAACATTTTCCTCATATTTTTCGAATAAATAAATGATGTGACAACCAATAGACGCACCGTGCAAACCGGTCTCATTGAATAACATTGTAGAGATAGCTGCCTGGTTTTGTGGCTTCTTGTAGTAGGCGCTCTTATACACGGGAAGGATAGGGAATTCCCTAAAGGCTCGATAGCAAGGTGCTCAATATACAGCGGCAGAGTAGCCTAATTTCAGACTCGACTGATCTTTTTTTAAAGATAAAATAAGGAATGTAATATGGAATAATATAGATGGCAACAATTTAATATAGCCTAATAAAATACAAGAAAAAAAATAACTTTTTCAAGTGAATTCAACGACTTGCAGTCAAATTTTTATTAAAAGGCCTTGAAGATGGGTTTTAAAAACTCGAAAACGTTCGGCCTACAGAAGTAAGTGAAATACTACTTATTTTAATAAAAATTTTAATGCAAGTCGTTGAATTCACTTGAAAAGTTCTTATTAACAAAGCAGTTCGTCATGGAACAAGAAATCCAGGAAAATAATATAAAATAAAATAAATTATTAAAATAAAGTAAAATGATATAAAAAAATAATAGAATTGAATATAATATACAGTGATATATTTCAATACAAATATTGTAATTATAATTTGTAATGAGGTCATTCTCTTTTTTTAATTCTTTTAGTTCTTCTTCACCTACTCCTTCTTGCCCTATATTCTTGTTCTTCTCCCTTTCTTCTTTTCTGATATTGTTCCTCTTTCCTATCTTCTTTTCCTATATTTTTCTTTATGTTTTTCTTCTTCTCCTCCTTCTTCTTCTTATTTCTCTTCTCCTCCTCCCACTGCTCCTTATCATCTTCTCCTTCTTCTTTACAACCTCCTCTTCTGACCCCTCCTCCTCCTCCTTCGCTCCACCCCCTTCTACTCTTCCTCTTTACACTACTTCTTCTTCTTATTATTTTTCTTCTTCTAGTTCATCAATATCACCATCTTCTGCTTCTCTTCTCCCTCATTATCATCCTTCTTCACCTCCTCCTCTTCCTCCTCCTCCCCCCTCCTCCTCCTCCTCCTTCTCCTCCTCCGCCTCCTCCTCCTCCTCCTCATCCTCCTCCTCCTCATCCTCCTCCTCCTCCTCCTCCTCCTCCTCCTCCTCATCCTCGTCCTACTCCTCCTCCTTCTCCTCCTCCTCCTCCTCCTCCTCCTCCTCCTCCTCCTCATCCTCCTCCTCCTCCTCCATTTTCTTCTCATCTTCCTTCTTTTTCTCCTCCTACTCATCCTTCTCCTTTTCCTTCTGCTTCTTCTTCCATCTCATAATCATAACAGGTGCAGCGAGAGGTTTTCCGTTTTCCGCACTAAAAAAAAAAAAAAACAGCGCAAACCGAAACGCGCCACGCTCATGTCGACGTCAGTTTACTTTCACTTTGTTCTATTTTAGCGCTTTTTGTCTTTCGGTTCAGTTTTTGTCACAATAGCAGCGCTGAAACCTGCTATTTCCGGCTTAGAAATATAATTTGTATTCATAACCAGCACAGCCTCGAATAAAATATAGCTGGAAGCTACCTTCTAGCATAATGAATGAGCCGACTGTGTTCATGCTTTTGTTTACAGTCTAGGCCTTTGTTGGTATATATACAGTTATACATTAATGTAAATAATAGTATACTACATATAACATGCAGTAGCACATACATGCATGCCTTACTGTGGCTTTTGAATTACGCTTTATTCATCTCAGATACAAAGAAGCTACATCAATATTGTGTTGCTTTCCAAACGTCCCTTTCGAATGATGGACACAGGAAGGAACTCAGAGGTGTGTTGGACAGTATGCACACTCACCTGTGCAGCCAGACCCTGTGTAAAGAGGTGGGAGTGGACTGTTCAGCAAAGAGCTTCAGAGGTGAATTGAGTTTTATTCATTTCTGATCCAAAAAAAGACTACATCAAATCTGTGTTGCTTTCCAAACGCCTCTTGACTTGGACGCAGTAAGTAGCTGAGAGGTGTGCTAGACAGTATACACACTCACCTATGCAGCCTGACCCTATGTGGAGGTGGAAGTGAACTGTTAAGCAAAGAGCTTCAGAGGTGAATTGAGTTTTATTCATTTCTGATACAAAAAAAATCATATCAATTGTGTAGCTTTCCAAACTTCTCTGTCGAATGATGGCTTGAACGCAGAAAGTAGCTCAGAGGTGTGCTAGACAGTATACACACTCAACTGACGTATTTCTAGCGGTTTTTAGTGTCCACATGTATTTCTTGCCCGAAAAGTTGAATTTTTTTGTGAAAAATTTCCCCTGTCTATGAACCTGTTCCCCCTGGTTTGACGATCAAGGCAAGCGTAGCGAGTCTGCCAGTTGGTTTTAAATAAGAATAATATTTTTTGTGAATACGTCTGAAATGATGACATTTTTAGTTTTTTAATGTCATTCTTAAAATGAGCTATGAATGTGGGTTTGTAGAACTTTCAATGTATTCAACAAAAAATGTGTTTTATTTTGGATGCAAAATCCATTTTTAAACCTGAATCTTATCAATTTATTGATCTCAGCTAATGGGAAATTTGAAGAGGAGAAATTTTTGCACTGCAAGTTCCACTTTTAACTTGAGGCAGGAAGAAAGTGCCATGCTAATATTATTATTATTATTGTTATTTTATATATCTAGTGCATTTTTTGCGGAGTGAATGAAGTTTGCAAATTAATTTGAATAATATTGAACAGTGAACCGGTTCTTGTGGTTGAGTTGTTCGGTGTCAACCGAAATGTGGATCGATGGTGCGGACTTTACTCTCTTTGTTGTACACTGGGCAGGAACGTGGTGAGGAAGAGAGAGAGTGAGTGTGAGAGAGAGAGACTGTGAGAGAGTGAGTGAGCAATAGAAAGGTAGTGATCGGTGGTGGCTACTTGTTTATTTGTACACTAAGCAGGAAAGTTTGAAGAAACGGAAGAATGAGAGGAAGAAAGAGAATAATTGATGAAAAGGTAGAGAGAGAGCGAGTGTGTGAGAGAGACAGATTAGATTAGATTACTTTATTCATGATAGATTTACAATTTTTATTTCCAAATGTGTGCTTACATACAATATGACTATAAAGATCACATAGAAAGTAGACCTGGTTGATACTATTGACATTTTGTTGGAAATATTAAAAGTGATCTAATGTGTAGATCTAATGAAATTAAATTCCAAGTGATGCATTCACATGAAAAGGCGAAGTTTGGACAAAAATTCATCCATTCGAGCACTTAACCTTAACAGAGTGAGAGTGTGTGGTTGATTATTTGTAGTACAGTAAGCAGGAAGGTTGAGAAAAAGGGAAGAATGAAAGAAAATGATAGAATGTGTAAGAGTGAGAGAGTTGAAGAAAGGGTCAGTGAAAAGAGAGAGAGACTGAGTGAGAGAAGAGACTGAAAAAGAGAGCAAGATTGAAGTGAACAGAATATTTGTTGTTAAGGTCAGTTGAATATAGAAGACAGCGAAGAGCTTTTGAATAAAGATTAGAAAGTGGATGACACAGGAATCAGGTGAGTGGGAGAGAGTGAAAGAGAGAGAAGATGGGTATAGGAGAGAGGAGAAGGAAGATAATAAGTTATTGTTGACAAAGTAGAGCTGTCTTTTCAATGCTTTTTCAAAGGCTGCAAAGTCGTTCAAAATGGTCGGAGTGCATTGAAGTATATAAATGGGACCCAAAATTCATTCTTAGGTTAAAGTTTTCTTTTTTCTTCTTCTTTTCATCATATTTTTCTTCTTCTAAGTTGTTTCTTTCAGTAACAAAAACTGTTTTTGGAGGCAACACAAAATAGACCCTTCGCCCATTGACCTCTCACCAATCACCAATCACCCACCCACCCACCTGTAGTTCTATCCATTTTTGAATTCCAATGTTTGCGATATATTTTTGGATTCTCTCTCTTTCTCTTTGTGGAAGAGAAGGCTGAGAAGAACTAGCTCTGCACTCTAGTCAAAGACATCATTGAAACTATGGAAATGGCTGGGTTGGAAGGTAGAGTCTCCTTAGCTTATTATATAGGCAGAGACTGGAAGGAAGACAGAGTCAGCCTACATGGCTTATGGAGGGATAAGAAGAAGAAGAAGAATGAAAAGGAGAAGTAGAAGAGGATGATAAGGAGGAGGAGAAGAGTAAGAAGAAGGAGAAGGAGAAGAAGATAACGTAGAAAAGAAAGTAGAAAAAGAGGTAAAAGAAGCATCAGAAAGGTAAAAAAAATGTTTAGCTCTTGAGAGATGGCAAACATTTGTGAAGATTGGTTACAACTGAATAAGTAACAGGTGGAGAAAAAAGAAGAACAAAATAAAAGTTGTTGTAGAAGAAGAAGGAGAAAATAAAATAGAAAAAAAGAGGTAGAAGAGGCAGCAAGTAAGACAAGATGTAAAACGTATAGCTCCTGAGAGATGGCAAACATTTGTGAAGATTGGCTACAACTGAATAAGTAACAGGTGGAGAAAAAAGAAGAACAAAATAAAAGTTGTTGTAGAAGAAGGAGAAGGAGAAAAAAAAGAGTTTGAGATTGATAATGGTGTAACAACCGAAACTAGTTTCTCGAAGTTTTAATAAATGTGGTTGTGACAATTTCGTCTTATTTTTCATTATGGATACCTTCCACAATATCACCTTCGCCATTACTAAGAAAGTATGAAATATCAATAAATTAATGTAACAACATAAGCACATCTTATATGAGGTAAACCCTAGCATAAGCATTTCTCAACATATAAGGCCGGCAATAGACGGACTGCTTCAAGCAGTCGGGGTCGACTGCTTGAAGCAGTCGCAGTTGGGCGGATTGCATTTTCAATGTTAAAATCAAGACCGCACTACACGGACTGCTTGTGCAGTCGAGTTGCGGTCGGTAACAAAACATGCAGTCCATTTGCAGTCGAGTTCCGCCGTGCTGCCGACTGCAAAAGTGCAGTCGGTCTGCAATACACGGACCGCTTCAAGCAGTCCACTCGACTGCTCGCATCACTTCTCATATTTCACTCATTTTGTGTTTTTCGTAGGCTATGCGTTCTGTGAACATGGCACGTTGTTTTCAAAACTAGTTTTACTTTGTCACTAGAGTATTCTTCAAAGACAAAGATCCTGTTTTATTATATTTTTTGATTTTGGCATAATTTTCTCCTAATTGAACTTTGCTCGTTTAAGATTTAGTTTACCCCCTAATTTTAAGTAATGTTAAGCTCTAGGAGTTATTTAAAGTGAATCTGTCACTCACAATAAATACTTCAAGATATTGAATCATCCTGTTTAGGACTAGAATATATTTTATGGTCCATCCAGTGATTTCAAGGAAATCATTATTAAAAAAAGATGCAGTACCGTACTCTATCCGGTTCCGGCTCTATCTTTTCATAAAAATATCGTTATTCAATATTTCTAGTTATAACTTTTTATTGTAAATTTAACGACTTGCAGTCAATTTTTATAGGTGGTTAAATAATAATTGTACTCACACTTAGCCGAACGTTTTCGAGTTATGGAAACTCATATTCAAGGCATCCTAGATCGGCGATATTGGTTTGTTGGTTAGATGCTCAATGAATTAAATTTTAATCACACATACTTTTTGACCACATGATACAAAAACCACAATTCTTCTAACCAACATCGCCGATCTAGAATGCCTTGAAGATGAGTTTCCAGAACTCGAAAGCGTTTGGCCAAGTGTGAGTACAATTATTATTTATTCACCTACAAAAACTGATTGCAAGTCATTAAATTTCCAATACAAAGTTAATATTAACAACGCAGATCGTTAAGGAACAAAAAATCCAAGAATTTAATTCTAGTACTTAGGCTGGTTATTACTATTTGTTCTATGAAATGATCAATCTTTTTATTGATTTATAATTATTCGCTGTGTAATTAATAACCCTGTGATTTTATATACTGTAATGTTACTATTTCTTGTATTTTTTCATGTCAAGTGGCCATCTTTGTATGACGAGAATAATGTATTATTATATTAAATTAATAATGGCTCTCCACAGTCTCAACTCTACTCCGCCTATTGAACAAGGCAGTCACCGACTGCTTGAAGCAGTCCAAAAGCAGTCGAGCCGACTGCAAACCGACTGCTTTTGGACTGCTTCAAGCAGTACGTCGGTTTGCAGTCGGCTCGACTGCAAATCGACTGCACTTTTGCAGTCACTTACAACTGCTTGAAGCAGTCCGTCTATTGCCGGCCTAAGCCAATCTTATTATGAGATAAAAACAAGCATAAGGCTTCCTAACATTTAAGTCAATCATATAATTATTATGGGATAAAAGCAAGCATAACACTTTTGCGCTAGCAGTGAGTTGAGAAATATGTATTTTTATAATTTTATGATTTTTTTTGTAAATCACGCCTTGGTGACGTTAAGGAGTATACAAGTCAGATTAACAATTATACAATCTTATACATTAGTTACCATAATTTATTACTATATCAATTAGTTGAGGTGAGGCTGTGTAGAAAACTTGAAAACTTTCTGATGGTGTAAATTGTAAAAGGATTACTTTTTCCCAGTATTTGAGTAGGCATAAATTCACCTTATGAGGCCATATAATAACTCACATTTGCCAAGAAAAAACAAGAACTTATAAATACATAAACTTAGAAATATTAGAACTTGGAAATACATAAACTTATAAATATAAGAACTCATAAATACAAGAAAGAAAAAGCAGAAGCAATAAACAAATAAGAGCATTCATATGAAGACACATAAGATACAAGAAGGAAAAAGAAAACACATTATACAAATGAGAACATTCTCATATAAGGAGATATTTCTGTAATTAAATTACTGTAGTTATAATAAATTTAGTCCATCGCATTCTTCAGCAAACCTTATAGTTACGATTTTTAATAAAATAATAATAATAATAATTATTATTATTATTATTAGTTCCTTAAATTGTAAGAGGTCGACTTTTACGCAGTATTTGGGAAGGCAGAAATTACCTTATGAGGAGGTCATAGAATAACTTACATTAGCAAAAAAGAAGAGTTTATAAGATGCAAGAGGATCATCATACAAGAAGAAAAAATGAAACACAAGAACAAATGAGAGCATTCATACCAAGACACATCCCTATAAATCTTTTTATTAAGTTTGTCACTTGACAAAATCTTTATAATTATTATATCGGTTATAGTTTAGTCTACGTTCTTCAGTAATTCTACGACAAACCTCAATTTTTTAAAAATATTATTATGTCTTTGTTAATTTTTCAACCTTTTTTATGTTTATTTCCAGATGCTAGGATAGTTTGCTATTTCAGCAATTGGGCGATCTACAGAGAGGGGGTGGGGAAGTAAACCATCGATGATATTTCCCCTAACATGTGCACTCATCTGGTCTACTCGTTCATTGGAGTCAGTAACGTCACTTGGGAGGTCCTTGTCCTGGATCCTGAGGTGATTTTGATTAATTTAAGTAATTTAATAATATTTCTCATCAATTTCAATCATTGGAATCAGCAATGTCGCCTTAGGAGGTCCTTGCCCTAGGTCCTGAAGTAAAAATGTCTCATTTTTCATAATTAAAAAGAAATATTTCTCATAAGTTTCAATTATTATTGGATTAATTTAATTATATTCCCAACTTGTTTCAATGTAGGGACTCTTTTATCAGGAGTGTGGTCGGTAAGTTTATTACTTATAACTTACATATTTTCTAATTTTATAAAACTATTCAATGGAAACGTTTTAGTAGAAAAATCATAATATCTTCTCTCCTCCTCCTCTACCAACTCCTCCCCCACCTACTCCTCCTCCTCCTCCTCCTCCTCTTCCTCCTCCTCCTCCTCCTCCTCCTCTTCCTCCTCCTCCTCATTATATTACTGCTATTACTACTACTCCTCCTCCTCCTCCTCCTCCTCATTATATTACTGCTATTACTACTACTCCTCCTCCTCCTCTTCCTCCTCCTCCTCCTCATTATATTACTGCTATTACTACTACTCCTCCTCCTCCTCTTCCTCCTCCTCCTCCTCTTCCTCCTCCTCCTCCTCCTCATTATACTACTGCTGTTACTACTACTCCTCCTCCTTTTCCTCCTTCTCCTCCTCTTCATAGCTCATCTTCCTCCTCCACCTTATTATTTATTATGTAATATACATGTATACCTGTGTTATATTATGTTATGAAGGGACGGATTCAAAGATCCAGAAGATTCAAAGATCCTCACACGTCAACCGAAGCTTATTGTGTGTCCCTAGTACGTTAGTTAGGCAAACCAATACCTGTGCCCTTTACAAGATCCAGGAGTTTCTTCCCTATGCTAACGTCCCATTCATCACCTGGTTGCTTAAAGCCAAACAGAGCCATTCTCCTTGCCCCGAGTCTCTCGCAATCCAGTATGATATGCTTGGCAGTCTCTTCAGACTGATTGCAAAGCCTACACATCTGACTTTCATTTCTGAGTCCAATTGTGTGGAGATGTTTCCTGAAGTGGCCATGTCCAGTTATCAGAGCAATCAGCTGCTTAACCTGACCTCTACCCAGCCTCACCAGCCAGTTGGTGAAGTAGGAGCTTGTGTCTGCTAGCAGCCTTTTGCCAAGTGCTTGGCCTGAGTGACCTTGCCATTGCTGGTGATGTAAGTCCCTGGACCATTTGTTTATGGTGTGGAAGGCAGTAGTTTTGCTTATGCCACAGCTTGGCTCTGGGCCAAAGAATGACCTACTAGAACCTTGCTTAGCAAGCCCATCTGCACACTCGTTGCCACCTATGCCTACATGGCCAGGTACCCAACCAAGATGCACAGAGTTGTGTGTTGCGAGCTTGCTGAGTGTTTTGTGACACTCCCACACCAATTTTGACTTAATTTCATTAGAGTCAAGAGCCTTGAGGGCTGCCTGACAATCTGACAAGATTACTATATGCTTGTCGCAATAGCATCTGGCAATGCCTATATTGGCACAAGCCATGATGCCCCAAATTTCTGCTTGAAAGATAGTACAGTATTGTCCCCAGACTTGCACAGATTTCTGTTCTGGGTGATTCACTGTACACCCCATAGCCAGATTTCCCTTCAATAAGAGAGCCGTCTGTGTACCAGACAAGGCTACCTCTCCTGATATAGGGCCCTTCCTCAGACCTCCACTCCTCTCTAGAGCAGAATTTAACAGAAAAAGGTTTAGTGAAAACCATCTCCGTACTCATGACATCTGAAGTCATTTCAAGCACAGGGCTATGAGCAACAGCTTTGGTGATTGTACAATGGCCTGTTCCAGACAGGCCTTCCCTCCATTGGCCTGCGACTTTCAATCGATAGGCTGATTTTCGTGCTTCTGCCTTGATAAAAATATCCAAGGGCAGCAAGCCAAGAGCAACTTCAAGAGTTGCTGATGGGCTGCTCCTGAAAGCTCCAGTGACTAGGAGTGTGCCCATCCTTTGTAAACTTGTGAGTTTGGCTGTAGCTGTAATCTGGTTCACCTTTGTCCACCAGACTAGTGATCCATATGTGACTTGAGGCCTTATTACTGCCTTGTACAGCCACAGCGCTATGTGAGGCTTGATCCCCCACATGGAGCCTGCAAATCTCCTGGACGTCATAAGCGCCCATTTTGCTTTGTGCAGTATATTATTCAAATGATTGTTCCAAGTCAGCTTGGAGTTGATAGTCAGCCCTAGGTATTTGACTATACCTGATACTTTGAGCTGTGTTGGTCCAAGTTTCAACCGGGAGAGAGATTCCAGGTTCTTTTTCCTTGTAAATGGAACAACTACAGTCTTTGAGGGATTTATACTTAGTCCCTCTCCAAGACACCAGTCATTAACAAATTGAAGGTTGACGTTCATGACATCAGCAACAATATTTGTGAACCTTCCCTGTACCATGAGGACTATGTCATCTGCATAGCCCTGGACAAAGACGCCTCTACTAGTGAGTTCACAGAGGAGACCATCCACCACAAGGTTCCACAGAAGAGGAGAAAGCACACCTCCCTGAGGACAACCTTTTGCAGGTATGATCACCATCGATTTGTCTTGAAGATCAGCCCTGATCCGCCTGGAGTGGAGCATGGCCTCAATCCACCTACATATAGCAGACTCCAGACCACGCCCATGCACTGCCCGGACCATGGCCATGTAAGTAACATTGTCAAAAGCACCCTCAATGTCCATGAAGGTGCATAGAGCAATCTCCTTGGCAGCAAGGCTGTCCTCCACCCTGCTCACAAGTTGATGCAGGGCTGTTTCACAGGACTTACCAGGCTGATAGGCATGCTGATTCCGATGAAGAGGAGTACCTGAAAGCACTCCCTTTCTTAGATGTCTCTCCACCAGTCTCTCCAGTGTCTTCAAGAGAAACGATGTAAGATTGATGGGGCGAAATGATTTTGCAGTTGAGTAGTCTGCTCTTCCTCTCTTGGGAATGAAGACCACCCTACTGAGGCGCCAGGCTTGAGGGATGTACCCATAAGCCAGACTTGCTCTGAAGAGTTCGCACAGGAGGACCAAGAGAGCTTCTGGTCCTTGCTGCAACATAGCCGGTATGATACCATCCCCCCCAGGAGATTTGAATGGGCCAAACTTGGAGATGGCCCATTTAACTTTGGAAAGTGTGACAATACATCTGGCTAAAGTCCAGCTTCCACGATCAGCTCTTGGCCGTGAGCCCATTTCGCTGTTGCCGGACATGCCTGAGCAAGCACCCTCAAAAACACAGTCTGGAAAGTGAGTCTCAAGGAGAAGTTTGAGACTTCCACCAGTTCCAGTGGTATATTGTCCCCCTGGTAACCTCAGAGTTCCCAGGAGGCCAATTGGGCTTGAAGCTAAGACATGCTGCAGTCTTGCTGCTGCCCTAAGACTATTTACCTCCTGTGTAAACAGTCTCCAAGAGTTCTCTTTGGCTTTCTTGATTGCAAGGCTGTATTCTGTGAGTGCCCTGTGGTATGGTTCCCAGTTACGGCTCCGTTTGCAATGGTTATGAAGCTTCCTGACAACCGCCCTTCTGTGGTCAAGGTCAGCAGTCCACCACTTAGTATTAGTACGACTCTTTCCCCGCCGCAATGGACAGTTGTCCTGAAAGCAGCTTATGATTGCATTCTGAAGATCAGAAGCAATCTGATCAATGTCTGCAAAGCAGGCAACCCTCCTGCCCAATGATCCAAGTTGAGACAGGAGGTCAGACTTATAGAGTGACCAATCTGTTCTCCTCGGATCTTGATAGCAGGATGAGCCGCCTTCACTTTGCAGGTTAAAACAGATGAACCTGTGGTCAGACAAAGAGGCCTCATGACTTACATGCCAATTGTCAATGACCCTAAGGAGTCCTTCTGAGCAAAATGTAATGTCAATAACCTCACTTCGATTTCGTGTGACGAACGTCGGACGGTTTCCAACATTACAGACATAAAGATTATTAGATATGAGAAACTGAAGGAGAGCCTCACCTCTTGGATTAGTGTCAGAGCTTCCCCATCCGATTGTGTGATGAGCATTGGCGTCACAACCTAAAAGGAGTTGTTGTCCGCCAGCGCAAGATGACTCCACCAGAAGTTCGAGTTCTCTTGATGGAGGAAGGTCCCTGGAGTCATAGGGCAAGTAAACAGAGCCTACAGTTGTGCTCCATTCCTTGCCTTCATTGCTCCAGGTTATAGACACCGCAGTGAGATCTCTGGAACAGAATTCAGTGAGTGTTAGGCAGTCCATACCTCTCTTCACAAGTATGCAGGTTCTGACATTTTTGAGAGAGGTACAGTAAATTAACCTACCCTTGGTATCGCCCAGGCCTGCAACCCTTCCTTGGTGAAGCCATGGTTCTTGAATCAGTGCCAGGTCAAATCCCTCTCTGAGGAAGAACTGGCAGAAAGCAGCCGAGGCTGCTTTACTGTGATGTAAATTGATCTGAAGGACCCTGGGCATTGTCCTTGACTGTTGATTCAAATCGAGGAACCTGCCCTGATGGGGTGGATCCTGATAGGTTTGAGGGCAAGGCAACTTCTGGAGTTACCTTGAGGTTTGGTTCTGGTTTGTATTTGGAAATTCATGTGGTTCCCACGAGCAGCTAGGGAAGTGGAGTCAACCCGGACAGAGCCCCGCATGCCCGGGCAAGGCTACATACTGCAGGAGGTCGCCTGGTGTCCTGCAGGCACCGTTAGAGACACTGTACAAAAGGCCCAGTGCCATACACCCATCAGCACGGTTCACATCACACCTTGGGTTGGCCTGTAACAGATAGAGGAAAGGGTGGAGGGAGGGGCAGGGATGAAGAGCAGGATAAAGGATAGGTTTCTAGGATAATGAGGTCAACGGACAGTTGCCCTTTTAGTCGCCTCTTACGACAAGCAGGGATACTGTGGGTGCAATTCTACTACCCCCACCCACTGGGGGGATGTATACCTAACATGTGTTACATAATATATTATGTAAACTAAACTTTAAAGGCTACATAAAAATTGTGTTGCTTTCCAATCGTCACTGTCGAATTCTTGGAAGAAGTTCAGAGGTGTGCTGGATAGTATACACACTCACCTGTGCAGCCAGAGACTATATAAAGGTCGAATGGGCTCTTAAACATAGAGCTTCAGAATTTTCTTCAGTGGTTTTGGCACAGATACAACTCTGTTAGCTCAGTGAGAAAAGTGATCGCAACCTACCTCATTCCTCCAATAATTATGATTTAGACCATTACCTGGTATTTAATTCCTACGTTATTTATGTACCTACAGATTCAATTTCTGTGAGTGTTTTATTTTTTACTTCTCAATATCATCATAATATTTACTATATTCATAATATTTTTTTTTTACTCATAATATTATGATTTCCTCTACTATGATAACTTTCCATAACTATGGTTAAAAGAAATAAAACACCTATAATATTTATGCACCAATAAATGCTATTTCTGAGCCATGTATTCATTTACTCATATTATATTTATTTATTTTTCACTCCAGTTGGCATGTGGTTTATATCTCACTTCAAGTATTTATGCTTTTCTCAACCTAAGATAAATTTATATATCATGATCTATACAAATTCACACCCACATTTTTTTAACCAAGAAATTCTATTTCTTTGTAATTTATTTATCTGCTTAATTATTTTCTACTTGGAGAATATACATGCATAAGTACAACTTGATTTTCTCTACTATGGTAACTTTCTTTATCATGATCTATACAGATTTAACTCCTATAATTATCTACGTACCTATAAATACAACCTATGTGCTATATCTATGTATTCATCCACTTTCTACATGAAGATATGCACAAATAATATGAGTTATTTTCATCTACTTCTACAATAAATTCATGATTTTCTCTACTATAATAACTTTTTATCTTATATATACATGTTTTAATTTGTTTGTATAAATTTAATTCCCACATCATGCATTCATTTTTTTGGAGGATGAAGCCCACATAGGTCTGAGACCTGCGCATGGGTGATGAGTTGGATAATGATGCTTCATGAGTTTGTCCTACGTGGGTTCCGAACCACCAGGAAGTGATTTTATAACACAGAACAGAGTCTTTTTTGCTGGCTAATCCAATGAACCGATCAATTCTATTGCTTTATCTATTCAATTTATGTATTTTTTCTTAAAGAATACATGCACAAATACAACTTTGATGGGTTCGTCTTGGACTGGGAGTATCCTGGAGCGGCGGATCGCGGGGGGAGTTTCTCAGACAAGGACCGCTTCTTCTATTTTGTGGAGGAGCTGAGAACTGCCTTCCTCAAGGAGGACAAAGGATGGGAAATCACAATGGCTGTGCCACTGGCCAAATTTAGGCTCAACGAAGGATATCACGTGCCTGAATTGTGCGAGTGAGTCTATTTTTATATTTTCCACTACGAACGCTAGATAGTATACACACTCACTTGTGCAGCCAGACACTGTGTAGAGGTGGGAGTGGACTGTTAAGCATAGACCTTCAGAGGGGCGTTACTATGAGGGGCGATTAGATCTCCTCCAGAAACAAAAGAAATTTTGGAATTTTTCAAGACTTGGGTCACTTGGGAGAATAATTTTTGACAAAAGAGTAGAAAAGACGTCTTGAATCGCTAAAAATTTGATTTTAAAGGGATTATTCTCAAAGAATGTTGGGACCTCCCTTTTGAATGTACAAGCTACATAGTCTTAAATTACTGCTAGAAAACCCCTCTATTTCTTTTTAAAATACATTTTTAAGTATGTCACTAAACTGTACTCCAATCAGGTGAGATGGAGGATCAACAATGGAGTGAAAAAAGTTATAACTAGGCTTGCTTTACAATTTGGCTACTTGACGAACAATAAATTTTTTTTTTTTTTTTTTTTTTTTTTTTTGAGGATGAAGCCCACATGGGTCTGAGACCTGAACAATAAATGTTAAACACAGATCTCGCACTGACAATGATACAAAAACTAGATGAAAATAACTATCTGTGACACACAATTCACGTTAGAATAATGTTAGAATGAATGGATTCCAGTCTAAAGTCCCTTAAATATGGTTTTAAAGGGATTATTTTTCTAAAATTTCCCGGGAGTACATCCGAGTCCCCCTTTTGGATAAACTGGACATTAAAGTCTTGCATTATTGTTAGAGACCCCTTCTTCACCCCTCCATATGTTGTACCAAGTAGTGCCTGGAGCCTGACCCTGTAGCTCAGAGGTGTGCTAGATAGTATACACACTCACTTGTGCAGCCGACTGGGAGTCGACTGTTAAGCATAGAGCTTAATAATGAATTGAATACAATTTTAATTAAAAAATTGCAGTTTAAATAGTTCTGCATATCATCTAAGTGAAATTCTGCTATTGCACACGCAGTTCATCATGGATCAACAAATTATCAGCTTTCATTACAGTACCTACTGAAAGGCAAATTTTTAAAGAAATTTCACAATGTTGGTTTCAACCGCTAGAATTTGTAGTATTCATTGGAAAATGAGCTTCTACCTTCTAAAGATTGATACAGTGTATTATAAGACCAATTTCTCGAATATTGAACTAGATTCTTGTTCTCGTTTAAATCATCTATGATACTATTTTATATAAAATTTGTTTTATTACAATATTTTAAAGAATAAATAAATATTCAGTATGTTATTAATTATCTGAATTTCTTGTGCTTTCATTTTCATAAAATAAAAACAGCTTATAACATTCTTAGTTTACTGGTTTAAGTTTTAAATTGATAACTATTGAAGGCAATGAATATTTAAATGATTGAGAAATATATATAAAACTCTATGAGTTCATTCAAAGAAGTAATCCTCTTATGAGCTAGAGATGAGTAATTGCTATTATTTGATACAGAAAAAACTTGACACAAATCTTTGAGGCAGCCTACTTTGTACTTTCTTTTTCCAATAAATCATAATAATAATCCATATTGAATAACAATTCACCTATAAATCCACCTTTTATACATTTATAGATCCATTATTTTGTTAATATTCATTCAATTATTTTCATAGCACTATTTATTTCCAATTGTAAACTATTGGGCTCATGTCCTCATTATTGGGTAATGCATTAAAATATTCACTTTATAACTGACACTCTATTTGAATTATTATCTCTACTCACTGATATTGGTGGAATGCATTTAGCTTCTAGGGAGAAGCTTCATCCGTAGAAGCGAAATGCATTCCTTCAGTATAAGTGAGTAAAATCCATAATTTAAATATAAATACAGTGTTAGTTTTGATATTAGATTGTTCATCAAGTATTTCGTCAAGGAAAACATCACAGTATAATGATAATCGAGTATTAGGTGTATACAAATGAAACAAAATAATTATAATTGATTTAATTACAATTTAATTTATAAATTCATCTTTGGTGAATTAAGAGTTCCATTACTTTCCTAATGTTCATTAAAGGATTTCTTTAACATAATCTATTTCTCATTGTGAACTAAATATTCTTAATCTCCCATTATTGTACGATTTATCATAAGATTCACTTTCTGTTTTGTATATACATTCATCATTTTATCTTTACCTACCTATCTATTTTTATTTATTTCTTATGATATTGTTCAATGCCTAATATTCACTTTCTGTTTCTGTACATCTATTTATCATTACCATCTTGTTACCTATCTATTTTTATTTGTTATTTTACTACCTATTTATATTTATTTTTTTCGATTTATTTTATTTTAATTTCAGACTAGTGGATGCAATTCATGTGATGTCATACGACTTGAGAGGCAACTGGGCTGGCTTTGCTGATGTGCACAGTCCTCTTTACAAGAGACCTCATGACCAGTGGGCCTACGAGAAGCTGAATGTTGTAAGTAAAATATGGAAAAATGTTTAATTCTTGCATTTTATGACTGTATTTTTGTTCCTTCACACCCAGGAAATATTGAATCGTACACCAAGACTGTACTCGTCAGTACTCGGCATCATTGATAATATTATAACTGTACTCAGAACCTAAGAAAGGGTAGGTGTTAGATAGATAAAGAGATAAAATGCCTTTATTTCGCACCTTACAATACAAAAATGCTGTGGGCGAAGTTGAGGCAGAAGTAGAGAAATGACTCAATTTTCAATGTTTTTCGCTTGAATGTCGCATTATAATTGTTAAATATTTTTTCAAGGCTACACTGTTACTTTATTTGTTACTTTGTGCCATTTCTTTGTCTTGAAACTCATTTGTGGGGGGGGGGGGGGGGTGAAGTACTCAGATTTGAAAAGATGTAATTTTTTATAATCTACATGATTATAAAATAGGTCCCTTTCCTGACAAGGATTTTATAATCAGTGAGTGATTCAACCAAAGAGCATACTATATAGGCCTTTTTTTGTAGATTACGTCTTGGAGACTCCAGTTAAGGAGTATAAGACAAGTCAGATCAATAATTATACACTAGATACCAATACCTGATACTCTGATAAAGCATTTTAATTTTAGAGCAGGCAGGTGCATGGAGTGTTCATGTTAGCATTATCGCTATCTTTATCGTAGCTTTTGCCATTGGGCATCATTTTTAAGAACCCTACCGTACCTTTCTTCTAATTATTACCTACCTTATCTAATGCTGGGCCCTACCGTAACTAGGCCTACCGGCTAGTCACTGGAATGCTAGCATTAGGTGTATGGAAAGAGCCAATAGGTTGGATTCATATTGGCCAAGAGACTTGGTCTACTAATTGCTTATATGTGTATGAAGTTAAATTATATATTTTGTCAAAACTGACACTGTACTTCAATTTCAATTAAATATATGATTTTCACTCACTTTTACTGGAGATACTGGAGGAATGTATTTCACTTCTAAAGAGAAGCTTCGTCAGCCTGACTCTTAAAGAGGCTCTCTAAGAGGCTGATGAAGCTGCTCTTTAGAAGTGAAATGCGCTCCTTCAGTATCTCCAGTAAAAGTGAGTGAAAATCTTTTATTTAATTGAAATTGAAGTACAGTGTCAGTTTGGATATTAGATATAATTTAACTTCATACAGTATCTCCAGTGAAAGATAATAAAAAAAACATATATTTAATTGAAATACAGTGTCAGTTTTGATACTAGATTGTTCATAAAGTATTTCGTCATGGAAAACATCACAGATTACCTGTACATTATATGTATAAAAAAGAGTGATATAAACCAAAATCTCAACATACATAATTATACTATACGAAGACTTAGTTGGTGAGTCACAATAGCATCAGATAAATCTACCTAATCAGAGTTCTTACATTTATGAATAAAAACCTACAATTCTTCACCAACTTGGACCACCCACATGGTACACGCAGAAGAAACATAGACTGTCTAATTCCTACGATGACAACATCATTTGCTCAGAGATCAGTCACATATTCAGTCGTAATCAGTCACATGAAGCTACTTTATATGTAAAAACGAATGATATTAACCAAAATCTTGACGTAAATGATTATAATGCAAGAAGCCGAGGAGATTATCACTTGGTGAGTCATAATAGTAGCTTATTCAAACAAAAACCTAGTTTTATTGGTAGGATATTCTACAACAAGCTACCGCAGTTTTTAAAGAGTCTTGAAAACATAGAAATATTTAAAAAACAATTGAAAAAATATTTAGTTGATAAAGCTTTTTATAATGTACAAGAGTTCCTTTCACATCAAAATTGAGCCTCACCTCAACTAATTGATATAGTAATTATGGTATCTAGTGTGTTATACTCCTTAACTGAAGTCTCCAAGACGTAATCCACAAAAAAAAGTATTTAGGACCAAGAATTTTCAATAAACCGCCAATAGACATCAAAGAAATAATACCAGTTAATACATTTAAAAGGAGAACGAAAATCTGGTTATTGGATAATGGAATAAATCACAGCAAACAATTAATGGCATAAATTGTTATTATTATAATTATAATCAATATTAACTTTTCTACCTTTAATCAAATTCAAATTAGTAAAATGTAATCTTAAAATTATTATTAGTATCATAATATAGTCGATATTAACTTTAAAAATTTTAATTTTCCAATTGTAAATTAATGAATGTTTTTTGCTTTTTGAACGTTTCTTCTCAGTTTAATGTTCTACCTTAACTCTACCTTATCTGCTCTATCTACTGCTAGTTCTTAGGGGACCTAAGCCTACCAGCTAGTCACCAGTGTTTTTTTTTTTTTTTTTTTTTTTTTTTTGTTGCAGAACGACGGTCTCCAGCTATGGGTTGACTACGGATGTCCTCCCGATAAGCTGGTGGTGGGAGTTCCCTTCTACGGCCGTTCCTTTACACTGAGTGCCGGTAACAGCAACTACAACCCGGGCACCTATATCAACAAGGAGGCAGGCGGGGGAGCCCCTGGAAACTACACCAAAGCAAAGGGGTTCCTTGCTTATTATGAGGTGGGTCGTCTCTTTTTTTTTATTATTTTTCTTAATTAATTCAGTTTTTTAACACTTAATTTAAAAGTAAGCCTTATATTAGCCTTTGTTTTCCAAATCAAATCAAATTTATTCCATTCAGAGATTGTACATGGTACATAATACAAAAGTTATACAAAGATTTATTATTATTCTTTTTTTTTGAGGATGAAGCCCACATAGGTCTGAGACCTGTGCGTGGGTAATGAGTTGGATGATGGTGATTTATGAGTTGGACCTACAGTTTTAGGTGGGTTCCGAACCACCGGGAAGTGATTTTCAGCAGAGAACAGTGTCTTTTTTGCTGGCCAATCTAATCGGTAACCGTTAAAAACAGGACCTACGAGAACGCAGCTTATCTATCTGATAGACTACACATATTCTTGCATCACGGCTTGAGAGAATAGAATTTATTGAAGGTCCCAACTTCCAAGCATTGCTCCAGCCGTGGAAATGAAAATAGTACAGCGCGCACCATCTAGCGGCAGAAGCAGAAACTAATTTTGACATCGATTCAGTTTTCGGCTAATTGTGACCTTGTAGTTAATTGTATCGCAAAAATGAAAAACGAAATTTGTAGAGCACAAAACGGGCTACAAATTATGTGATGACATATTTTCTTGTATTTGTTTGCATTAAGCCATAATTGATGAAAAGCTAAACATATCCTCTGTTCACAATGCTAATTGTTAAAGTTGAAAGAGACATTTATTTAGATTTCGACTAATTGTGACCTTATTGTTGATTGTATCGCAAAAATGAAAAACGTAATATGTAGAGAATAAAACAGGCTACAAGTTATGTAATAACATAATTTCTTGTACTTATCCGCATTGGGCCACAATTTATGAAAAACTAAACATATCCTCTGTTCACAGTGCTGATGGCTGAAATTGAAAAAGGCGTTGTTCCAGTATTTTTCAAATACTGACCTTATCGCTCAATATATCAGAAAAATTCATTCGATATAATTTGTAGAGAATAAAGTAAGCAACGAATTTTATTTCCATATGTTTACTTGTATTTGTCCGCATTAAACTGAAATCCATCAAAAATTAAATGAATCTGGCTTGCATAGGCTACACACACAGTGCCAATGGTTGAAATTGTAAAGGACAGAGATCTTGTACCACAAAATACATGCTTTACACTTAGTTTTATCGCTAAAACACAAAAAGAAGTGTAAAATAATATTTTTATTATATTTAATAAGTTATGAGGGGAAATATACTCATCTTCAGGCTATACATAGAAATAATAGCATAAAAAAACGAATGCAGTCTCAATGGTACTGAGAGCCATCATAATCTGTAGACAGGAAACATTGTTTTTTCTTTTTTTTAATTTGTAGTGAGTAAAATGTTCAACAAATTTTATTTCCTTTTATGAATTAGAAAAATTTGTGAAAACCATAAACACTATAACCACTATAAAATAGGTCGATTTATTGGGAAAAGTTTAAGAAACCTTTTATAGTTCGGTACAGATTAAATAATTATTGATAATCTAATATTGAAACTGACACTGTATTTCACTTTTAAATAATGTTTTATTCACATTTATATTAGAGACGCTTGAGGAATGCATTTCGCTTCTGAAAATCCAATATATGTGAGTGAAACATTATTCAAAAGTGAAATACAGTGTCAGTTTTAATATCAGATTGTTCAACAAGTATTTCGTCATGGAAAACATCACAGATAATAAATTGATCAGTCAAATTAATTAACTTTTAACAATTAAATTTTTTTGAATTATCTGTTAGTGTTAATTTGTTTGATTGTAATGTTTAAGTTGTTGAACATATTTATTTATTTATTCATTTTACAGGAGCAACTGGCGAAAAAACTTGAAGAATTTAAGTTAAAAGTATTTGAAAAGGGAAATAATGAGATAAATTTCTTATCATGGCATTACTTTTATTTACTTGTTAATCTCGAAGTTTTAATAAATGTGGTTGTGACAATCTCGTATTATTTTTCATTCTTCATAATGTATAGACAGTTTGCTTACGGTATATTTTCTTATATGTATAAGTTTTAAATTTCTTATATAAATGAGTAGCCTACTGCTGTAACAACGGTATCATAAGTTCTCTACTATGACAATGATCTAACATTTACTCAGATGTAATGGAGTGAATTTTTCAAACTTTTTTTTATTATTATTACCGTACTGACAGCAGAGACAAATTGAAATTTTTTTTCGAAATTGTTCATTTTTCGATACCGTATGCTATTGTGACTTTACTGATTTATTACGATGAAACAAGAAGCTTGCTTTGTGAGAGTTTCTGGATCGAATGGAAGATGAGATGTGTAATAATTCAAGAAAACTGATAAGTGTAGAAACCATCAACTGTATTATTGTTATGAAATAGCTTACTCAGCAATTCAGATGAATCAGATCCATTTGCTGGTATTCTTGCCTTTTTCTGGTTATGCCTATACAGTCAATTCAGCTATTATTAACACTGAATTATGATGCCTTTCTATATAGTAAACAGCTACTTGATGTTATCTGTTGACAAAACCCTAACTCTGCAGAATAAGGTAATTGAAAGAGAAGAGGAAGAAGAATGAGGAGACACATGAAGAAGAAGAAGATGATGAAGGGGAAAGAAAAGGAGAAGAAAAAAGAGGAGAGAAAGGAGAGAAAAAGAGAAGACCGAGATAAAAAGAAGAAGGAGAAGAAGAATAAGAGAGATTAATAATGATAATAATAAGATGGAGAACAAGAAAAAGAAGGTGTTTTTACACATTCTGGAAGTTCAGATTCAATTGAATCGGACAACCTGCTAGTATAATAATATGACCCTTGAAACACATTAAGAATAAAATTTCTTTACTGTAATCTTATTAATATTATTATTTTAACATTTTTATTGATGACTGCATGAATCTTATACTTGTGCGAGGGTAATGATGTGAAAAGGAACACAAAAATGCCAGACTGAACGGGAATTGAACCCGCAACCACCGGAGTATCTTATCTGTGCCCTTAACAACTTTATACGCTATGGCGGCTTCCCAAATTCTACTTGAATTTTTCAAGTAGAATAGGCCTTCAGCCGCGAATGCGGAAGCATTCCCACAATTCGAAATAGCCATCACTCGAATAAGTCAGTGTTGAAATCACTTGTAAAGTCTATTTCCAATAATTACTCATATTTTTAATTAAAAAAATGTAAAGTTTACTGGTATCTAAAAATAAAGAAGATAACTATTAAGAGAATAATATTGAGAAGTTTCCAACTCTACTAAATTTAATTATGTTTTGTTAGAAAATCAATAAAGTCCAATCATTTCTAATCATGGATTAATTCCACAATGTACGGAATTTGATAGAGAAAAATACTTTATTAATAAGTTGTGAAGTGGTAAAAGGATTCGACCTTATTTAATTTAACGCTAGTTTTATTAATCAAATCGAATTATATGCATTTCATGAGGGGAAACCGCTCATATTATACCTGCGATAACATTCTGTATCAAATAAGCAACGCAGGAATTCTTTTGTTGCCCGAAAAATATCAATAAACTGCCAAAATCTCTTGAAAACTCAATAAGAAAGCATGTAATCGTTGGACTGGTATTTGCCAGTGATAGTGCTCCGTATCAAAGAAGCAACATGAGAAGCTTCTTGCGTATCACAAAAGATACGAAGTCAAGTACAACTTTCTGAAAGGATCTGATAACTCCATAAGAGCCCATGTTAATGGAATAAACGTTGGCCCAAAGTAAGATTTCTTCCGTATCACGAGGGGTAGCTCTCTGCTCTCTAAAACTATCGAAATAACATAACTATCGATATTGTAGCTCGATATTATCAATACTCGATAATCTAAAACAAAATGTATGTGAATGATTGTAAGTTTGAGGTTAACTTTTGTTTATTTTCCAATTTTTCTTAATTTGAAGTAATTAAGTTATGCCCCTCGTATCATTAATTTATAGAATGAAACTCGATATGGTTTTAATGAATCTATGATTCAGTAAATTGTATTTTCTTAATTTGTTTGCTGAAAAATGAAACTTCTGCTACATTCTCCAGTGATTTCAATCTACAAAAGATTGATTTATTCAGCATTTCCTAAAACACCGGCTCTTGTGAAAGATGCTATAAATTTATGGGAAGATATTTTCAGGGAGAATAAAATTTCTGAACCAAATAATTCTATTCAAATAATTATGCACAGTGTGTTGGGAGCAAAAAATGTAAGTTCCATCTTAGAAATCGCTTATTAATAAATGTATCATTCAATAAATCAATTGGTTTAGAGTCTGTTAAACTGTAAACAGCACATCTTTAATTTCTATAATATTTTTATTCACTTGGAAACGGGGCAAATAATTGCAAAAAGTATTTTTGAATACCAAACAAACTTAATTTTATGCTTCATGCCATCAAATTAGGCGGCTAGAACGAATTGTGGTGTTTGTAGTGCAATGACAGACCAAGAAAACGTTAGTTTTCTAGGACTAGGGAACACGGCACGGCTAGTGTTTCCAATTAGTGCGTTGAGGTTGACATCCATTGCTGGCATTGGTACTAATTTGGCGAAATTAGTTCCAGCTACCTTAATTTGATGGTATAAAGCATTAATAAACTTAGTTTAATTTAATTTGGTGTTTAGTTTAATTTGAGATTTAAAAAATGCATATCGTTGAATATGCTCTTGCATATTCAGGCGTATTTAAGCAGAGTGACTGGGTCTTGAAAAAGCAAACCCAGCTTACTATATTATCATTGGGTGCGTTCATATGAGCCTCACCGGTAATTTCTATGAATTTGAATAAACCAATCATAAACCACCTATAACATATACCGGTTACCGGTAAGGCTCCCATAAACTCAACCATTTGGTGCGTTCATGGGAGCCACACCGCTTACCGGTGCACCGGAAACTAGGCGTCTGAATGGTCTATTCAAATTCATAGAGGTATCCGGTAAAAATCTCAGGTCACCGTTAAGCTGTGCAGGCACTCAGACATACACATTGTAATTTACAGTATCCATCACCTACATAAATCAATACAAGCTACACACAAGCTTAGAGTTATTTAATATAATGTAAAATATATCGTTTCAGGTGGTGGAAGTACAAACACATCTGGAAAAAGAGCTAAACATAATACAAAGGAAGCAGCTGGATGAGTACTGTCTGAAAAGATTAACCAGGTACAAAACACTATAGGTAAAAAAATAAATAAATAAAATAAATAAATTTACATCAGTCCTAGAATTATTCCTAAAATAAATGTTTATTCCTTATGACTTTTCCTCTTATTTCTCCCCCTGTGGTTATTTGAGAGATAGAGAAATCCATCAAGGACTATTCCATGTTTAAAGGGGTGGATGCATCAAGAAATCAACATTTTCTTGAAAATTTTCCCAACATCATTGGAAGCTTCTCTCAAAAATTGTATTGGTAAAACGAACAGGCATTTGACAAAGAAGAATAGCTCATATTTTATAAAATACATTAACCTAACCATATAATATAGAATACCAGTAGTCAAAATTTGTGAAGAAAGTAGTTTCGTACTTTCTCTGTTGCATCTTCAATTCATTGTTATTCTGTCTTCAAGTAAATAATGTTTTGTTAGATAAGATTTATTAAAATATAGTATATGTTTGGGGGAAGCTGATAGCTGGATTGGCCAGCACAAAAGAGAAGCTCTGTTCTCTGCTGTAAAATCACTTCCCGGTGGTTCTAAACCCATCTAAAACAGTGGGTCCAACTCATCAATCACAAGGGAAGTGATAGCCGCGAGCCGTAGCAGGTATCTGTTCAATCAGATAGATAAGCTGCGTCCTCGTAGGTCCTGTTTGTAACGGTGACCGATTAGATTGGCCAGCAATAAAGACACTGTTCTCTGCTGAAAATCACTTCCCGGTGGTTCGGAACCACCTAAAACTGTAGGTCCAACTCATCAATCATTATCATCCAACTCATTACCCACGCACAGGTCTCAGACCTATGTGGGCTACATCCTCAAAAAAAAAAAAAAAAAAAAAAAACCATTCAATTCATTACGCCCGCAAAAGTCTCAGACATATGTGGGCTCCATCCTTAAAAAATCATAGAAAACTAGTTACAAGTCGCAGGGTGACTAGCGACCGGGAAAAGTCAGGGAATTTTTAAATTATGGAAAAGTCATGGAATTTGAAAAAATATCGGGAAAACTTCGTAGTAACTATATACCTAATAATAATTATATTAATTATAGAAACCCTCACATGAAATGCTCCAATATCGAACTTGCAATGCGTTTTTAGATGGACAACCGGACAAATAAGCTAGATAGGCAAAAAAACATAAATTTTTTTGATTATTCGCTAAGGTATTTTTGTTTTTCATCTATATAAAAGCCAAATAACACTGATTCACTGACTTTCATCAGCGTTTCTCGAAAACGACATGGCTAATTAAGTTTAAATTTGGTGCACATGTCCCGTTGGGGCTCTAGATGCATGCTAAGAATGAATTTTGAAAAATTCCAAAAATTACGGCCAGAAGTGAACTCTTAAAAATTAGATATAAGAAATATGGTGTTGTGAATTGAATTACTGTACCTGTATCCATGACTACAGATGATCAACAAACGAAAGTGTGCTGGATCGATTCACGATTTTGTACGAATTTTAAACCACCCCCTAGCTAGACGGTTAAGGTTAATATGCAAATCACAACAAATAAGACAACAAGACCTAGTGCAACTGGTGGCTCGTGCATTGATAATATTGCTACTGACATTCATTTTAGTAGATGGGAAAGTAAAATAATAAACACAATTTTCTCAGATCATTTCGCTATTGGGTTGTCAATAAAACTGGAAAATACAATAAATAACAACAAGAATAAGAATATAATTGTTACTAGAGTAATAAGCGATGACAGTATACTCACTTTCAAGAAACGCCTACAAGAAATAAACTGGATAAGCGTATATGCACTGAAAGATCTTGCTTTACAAATAAAAGAATTCCAAAAGCTTCTCATGTGGGCGGTAAACCTGACTTTTCCATTAATTAAAAAGAGGAGTTCATCTTCAACTAGGTCGAAAAATGGCTGGTACAATTCGGAATTATCAACTTTGAAAATGAGGTGTGAGCAAATGTATTGTCTGCATAGAAATTCCACTAGTGATGTCTTTAGATTGGAATATTATAGGATGAGAAGTGAATACAGGTCTGCAATAAGAAAAGCCAAGCTTGATTATAATAATAAGTATATACAGAATAGCCGGAATAAGACAAAAGCAGCATGGGAAGTTATAAATAAGCATGCTACTAAAATCAGTAAAGCACTGGGAAATATGTGCAAAATGTCCATAGATGATATCAATGTGTTTTTTCTAAAAAAAGTTGAATTGCTTAGCAAAAATATTCCCCAGAGTAAATTTGACCATAATTATTACCTTAAGAAAATTAAAAAACCAGATTCTATTTTCAAGTTTGTACATTTTAGGGTAGAAGACGTTTTTGACACAATTAATAAACTAAGCAATAGTAATTGTTTAGATATACATGGATTGAATTCTTCAATTATTAAATTAGCGGCTCCATACATATCAGAAGTTTTGACTGACTTATTCAATAAGTGCTTGGACTTGGAGATTTTTCCAGATGAATTGAAGAGGGTCAAGGTGTTGCCTGTATACAAGAATGGTGATAAGGCAGATATAGAGAATTACAGACCGATTTGTATAATAGATATAATATCTAAAATCTTCGAAAAGCTTATTTCATTGCAGTTGACAGCCTATTTTGAACAGAATAATTTGTTCTCAAGTGAACAATATGGTTTCAGGAAGAATCGTTGTACATGTGACAATGTCTCAAGGCTTATACAAGAAGTAATGGATGATCTTGAGAACAAAAAATATGTAAATTTTACTAGTTACGACATGACCAAGGCTTTCGAAACTATTGAGCATATTAAATTGGGTCAGAAACTGTCTTATTATGGTTTAGATCATTCGGCTGTTAATTTTATTTTTTCCTATCTTTCGGGGAGGGAACAATTCGTTTTCGAGAATGGAAAGTATTCAAGGGGTGGAATAATCAGGTTTGGTGTACCGCAAGGTTCAATTCTTGGTCCTCTTTTGTTCATTATATACATAAATGATCTGCCAAATATAATCAAAGCATGGGAAAGAGGCGGTAGTCCTTATTTATATGCAGACGATTTAGGTCTTAAAGTAAGTAGCAGCGTTAAGGAAGATATACATTCAATCATCTGTGAAAATAATTCAACTATAGAAGATTGGTGTGCAGCCAATAACCTCAGTCTAAACATTAAGAAAACAAAACATATGATATTCAGTTGTGACACTAAGTTAGTAGATAAAGAGTCAATGAAATTCCTTGGAGTGAATATTGACACAAATTTAAATTGGAAGTGCCATACCAGTTACATTGCCAAAAAAGTAAATAAAGGTATATTCCTTCTGCGAAGACTTGATAGAATTGTGGGTTTGCCTGTACTAATGAATGTGTATTTTTCTTACATACAAAGTCATCTTGTGTATGGTATCCGCTTATGGGGAAATTGCTCTACTGCAATCATTCTTTTTAGGTTACAGAAAAAATCATTAAGAATTTTATGTAGAAAGCCCCCTCGCACACCATGTAGGAATTTATTTATAGAAAGGGGTGTCTTAACATTGCCATCTTTATATGTATTTGAATGCTTGCTGTACATTAGGAGAAACATTCAAGATTTTGAAATTAACTCTGACTTCCATAGTCATAACACACGAAACAAATACAAAGTGAGAGTCAGACACTGCCGCTACAAAGTTTCTCAAAAGAGCTGGCAGCAAATGGCCATAAAATTATTCAATTGCCTACCTGAATCAGTAAGAGTAATGGATATCAAATCCTACAAAACATATTTAAAAGACTTGTTAATCAAAAAATGTCTGTATGCGATAGAAGAGTTTTTTGAAATTGAATTTTAATTCGTGTGTTATATGTTTTTGTATTAATATTTTTTGGTATTGGTCATATAGGCTATTTATGACATGGTTATTGTAGTTTTCATTATATATTTAGGACATAATATCTTGACGTTGTTGTAACATTTCTAATGTTTTTTGGCAATAAATGATTTGATTTGATTTGATATAAAAAGCCTGACCGCATTTATTCACCTACAGCTGAAGATAACTCAAAATATATTTTGAAATCTATTGCGAATTCCACATGGTGAAAACACTATTTCCTATATATATATTACTATAGTAATATATAGATATGTCAATGAAGGGCTGAGAACCTATATTTTTGTTTCAAAAAGGATGAAGGAGTGGGACAATCTCATTGGCAGACCAACTTGATCTGTATTAAGGTTCCAAGAATGTGTGTTTAAAATTTGAAGTTGATTGGTCAAAGCGTTCGAAAGTTATCGTCGAACATACAAACAAACACACAAACCCACAAACATACAGAAAAAGCTGCAAGCCTCCAGTCACGAGTCACAAGTCAAAACTAAGAACTCGCTACGCTCATTCAACTAGTAGTTCTGTGAATAGTAGACCTTATGCCCAAGAATGAGGGTGCTACCACAGAGGAACATACTCCATGTACCCCCAGTGATAATCACTATCGCAAAAACACAATCATCACACCTAACCCTTGATATTCTTCTAAAATTAATCAAATAATTTTTTTGTCATATTAGTATACAATTTAACATAATATAATTTTTTTCGGAGGATGAAGCTCACATAGGTCTGATACCTGTGCTTAGGTAATGAATTGGATGATGGTGATTGATGAGTTGGACCTACAGTTTAAGGTGGGTTCCGAACCACCGGGAAGTGATTTTACAGCAGAGAACAGTCTTTTTTGCTGGCCATGGATATACTTTTATATCCTTCTAATTATGATAATATCATTCTTATTAACGACAGAATATTCTCCTACACAACAGAGAAGCTTGATATGTGGAATAGTCTAATAAATACCAGAAAATTACAAGGTTAATTATCAAGGAAAGTACATATAGTTTGAAGGAGTGGAAATTATCTCCTAAGTTGGTTCATTATTAGCCTCTTGAGACAGAACGTTTTTTATTATTTATTTATTCAGATAAATATTCATTGAAAGCTATGTAAGTTATAAAACATTTTTTATGCTGATAACTATCTAAATTTTACACTTTACTCTATAATTACAATTATTACTATAATTAATTACAATTATTACTATAATTATACAATTATTACTATTATATTTGAATGTTTCACGCTAGTCTACAGTATTAAATTTTTTGTTGTAAATTTGACGACTTGCAGTCAGTTTCAAATTATGAATGTATAAAAAATTTACTCAAACGTGGCCGAACGTTTTCGAGTTGTTGAAACCCATCTTCAAGGCATCCTAGATAGCGATGTTGGTTTGTTGGTTAGAAGATTTAAATTTACAACAAAAAAATTAATATTGACAATGTTATAATACAAGAAATCCAAGTATCTAGTCTACAGTGTATATTGGTTCCTTTTTCCACATCTAGTTATAATATTTGATATCTAAACTTTCTATTTGCTTGTATTTGAATCTTCCAAGGTATAAACTTGAGATCTCTTCCAAGAAAATAGAAAATATCTGGGGAAAAATATACAGAATATTTGAATATTAATTTTATTCTTGACAACAGTGTACATTGATTCGATTTCCCATATTCCATTTTTTTTTTTTTTTTTTTGAGGATGAAGCCCACATACTGCTGGGGACTGACAACATGACCCCTGACGCCTGAAGGGGAGAGGTGAAGGAAGGTGTAATAGCGTAATAGCTCCACTATGCCTTGCGCTAAATAGAGCACGAATCGGAGCCAGTGGTAGGCTACTTGTGTTATATACATCACTGCTGTTATAGTGAGCCAGTTGAGTCGCTCTCAAATGTGCTGTATTCACTGCGAATTCCTTTCAGGGGTCAAGTTGCCAGTCTCCAACAGTAGGTCTGATACCTGTGCGTGGGTAATGAGCTGGATGATGGTGATCGATGAGCTGGACCTACAGTTTTAGGTGGGTTCCGAACCAACGGGAAGTGATTTTACAGCAGAGAACAGTGTCTTTTTTGCTGGCCGATCTAATCGGTCACCGTTACAAACAGGACCCACAAGAACGCAGCTTATCTCTCTGATTGAACAGACACCTGCACATATTTGTTCCTACACATTCTAATGTTATCGGATAATAAATAATCTAGTATTAAAACGGACACTGTATTTCACTTTTAAATAATGTTTTACTCAAATATATTTGAGATGCTTGAGGAATGCATTTCACTTCTGAAAAGAAGCTTCGTCAGCCTTTTCAGAAGTGAAATGCATTCCTCAAGCATCTCAAATATATGTGAGTAAAACATTATTTAAAAGTGAAATACAGTGTCCGTTTTAATACTAGATTGTTCATTAAGTATTTCGTCATGGAAAGCATCACAGGGATAATAAATAATAATAATTTCAATATGAATTCTATTTTTATTTTCTCTTGCAGGCCGATATAATTGCAGTAGACGCTAGCCAAGATGCATGTGCTTTGACGATTGAAAACTGCAAGCGGTTCGAGTTTAGTGAAAAGGTGCAAATGATCAACACAAAACTACTGCAGAATGGAACGTTCGAGAACGGGATGCAATTGGAAAACGTCGATATCTTGGTTAGCAATCCGCCCTACATAAAGACCGACGATATTAGCACGCTTCAGCCTGAAATTACTCTGTGAGTAGGTGATTTATCTTGTAAAATAAATCCGTTGAGCCGATATAATGTAGTAAATAAATACATTAAATCGGTAAGATATATGGGAAAGTGATAGCCGTGAGCCGTACCAGGTATGTTGAATCAGGTAAGACTTCAGTGGCTTGTCCTCTTTCTGTACGGATGACCGTTTAGTTTGGTCAGTAGAAAGACCTTGTTATGTGTGCAATAGCTACTGAATGATTTACTGACTGAGAAACTTGGCATAGATGTGACTCATTAATTCCTTGGCCAGAATGATAGGCTTACAACTTACATTCGTTTTTTTTTTTGTGCTGGTATGTCTGTATAAGACTTGAGATTTTGGTCTTCTACCATAAAAAATAATTAATAAATAAATTATGATGTTGAAGATCCGTCTTGTTTCCACTAATATTCAATAAAACTTGAAAACACTTTCAAATGGAAATTGTGACTCACGTTATGGCGTGACGGCCGTTTCACTCTGTTGTCAAGAGCATCGTCAGACGACCCACAGTACACTCATAATAGTACACTTATAATAAATAGAAACTTGCTCATATTTTGAAATTCTAGTTGAAATATTCTATCATTCTCCACGGTTAAGAATATTATCATTTTTGTAAATTCACTATTATCATATTAAGTATATATTAGAAGACTTTGAATCTTTCATGATGTATATCTTTCAACTGTGAAACTTGGAGGTTTTATTGGTACGTAAGAATAGGGTCTATGCAGCCTTGAAAATCGATGATAATACAAGAGATTATTATCATAGATATAGAGTCTGAACGGTAAATGTTGGAATGAGTTAGGTAGGTTATTTAAGGGAGGCCTGGAAGTATCGCCAAGAGCAAGAGCTGATAAGAGAATTTAATTTTAAATAATGGAACGAATAGGATGATGATTAACAGTTATTTTAATTGATTATTATTATATTAATTGGATTTTTTTAAATTTTATTGATTACTGTTATCTGGATTGCAGTCTGGTATTTTATCATTTATGTTTGAAAACCAGTGTATTTTTTCTATTTTCTGTTGTAATATTTGAATTGAGAAAAATAAAGTTTCAGATAAGAATAGATAGAACTGTAAAAAATAGATCTGAAACAATCGAAAAGCGACTGAATGAATGTGATAGCTACTAATTAGAAGCAGCACCGACCCGACTGCCAGGTGTGTGTGAAACAAGCCTTAGGGCCGCTATTGCATCAATAGCTACTGAATTATTTACTCAACGACTAAGTAACCGGACATCAACTTCATTTAGAAGTCAATGTATTTATGTAGTATAATACATTCATCCATGTCCATATTTCCCCCACTATTTTTTAACTCTCCTTTTTGAAATTATTTATTTCAATAATTATTGATAATCAAGCTATAATTCATTTTCATAGTTTTTTGTTTAGTATTTTATGTACTGTTTGAAATAGTTATATAATTTTAAAGTGATCCAGCGTTCAAGCTCAGTTTTGCTGCGTCTATGAATAAACTTGACCTAGTTTTTGATTATTTATTTATTTGGTTATCTTAACTCGTCAACACCGGTTGCATGACGGCCGGGTGTGTGTGAAACAAGCCTTAGGGCCGCTATTAAGTCAATAGCTACCGGGTACTGAATGACTAAGAAATCGAGCATAAGAAAAAATAATTATTAGGCTACACATTACTATGTAATTATTGCATTGTATCATGATTTCGAAATTTGGGTGTGTGTGAAGCGCTCAATATGATACAATGTCCCTACTGCTGAGTAAACAGTGACGGGTATGTGTGAAACAAGCATTAGGGCCTCTATTAGAACAATAGCTTCTGAATGATTTATTGATCGACTGAGAAACCGGGTCCTAACTTTAACTTGGTGATTCGCAGTAGTAGCTTATTCAAACAAAACCCCAGTTATATTTGTGGGAAATTCTACAACAAGCTATCACAGATTTTAATGTTCTTCTGAAAATGAAGAAATATTTGAAAAAATATTAGGTTATAAAGATTTCAATAGTGTGCAATAGTTCCTTTCAGATCAAAATTAAGACTCACCTCAACTAATTGATGTTATTATGGTAACTAGTGTATAAGATTGTTAATTTTGTACATAGTTGTTGATCTGACTTGTCTTATACTCATTTTTTTCTGAGGATGAAGCCTACATAGGTCTGAGACCTGTGCGTGGGTAATGAGTTGGATGATGGTGATTGATGAGTTGGACCTACAGTTTTAGGTGGGTTCCGAACCACCGGAAAGTGATTTTCAGCAGAGAACAGTGTCTTTTTTGCTGGTCAATCTAATCGGCCACCCTTACAAAGTGTACCTAGAAGAACATAGCTTATCTCTATCTGATTGAACAGATATCTGCTACGGCTCGCGGCTATCACTCCCCTTAACTAAAGTGACCAGATTTTGTTGAACCCTAAATCAAGACAACTGGACGTATAGACCGAGAAAGGGGGGATTGTTTGAAAATTGATCAGAAAATAGGAACAAATTGTTTTTCTTCTCTATACAAAGATATTTTTGTAGTCATTCTCACACATCTTATATTAAAACAAGACCGCAGTTTTTAATGCCATCGATGTTCACCATCCCAAAACGACCGGAGAATAGTAAAAGTATGCTCATAATAACGAGGGATTTTGGAGCTAAGGTTCAATTGTAATTAGAACTTAAGTATAGCTTTTAGATCATTTAGAGCAGCGGTTCCCAACCTTTTTTGCTTCTGCGTACCCCTTAGACCATATTTTGCAGACATAGTACCCCCAAAGTCCTAACTACTTTTTTACTTTACTATAACAATATTAAAGAGGGTTTAATGCCCATTTATTGCAATATTTGAGCAACATATCGACGCCTATGAATGGGAATTCAGCTAAGGAAATAAAATAGTAGGTAACACAATAATGTTACGTAAGCAAACTGGCAGTTAGTCATGCACTTGTTCTATTTATATCATTCCAATGTTTTCATGGACAGATGCAGCTGGCAATCTTATTTTTCTCATTCTCTCTTACTAGATGTCTTTGTCACTCTTATTCTTCAAGTCTGCAACTCTCTCACTCAATTGATCTTCTCGTCAATTCTACATTCTTCTTGAACAATCGAGGCCTATATTCCAAGCATTCTTGAAGATTTTCGAAGTTTCTGGTGACCTCCAATTCTTGGAATTATACAACTACAACAGCTATATAAAGGAGTCCACGTGAACCAGTGAGTTTAGTTTTTACAAACCCGCGTGACAGATTGTATTACAGATCTCGTGAGAGAGACAATCCAGTGCCAGTGGAGTAAACAGTGCTTTATTCAGTCTTTAGACAGTGTCAAGTGCAGAGACAAGTGTTTACTGTTTATGCAGCTTACTAATTTATTGGACATCTGTTTCTTTTATTATTGATCAGCCTGTAATTAATTATTCATTTGTACAGTTTATTGGACTCTCGTTTCTTTTATTATTGATCAGTCTGTAATTACTTATTCATTAATTCTTGTAAATAATTACTGAAAATAGGTATTAGCTTGTCATTTGATGATCTGTTTTTATTTATTAATTGAACTTACAAATATTTGTGTGTAAATAGACTAATTTGTGTAAATAAAGATCAAGTGTGAAGTTTAGTGTTGCCAGCCTTATTTTAGACATTAGCACCCATAACAATAATTTCTGCTGAACACTGATTTCTTTTATTGAGGGCATCGAATGTAATATTAGAGAGATGAATATTAGAATTTGAATTTAAAAATGTTACTAAAATATAGCCTACATAGAAGTGTCAGAATAGAATACATTATAGATAGAATAGTCGCACAACAGAAACTGCTCACCTCTAGCACTGAACAACCATTCCTTAGTCTATGCCACTAGACATTGAACATCCGCCATTATGGATTATTTTTTGCGTACCCCCAACTAGGACCCTGTGTACGCGTACCCCAGGTTGGAAACCGCTGATTTAGAGCAATAATAATTATCAATAAATGAAAAAACCTATTCATGAAGTAGAATATTAGTAACTAATATTGCCAAAACGGGACAAATGGGTGTCCCGACAAGGATGGTCAAGCCATTGACACTATTCAAATGTATTTGTACATTTTTTAATGAATAAAGATGATTTCAGTCAATCAATTCAATCAATCAATGGTGGGGACAACGGGACATGACTCTCAAAAACGGGACGTCTGGTCACCTTATCATTAACTGAAGTCTTTAAGATGTAATCTTTAAAAAAACCTTGAGGCAGCTATTGAATGACTCAGAAACCAGGCGATAATCTTTTTCTATGTTTTTATTTTCAGTTACGAAGACCTGCGAGCCCTTGACGGTGGCAAGGATGGTCTGGAGACAATAGAAGGCCTGCTTCTGCTAGCAGAGAAAGCATTGCGAGGCGTCAACGGAAAACTGTTCATGGAAATTGATGCGAGCTTAGTGCGGCCAATTCAAATATGGCTGACCAACCACAATAGGACTGAGCATGCAATGGGACTGAGACTGAGCAACGTCTATAAGGATTTGTATCAGGTGGAGAGGTTTGTCAGCATTGCCAAGGATGGAGAATGAGAGTGGTAGAAGAAGATGAAGAAAATGCGAGAAGAAAAATGGAGGAAAGACAAGAACAAAGACGTGTTAGAGAAGAAAAGGAGAACGAAAAAGTTGAAAAAAGAATAAGTATATCAAAAAGTAGAGGAAGAGCTTGTGTTATACATATTCTCTCGAAGTGATCACTATTTTTTTAGATATTTTGTCTCAGGTCACATATTAATAAATTACTTACATACTAAGGAATGGATGATGATGAAGAAGAAAAAATGGATGATGAAGGAAAAAGAAGATGTTTTCTTTGTAGTGACGAAGGTGATATTGTGGAAGGTATCCATAATAAATAATAAGACGAAATTGTCACAACCACATTTATTAAAAGATATTGAGAAACTAGTTTTGGTTGTTATACCATTATCAATCTCAATCAAACTAAAAACTCTAAACTAAAACTAAAGAGTTTTTAGTTTGATTGAGATTGATAATGGTATAACAACTGAAACTAGTTTCTCAATATTTTTTAATAAATGTGGTTGTGACAATTTCGTCTTATTATTCATAAAAAGAAGATGACGGAAAAAGATGATGAAGAAGAAATGAGGTAGTAATAAGCGCGTTGCTTTTTTGGTGCGGAGACCCGTATGGGGGTGATACCTCGCCGTTTTAGCCTTGGAACATGGTGGACCTACTAGTTTAGATGGATTCCGAACCACCGGGTAAGTGAAAAACTTATAAAATAAAATTGTTGAAGCACAGTCACCCATCCAATAGCAGTCTGAGGTAGAAGGAGAAGGAGAATAAGAAGAATAGAGATATTCATATATCTATATATTCATATATAGAATAGAGATATACATATAGAGATATGTTAAAGGCAGAAAAAGGTGGAGAAGCGAAGAAAACAAATTTGAAAAAAAGAAGAAGACGAAGATAGGAGGAAGAAGTCAATGAGAAAGAAAGAAAAAAGTAGAAAATTAAAAGATATTGAAGAACCATGTAGAAACCAGAGAAGCTTCGATTATCTGGTCATCACACTTTTGATAAATTTTATAGTTGGTTCAGCTAACAGCTCTCCATGTAAGCTATTTGAGACTGATTCTTGTGATTTTTCTTTCTCAAGGAGTGGTGAAAAAACTTTCCAGTCTTCTTCAGGTAAGAAAGCTTCAATGCACACTCAGAAATACGGACATACATAGTTACCGAATTTATTGTTATTTCTTCATTATTATTGTATCATTCAGAAAATAATAATAATATTCTTTATCAAGCAAACTTAGTTCCAATTATTTCAAATAATTTATTTAATAGTGAAGAATTTAATGCAAAACTACGTTTTCTTTATCAAGCAAATGAAGTTCCAATTATTTCAAATAATTTATTTAATAGTGAAGAATTTAATGCAAAACAACGTTAAGAACGACGTTAATAATTCCTACCTGATCACTCTATGCCTCTGCTTGCTATGAATGCAAGATGCTGTACAACAACTTGAGATATCAAGCAAACTTAGCTCCAATTATTTCAAATAATTTATTCAATAGTAGAGAATCTAATGCAAAACTACGTTGAGAACAAAGTTAATAATTCCTACCTGACCACTCTATGCCTCTGCTTGCTATGAATGCAAGATGCTGTACAACTACCTGAGACATAACGTTATTATTAGCGTTAAAGTTAGCGGATAACTGTATAAATTTATTATGAGTGGTATTGACATTACCTGGAATAGTTATTTGTGTAACTAGTGCGAAAAGTAGCTCTTTGCTGCATGAGAGAAATTCATGATGCACAAGCTGAAGGCGAGTGCAGAATAGTTTCTCGAGTGCAGCAAAGATACTTTCAGCACGAGTTGCACATTAAATTTGTCCTACAGTTGGCACACCTGGAGTGCGATAAAGTAAAATGAGAGCGGCAAAGTAAAATAGTGCAGGTATCATCAATTTTGCGTACTATAATGAGTGTATAAATAGCTACTTTGTTGGGTAACTGTAGGGAAATATAATTATGTTATAGTAGTTTATGCAACGATTTTATTTTGACCCTTATTAAGGCACGAGTTAGATGTAAGTTATAACACGAGCGAATGCGAGTGTTATAAATATCTCACGAGTGCCTTAATGGCCAAATAAAATTGTTGCATACACTATTTTATCTACGACCACTAGTATACATTTAATTAAAACAATTTCATTTTACCTGTGACTGTCAGAGATTACCTAACCTCTCATCTCAAATATGAGAAGTTATAGTAGATTGTTAGGTTAAAGTAGCTGGTGTAGCAGTTTGATGAAATCAGCTGATAGTTTCACAATATTGAATTACGATATCGATTCCATCAAAAATGCTTTTGATTGGTCCAGAACCCATGTTATAATGTAGAACCTGTACTATAATGAGCTCTTTATGTAACGGGTCTCAAAAAGCATTTCGAAAAGACAGCTGTTTTGGCATCAATTGTGAAACTGTAATGTATACATTATGACATGGTCGTAGATAAAAGTATAAAAGTAATTATATTTAGGGTATGCCTTTTATTGGTGAGAAGAAGACCTTACAGGTAGTTCCACATTTAAAACTTGTATTTGTTTATACATGACGAACTGCAAGTAGATCAGTAGATCAGTACTTTCACTTAGACGACATGCAAAACTGTTTAAAATAAATAGGAAATTGGTATTTTTCTTTCTTACTTAAGGAAGAAGGTAACCATGTTTTAGGGCAGAATGCCCATCATCAGTGCCTGGTTGAGCTGACAGACCTGTAACACGTTCTGCCTCAAGTAAGAAAGAAAAATTCCAATTTCTTATGTATTTTAAACAGTTATGCGTGTCGTCTTAGTGAAAGTATATACAATTTTCAATGGTTTAGGATTTATGTTATGAACAGGGATGTGAATACCTACCTACCTATCACAATATTACTCTCATACATTTTACCATAGACGGACCATCAACATTGATTAATCCCTAATCTATTTTACTGTACAAAGGAGTATGAAGCATACTCTCTTGAAGTATTCTCAAAAAATTAAGCTTCTTAACATTACTCAAGGTTATTAAAATCAATTTTTAATTGAACTTGTCTTTTTCTGTAGGTACTAAAGAGCTTGAAGCATACTCTCTGCTAGGGTTCAAAATTATTTGTACTGTAACAGTATTACAAAAAAAAAAAAACAACTGATAGAGGTAGCGTTAGGTTGGAATTGCATCCTTTTGACATAAAAATATTCAGACCTCAGCAGAACATAACAGTTTTAAGGGCAGACTACACAAACGAAGAGTGAGTAAGCCTCAAAAAAGTAAATTTCATCCTTTCTTGTTCCAGAAAAAAACCATCAGTGATTGATGATTTTCAAGTAAGTTTTTTTTCAGCACGAAAAACATGTTGGAATTATATCCATTTGATATCCATATTCAGACCTCAACAGTTGGTTTTTTAGTCGAATGAGCAGACTACACAAATGAAGAGTGAATAAGCATAAAAAAATGTCATCCTTTCCTGTGACGGAGAAAAACCAGTGATTGATGATTTTTAAGTAAGTTTTATCAAGAAATTGTAATATTCCTCTCACTCTCCGTTTGCGTAGCACTCACTCTCTCTTTAGACTGAATTGAACTTTTGCTTATATGTGAATGAAGCTCCTTTTTTGTGAGATAGAAATATAAATTCACCTTGCTTATATGTGTATCAAGCTCCTATTTTTGTAAGAATGGACTAGAAATTCACCTTGCTTATATGTGTATAAAGCTTCTTTCTTTGTGGGATAGAAATATAAATTCAACTTGCTTATATGTGTATGAAGCTCTTTTTTTTTTGTAAGAATGAAATAGAAATTCAAATTGCATATATGTGCATGAAGCTCCTTTTTTTGTTAGATAGAAATATGAATTCACCTAGCTAATATGTGTATGAAGCTACTTTTTTTTTGTAAGAATGGAATAGAAATCCACCTTGCTTTTATGTATATGGAGCTCCTTTTTTTGTAAGATAGAAATATAAATTCACCTTGCTTATATGTGTATAAAACTCCTTTTTTTGTTAGATAGAGATATAAATTCACCTTGCTTATATGTGTATGGAGCTCCTTTTATTGGAAGAATGAAATAGAAATTCACCTTGCTTATATGTGTATGAAGCTCTTTTTTTGTTAGATAGAAATATAAATAAATTCACCTTGCTTATATGTGTATGAAGTTTTTTTTTTTGTAAGAATGGAATAGGAATTCACCTTGCTTATATGTGTATGGAGCTCCTTTTTTTTGGTAGATAGAAATATAAATTCACCTTGCTTATATGTGTAAAAAGCTCTTTTTTTTTGAGAATGGAATAGAAATTCACCTTGCTTATATGTGTATGAAGCTCCTTTTTTTGTTAGATAGATATATAAATTCACCTTGCTTATATGTGTATGAAGTTCCTTTTTTTAAAAGAATGGAATAGAAATTTACTTTGCTTATATGTGTATGAAGCTCCTTTTTTTGTTAGATATAAATATAAATTCACTTTGCTTATATGTGTATTAAGTTCTTTTTTTTGTAAGAATGGAATAGAAATTCACCTTGCTTATATGTGTATGGAGCTCCTTTTTTTGTGAGATAGTAATATAAATTCACCTTGCTCATATGTGTATGAAGCTCATTTTTTTGTTAGATAGAAATATAAATTCACCTTGCTTATATGTGTATGAAGCTCCTTTTCTTGTAAGAATGGAATAGAAAATCACCTTGCTTATATGCGTATGGAGCTCCTTTTTTTGTTAGATAGAAATATGAATTCACCTTGCTTATATGTGTATGTAGCTCCTTTTTTTTAAGAATGGAATAGAAATTCACCTCGCTTATATGTGTATGAAGCTCCTTTTTTTGTTAGATAGAAATATGAATTCACCTTGCTTATATGTGTATGAAGCTCCTTTTCTTGTGAGAATGGAATAGAAATCCACCTTGCTTATATGTGTATGAAGCTCCTTTACTTGTGAGATAGAAATATAAATTCACCTTGCTTATATGTGTATGAAGCTCCTTTTTTTGTAAAAATGGAATAGAAATTCACCTTGCTTATATGTGTATGAAGCTCCTACTTTTGTTAGATAGAAATATAAATTCACCTTGCTTATATGTGTATGAAGCTCCTTTACTTGTGAGATAGAAATATAAATTCACATTGCTTATATGTGTATGAAGCTCCTTTTTTTGTTGGATAGAAATATAAATTCACCTTGCTTATAATGTCTATGAAGCTCCTTTTTTTGAGAGATAGAAATATCAATTCACCTTGCTTATATGTGTATGAAGCTCCTTTTTTTGTGAAAAAGAAATATGAATTCACCTTGCTTATATGTATATGAATCTCCTTTTTTTTGTAAGAATGAAACAGAAATTCAAATTGCTTATATATGTATGAAGCTCCTTTTTTTGTTAGATAGAAATATGAATTCACCTTGCTTATATGTGTATGAAGCTCCTTTTTTTGTCAGATAGAAAAATAAATTCACCTTGCTTATACGTGTATGAAGCTCCTTTTCTTGTAAGAATGGAATAGAAAATCAACTTGCTTATATGTGTATGAAGCTCTTTTTTTTGTTAGAGAGAAATGTAAATTCACTTAGCTTATATGTGTTTGGAGCTCCTTTTATTGGAAGAATGGAATAGAAATTCACCTTGCTTATATGTGTATGAAGCTCTTTTTTTGTTAGATAGAAATATATATTCACCTTGCTTATATGTATATGAAGTTTTTTTTTTGTAAGAATGGAATAGGAATTCACCTTGCTTATATGTGTATGAAGCTCCTTTTTTTGTTAGATAGAAATATAAATTCACCTTGCTTATACGTGTATAAAGCTCTTTTATTTGTGAGAATGGAATAGAAATTCACCTTGCTTAAATGTGTATGAAGCTCCTTTTTTTGTTAGATAGATATATAAATTCACCTTGCTTATATGTGTATGAAGTTCCTTTTTTTAAAAGAATGGAATAGAAATTTACTTTGCTTATATGTGTATGAAGCTCCTTTTTTTGTTAGATATAAATATAAATTCACTTTGCTTATATATGTATTAAGCTCCTTTTTTTGTAAAAATGGAATAGAAATTCACCTTGCTTATATGTGTATGGAGCTCCTTCTTTTGTGAGATAGAAATATAAATTCACCTTGCTCATATGTGTATGAAGCTCATTTTTTTGTTAGATAGAAATATAAATTCACCTTGCTTATATGTGTATGAAGCTCCTTTTCTTGTAAGAATGGAATAGAAAATCACCTTGCTTATATGCGTATGGAGCTCCTTTTTTTGTTAGATGGAAATATGAATTCACCTTGCTTATATGTGTATGAAGCTCCTTTTCTTGTGAGAATGGAAAAGAAATCCACCTTGCTTATATGTGTATGAAGCTCCTTTTTTTGTTAGATATAAATATAAATTCACTTTGCTTATATGTTTATTAAGCTCCTTTTTTTGTAAGAATGGAACAGGAATTCACCTTGCTTATATGTGTATGGAGCTCCTTTTTTTGTCAGATAGAAATATAAATTCACCTTACTTATATGTGTATGAAGCTCCTTTTCTTGTGAGATAGAAATATAAATTCACCTTGCTCATATGTGTATGAAGCTCCTTCTTTTGTTAGATTGAAAAATAAATTCACCTTGCTTATATGTGTATGAAGCTCCTTTTCTTGTAAGAATGCAATAGAAAATCACCTTGCTCATATGTGTATGAAGCTCTTTTTTTTTTATAGAGAAATATTAATTCACTTAGCTTATATGTGTATGGAGCTCCTTTTATTGGAAGAATGGAATAGAAATTCACCTTGCTTATATGTGTATGAAGCTCTTTTTTTGTTAGATAGAAATATAAATCCACCTTGCTTATATGTGTATGAAGTTTTTTTTTTGTAAGAATGGAATAAGAATTCACCTTGCTTATATGTGTATGAAGCTCCTTTTTTTGTTAGATAGAAATATAAATTCACCTTGCTTATATTTGTATAATGCTCTTTTATTTGTGAGAATGGAATAGAAATTCACCTTGCTTATATGTGTATGAAGCTCCTTTTTTTGTTAGATAGATATATAAATTCACCTTGCTTATATGTGTATCAAGTTCCTTTTTTTAAAAGAATGGAATAGAAATTTTTCTTTGCTTATATGTGTATGAAGCTCCTTTTCTTGTTAGATATAAATATAAATTCACTTTGCTTATATGTGTATTAAGCTCCTTTTTTTGTGAGAATGGAATAGAAATTCACCTTGCTTATATGTGTATGGAGCTCCTTTTTTTGTGAGATAGAAATATAAATTCACCTTGCTCATATGTGTATGAAGCTCATTTTTTTGTTAGATAGAAATATAAATTTACCTTGCTTATATGTGTATGAAGCTCCTTTTCTTGTAAGAATGGAATAGAAAACACCTTGCTTATATGCATATGGAGCTCCTTTTTTTGTGAGATAGAAATATAAATTCACCTTGCTTTTATGTGTATGAAGCTCTTTTTTTTGTAAAAATGGAATAGAAATTCACCTTGCTTATATGTGTATGAAGCTCCTACTTTTGTTAGATAGAAATATAAATTCACCTTGCTTATATGTGTATGAAGCTCCTTTACTTGTGAGATAGAAATATAAATTCACATTGCTTATATGTGTATGAAGCTCCTTTTTTTTGTTGGATAGAAATATAAATTCACCTTGCTTATAATGTCTATGAAGCTCCTTTTTTTGAGAGATAGAAATATCAATTCACCTTGCTTATATGTGTATGAAGCTCCTTTTTTTGTGAAAAAGAAATATGAATTCACCTTGCTTATATGTATATGAATCTCCTTTTTTTTGTAAGAATGAAACAGAAATTCAAATTGCTTATATATGTATGAAGCTCCTTTTTTTGTTAGATAGAAATATGAATTCACCTTGCTTATATGTGTATGAAGCTCCTTTTTGTGTCAGATAGAAAAATAAATTCACCTTGCTTATACGTGTATGAAGCTCCTTTTCTTGTAAGAATGGAATAGAAAATCAACTTGCTTATATGTGTATGAAGCTCTTTTTTTTGTTAGAGAGAAATGTAAATTCACTTAGCTTATATGTGTTTGGAGCTCCTTTTATTGGAAGAATGGAATAGAAATTCACCTTGCTTATATGTGTATGAAGCTCTTTTTTTGTTAGATAGAAATATATATTCACCTTGCTTATATGTATATGAAGTTTTTTTTTTGTAAGAATGGAATAGGAATTCACCTTGTTTATATGTGTATGAAGCTCCTTTTTTTGTTAGAAAGAAATATAAATTCACCTTGCTTATACGTGTATAAAGCTCTTTTATTTGTGAGAATGGAATAGAAATTCACCTTGCTTAAATGTGTATGAAGCTCCTTTTTTTGTTAGATAGATATATAAATTCACCTTGCTTATATGTGTATGAAGTTCCTTTTTTTAAAAGAATGGAATAGAAATTTACTTTGCTTATATGTGTATGAAGCTCCTTTTTTTGTTAGATATAAATATAAATTCACTTTGCTTATATATGTATTAAGCTCCTTTTTTTGTAAAAATGGAATAGAAATTCACCTTGCTTATATGTGTATGGAGCTCCTTCTTTTGTGAGATAGAAATATAAATTCACCTTGCTCATATGTGTATGAAGCTCATTTTTTTGTTAGATAGAAATATAAATTCACCTTGCTTATATGTGTATGAAGCTCCTTTTCTTGTGAGAATGGAATAGAAATCCACCTTGCTTATATGTGTATGAAGCTCCTTTACTTGTGAGATAGAAATATAAATTCACCTTGCTTATATGTGTATGAAGCTCCTTTTTTTGTAAAAATGGAATAGAAATTCACCTTGCTTATATGTGTATGAAGCTCCTACTTTTGTTAGATAGAAATATAAATTCACCTTGCTTATATGTGTATGAAGCTCCTTTACTTGTGAGATAGAAATATAAATTCACATTGCTTATATGTGTATGAAGCTCCTTTTTTTGTTGGATAGAAATATAAATTCACCTTGCTTATAATGTCTATGAAGCTCCTTTTTTTGAGAGATAGAAATATCAATTCACCTTGCTTATATGTGTATGAAGCTCCTTTTTTTGTGAAAAAGAAATATGAATTCACCTTGCTTATATGTATATGAATCTCCTTTTTTTTGTAAGAATGAAACAGAAATTCAAATTGCTTATATATGTATGAAGCTCCTTTTTTTGTTAGATAGAAATATGAATTCACCTTGCTTATATGTGTATGAAGCTCCTTTTTTTGTCAGATAGAAAAATAAATTCACCTTGCTTATACGTGTATGAAGCTCCTTTTCTTGTAAGAATGGAATAGAAAATCAACTTGCTTATATGTGTATGAAGCTCTTTTTTTTGTTAGAGAGAAATGTAAATTCACTTAGCTTATATGTGTTTGGAGCTCCTTTTATTGGAAGAATGGAATAGAAATTCACCTTGCTTATATGTGTATGAAGCTCTTTTTTTGTTAGATAGAAATATATATTCACCTTGCTTATATGTATATGAAGTTTTTTTTTTGTAAGAATGGAATAGGAATTCACCTTGCTTATATGTGTATGAAGCTCCTTTTTTTGTTAGATAGAAATATAAATTCACCTTGCTTATACGTGTATAAAGCTCTTTTATTTGTGAGAATGGAATAGAAATTCACCTTGCTTAAATGTGTATGAAGCTCCTTTTTTTGTTAGATAGATATATAAATTCACCTTGCTTATATGTGTATGAAGTTCCTTTTTTTAAAAGAATGGAATAGAAATTTACTTTGCTTATATGTGTATGAAGCTCCTTTTTTTGTTAGATATAAATATAAATTCACTTTGCTTATATATGTATTAAGCTCCTTTTTTTGTAAAAATGGAATAGAAATTCACCTTGCTTATATGTGTATGGAGCTCCTTCTTTTGTGAGATAGAAATATAAATTCACCTTGCTCATATGTGTATGAAGCTCATTTTTTTGTTAGATAGAAATATAAATTCACCTTGCTTATATGTGTATGAAGCTCCTTTTCTTGTAAGAATGGAATAGAAAATCACCTTGCTTATATGCGTATGGAGCTCCTTTTTTTGTTAGATGGAAATATGAATTCACCTTGCTTATATGTGTATGAAGCTCCTTTTCTTGTGAGAATGGAAAAGAAATCCACCTTGCTTATATGTGTATGAAGCTCCTTTTTTTGTTAGATATAAATATAAATTCACTTTGCTTATATGTTTATTAAGCTCCTTTTTTTGTAAGAATGGAACAGGAATTCACCTTGCTTATATGTGTATGGAGCTCCTTTTTTTGTCAGATAGAAATATAAATTCACCTTGCTTATATTTGTATAATGCTCTTTTATTTGTGAGAATGGAATAGAAATTCACCTTGCTTATATGTGTATGAAGCTCCTTTTTTTGTTAGATAGATATATAAATTCACCTTGCTTATATGTGTATCAAGTTCCTTTTTTTAAAAGAATGGAATAGAAATTTTTCTTTGCTTATATGTGTATGAAGCTCCTTTTCTTGTTAGATATAAATATAAATTCACTTTGCTTATATGTGTATTAAGCTCCTTTTTTTGTGAGAATGGAATAGAAATTCACCTTGCTTATATGTGTATGGAGCTCCTTTTTTTGTGAGATAGAAATATAAATTCACCTTGCTCATATGTGTATGAAGCTCATTTTTTTGTTAGATAGAAATATAAATTTACCTTGCTTATATGTGTATGAAGCTCCTTTTCTTGTAAGAATGGAATAGAAAACACCTTGCTTATATGCATATGGAGCTCCTTTTTTTGTGAGATAGAAATATAAATTCACCTTGCTTATATGTGTATGAAGCTCTTTTTTTTGTAAAAATGGAATAGAAATTCACCTTGCTTATATGTGTATGAAGCTCCTACTTTTGTTAGATAGAAATATAAATTCACCTTGCTTATATGTGTATGAAGCTCCTTTACTTGTGAGATAGAAATATAAATTCACATTGCTTATATGTGTATGAAGCTCCTTTTTTTTGTTGGATAGAAATATAAATTCACCTTGCTTATAATGTCTATGAAGCTCCTTTTTTTGAGAGATAGAAATATCAATTCACCTTGCTTATATGTGTATGAAGCTCCTTTTTTTGTGAAAAAGAAATATGAATTCACCTTGCTTATATGTATATGAATCTCCTTTTTTTTGTAAGAATGAAACAGAAATTCAAATTGCTTATATATGTATGAAGCTCCTTTTTTTGTTAGATAGAAATATGAATTCACCTTGCTTATATGTGTATGAAGCTCCTTTTTGTGTCAGATAGAAAAATAAATTCACCTTGCTTATACGTGTATGAAGCTCCTTTTCTTGTAAGAATGGAATAGAAAATCAACTTGCTTATATGTGTATGAAGCTCTTTTTTTTGTTAGAGAGAAATGTAAATTCACTTAGCTTATATGTGTTTGGAGCTCCTTTTATTGGAAGAATGGAATAGAAATTCACCTTGCTTATATGTGTATGAAGCTCTTTTTTTGTTAGATAGAAATATATATTCACCTTGCTTATATGTATATGAAGTTTTTTTTTTGTAAGAATGGAATAGGAATTCACCTTGTTTATATGTGTATGAAGCTCCTTTTTTTGTTAGAAAGAAATATAAATTCACCTTGCTTATACGTGTATAAAGCTCTTTTATTTGTGAGAATGGAATAGAAATTCACCTTGCTTAAATGTGTATGAAGCTCCTTTTTTTGTTAGATAGATATATAAATTCACCTTGCTTATATGTGTATGAAGTTCCTTTTTTTAAAAGAATGGAATAGAAATTTACTTTGCTTATATGTGTATGAAGCTCCTTTTTTTGTTAGATATAAATATAAATTCACTTTGCTTATATATGTATTAAGCTCCTTTTTTTGTAAAAATGGAATAGAAATTCACCTTGCTTATATGTGTATGGAGCTCCTTCTTTTGTGAGATAGAAATATAAATTCACCTTGCTCATATGTGTATGAAGCTCATTTTTTTGTTAGATAGAAATATAAATTCACCTTGCTTATATGTGTATGAAGCTCCTTTTCTTGTGAGAATGGAATAGAAATCCACCTTGCTTATATGTGTATGAAGCTCCTTTACTTGTGAGATAGAAATATAAATTCACCTTGCTTATATGTGTATGAAGCTCCTTTTTTTGTAAAAATGGAATAGAAATTCACCTTGCTTATATGTGTATGAAGCTCCTACTTTTGTTAGATAGAAATATAAATTCACCTTGCTTATATGTGTATGAAGCTCCTTTACTTGTGAGATAGAAATATAAATTCACATTGCTTATATGTGTATGAAGCTCCTTTTTTTGTTGGATAGAAATATAAATTCACCTTGCTTATAATGTCTATGAAGCTCCTTTTTTTGAGAGATAGAAATATCAATTCACCTTGCTTATATGTGTATGAAGCTCCTTTTTTTGTGAAAAAGAAATATGAATTCACCTTGCTTATATGTATATGAATCTCCTTTTTTTTGTAAGAATGAAACAGAAATTCAAATTGCTTATATATGTATGAAGCTCCTTTTTTTGTTAGATAGAAATATGAATTCACCTTGCTTATATGTGTATGAAGCTCCTTTTTTTGTCAGATAGAAAAATAAATTCACCTTGCTTATACGTGTATGAAGCTCCTTTTCTTGTAAGAATGGAATAGAAAATCAACTTGCTTATATGTGTATGAAGCTCTTTTTTTTGTTAGAGAGAAATGTAAATTCACTTAGCTTATATGTGTTTGGAGCTCCTTTTATTGGAAGAATGGAATAGAAATTCACCTTGCTTATATGTGTATGAAGCTCTTTTTTTGTTAGATAGAAATATATATTCACCTTGCTTATATGTATATGAAGTTTTTTTTTTGTAAGAATGGAATAGGAATTCACCTTGCTTATATGTGTATGAAGCTCCTTTTTTTGTTAGATAGAAATATAAATTCACCTTGCTTATACGTGTATAAAGCTCTTTTATTTGTGAGAATGGAATAGAAATTCACCTTGCTTAAATGTGTATGAAGCTCCTTTTTTTGTTAGATAGATATATAAATTCACCTTGCTTATATGTGTATGAAGTTCCTTTTTTTAAAAGAATGGAATAGAAATTTACTTTGCTTATATGTGTATGAAGCTCCTTTTTTTGTTAGATATAAATATAAATTCACTTTGCTTATATATGTATTAAGCTCCTTTTTTTGTAAAAATGGAATAGAAATTCACCTTGCTTATATGTGTATGGAGCTCCTTCTTTTGTGAGATAGAAATATAAATTCACCTTGCTCATATGTGTATGAAGCTCATTTTTTTGTTAGATAGAAATATAAATTCACCTTGCTTATATGTGTATGAAGCTCCTTTTCTTGTAAGAATGGAATAGAAAATCACCTTGCTTATATGCGTATGGAGCTCCTTTTTTTGTTAGATGGAAATATGAATTCACCTTGCTTATATGTGTATGAAGCTCCTTTTCTTGTGAGAATGGAAAAGAAATCCACCTTGCTTATATGTGTATGAAGCTCCTTTTTTTGTTAGATATAAATATAAATTCACTTTGCTTATATGTTTATTAAGCTCCTTTTTTTGTAAGAATGGAACAGGAATTCACCTTGCTTATATGTGTATGGAGCTCCTTTTTTTGTCAGATAGAAATATAAATTCACCTTACTTATATGTGTATGAAGCTCCTTTTCTTGTGAGATAGAAATATAAATTCACCTTGCTCATATGTGTATGAAGCTCCTTCTTTTGTTAGATTGAAAAATAAATTCACCTTGCTTATATGTGTATGAAGCTCCTTTTCTTGTAAGAATGCAATAGAAAATCACCTTGCTCATATGTGTATGAAGCTCTTTTTTTTTTTATAGAGAAATATTAATTCACTTAGCTTATATGTGTATGGAGCTCCTTTTATTGGAAGAATGGAATAGAAATTCACCTTGCTTATATGTGTATGAAGCTCTTTTTTTGTTAGATAGAAATATAAATCCACCTTGCTTATATGTGTATGAAGTTTTTTTTTTGTAAGAATGGAATAAGAATTCACCTTGCTTATATGTGTATGAAGCTCCTTTTTTTGTTAGATAGAAATATAAATTCACCTTGCTTATATTTGTATAATGCTCTTTTATTTGTGAGAATGGAATAGAAATTCACCTTGCTTATATGTGTATGAAGCTCCTTTTTTTGTTAGATAGATATATAAATTCACCTTGCTTATATGTGTATCAAGTTCCTTTTTTTAAAAGAATGGAATAGAAATTTTTCTTTGCTTATATGTGTATGAAGCTCCTTTTCTTGTTAGATATAAATATAAATTCACTTTGCTTATATGTGTATTAAGCTCCTTTTTTTGTGAGAATGGAATAGAAATTCACCTTGCTTATATGTGTATGGAGCTCCTTTTTTTGTGAGATAGAAATATAAATTCACCTTGCTCATATGTGTATGAAGCTCATTTTTTTGTTAGATAGAAATATAAATTTACCTTGCTTATATGTGTATGAAGCTCCTTTTCTTGTAAGAATGGAATAGAAAACACCTTGCTTATATGCATATGGAGCTCCTTTTTTTGTGAGATAGAAATATAAATTCACCTTGCTTATATGTGTATGAAGCTCTTTTTTTTGTAAAAATGGAATAGAAATTCACCTTGCTTATATGTGTATGAAGCTCCTACTTTTGTTAGATAGAAATATAAATTCACCTTGCTTATATGTGTATGAAGCTCCTTTACTTGTGAGATAGAAATATAAATTCACATTGCTTATATGTGTATGAAGCTCCTTTTTTTTGTTGGATAGAAATATAAATTCACCTTGCTTATAATGTCTATGAAGCTCCTTTTTTTGAGAGATAGAAATATCAATTCACCTTGCTTATATGTGTATGAAGCTCCTTTTTTTGTGAAAAAGAAATATGAATTCACCTTGCTTATATGTATATGAATCTCCTTTTTTTTGTAAGAATGAAACAGAAATTCAAATTGCTTATATATGTATGAAGCTCCTTTTTTTGTTAGATAGAAATATGAATTCACCTTGCTTATATGTGTATGAAGCTCCTTTTTGTGTCAGATAGAAAAATAAATTCACCTTGCTTATACGTGTATGAAGCTCCTTTTCTTGTAAGAATGGAATAGAAAATCAACTTGCTTATATGTGTATGAAGCTCTTTTTTTTGTTAGAGAGAAATGTAAATTCACTTAGCTTATATGTGTTTGGAGCTCCTTTTATTGGAAGAATGGAATAGAAATTCACCTTGCTTATATGTGTATGAAGCTCTTTTTTTGTTAGATAGAAATTTATATTCACCTTGCTTATATGTATATGAAGTTTTTTTTTTGTAAGAATGGAATAGGAATTCACCTTGCTTATATGTGTATGAAGCTCCTTTTTTTGTTAGATAGAAATATAAATTCACCTTGCTTATACGTGTATAAAGCTCTTTTATTTGTGAGAATGGAATAGAAATTCACCTTGCTTAAATGTGTATGAAGCTCCTTTTTTTGTTAGATAGATATATAAATTCACCTTGCTTATATGTGTATGAAGTTCCTTTTTTTAAAAGAATGGAATAGAAATTTACTTTGCTTATATGTGTATGAAGCTCTTTTTTTTTGTTAGATATAAATATAAATTCACTTTGCTTATATATGTATTAAGCTCCTTTTTTTGTAAAAATGGAATAGAAATTCACCTTGCTTATATGTGTATGGAGCTCCTTCTTTTGTGAGATAGAAATATAAATTCACCTTGCTCATATGTGTATGAAGCTCATTTTTTTGTTAGATAGAAATATAAATTCACCTTGCTTATATGTGTATGAAGCTCCTTTTCTTGTGAGAATGGAATAGAAATCCACCTTGCTTATATGTGTATGAAGCTCCTTCACTTGTGAGATAGAAATATAAATTCACCTTGCTTATATGTGTATGAAGCTCCTTTTTTTGTGAGAATGGAATAGAAATTCACCTTGCTTATATGTGTATGAAGCTCCTTCTTTTGTTAGATAGAAATATAAATTCACCTTGCTTATATGTGTATGAAGCTCCTTTTCTTGTAAGAATGGAATAGAAAATCACCTTGCTTATATGCGTATGGAGCTCCTTTTTTTGTTAGATGGAAATATGAATTCACCTTGCTTATATGTGTATGAAGCTCCTTTTCTTGTGAGAATGGAATAGAAATCCACCTTGCTTATATGTGTATGAAGCTCCTTTTTTTGTTAGATATAAATATAAATTCACTTTGCTTATATGTGTATTAAGCTCCTTTTTTTGTAAGAATGGAACAGGAATTCACCTTGCTTATATGTGTATGGAGCTCCTTTTTTTGTCAGATAGAAATATAAATTCACCTTACTTATATGTGTATGAAGCTCCTTTTCTTGTGAGATAGAAATATAAATTCACCTTGCTCATATGTGTATGAAGCTCCTTCTTTTGTTAGATTGAAAAATAAATTCACCTTGCTTATATGTGTATGAAGCTCCTTTTCTTGTAAGAATGCAATAGAAAATCACCTTGCTCATATGTGTATGAAGCTCTTTTTTTTTTATAGAGAAATATTAATTCACTTAGCTTATATGTGTATGGAGCTCCTTTTATTGGAAGAATGGAATAGAAATTCACCTTGCTTATATGTGTATGAAGCTCTTTTTTTGTTAGATAGAAATATAAATCCACCTTGCTTATATGTGTATGAAGTTTTTTTTTTGTAAGAATGGAATAAGAATTCACCTTGCTTATATGTGTATGAAGCTCCTTTTTTTGTTAGATAGAAATATAAATTCACCTTGCTTATATGTGTATAAAGCTCTCTTATTTGTGAGAATGGAATAGAAATTCACCTTGCTTATATGTGTATGAAGCTCCTTTTTTTGTTAGATAGATATATAAATTCACCTTGCTTATATGTGTATCAAGTTCCTTTTTTCAAAAGAATGGAATAGAAATTTTTCTTTGCTTATATGAATATGAAGCTCCTTTTCTTGTTAGATATAAATATAAATTCACTTTGCTTATATGTGTATTAAGCTCCTTTTTTTGTGAGAATGTAATAGAAATTAACCTTGCTTATATGTGTATGGAGCTCCTTTTTTTGTGAGATAGAAATATAAATTCACCTTGCTCATATGTGTATGAAGCTCATTTTTTTGTTAGATAGAAATATAAATTCACCTTGCTTATATGTGTATGAAGCTCCTTTTCTTGTAAGAATGGAATAGAAAATCACCTTGCTTATATGCATATGGAGCTCCTTTTTTTGTTAGATAGAAATATGAATTCACCTTGCTTATATGTGTATGAAGATCCTTTACTTGTGAGATAGAAATATAAATTCACCTTGCTTATATGTGTATGAAGATCCTTTATTTGTTAGATATAAATATATATTCACCTTGCTTATATGTATATGAAGTTTTTTTTTGTAAGAATGGAATAGGAATTCACCTTGCTTATATGTGTATGAAGCTCCTTTTTTTGTTAGATAGAAATATAAATTCACCTTGCTTATACGTGTATAAAGCTCTTTTATTTGTGAGAATGGAATAGAAATTCACCTTGCTTAAATGTGTATGAAGCTCCTTTTTTTGTTAGATAGATATATAAATTCACCTTGCTTATATGTGTATGAAGTTCCTTTTTTTAAAAGAATGGAATAGAAATTTACTTTGCTTATATGTGTATGAAGCTCCTTTTTTTGTTAGATATAAATATAAATTCACTTTGCTTATATATGTATTAAGCTCCTTTTTTTGTAAAAATGGAATAGAAATTCACCTTGCTTATATGTGTATGGAGCTTTTTCTTTTGTGAGATAGAAATATAAATTCACCTTGCTCATATGTGTATGAAGCTCATTTTTTTGTTAGATAGAAATATAAATTCACCTTGCTTATATGTGTATGAAGCTCCTTTTCTTGTAAGAATGGAATAGAAAATCACCTTGCTATTATGCGTATGGAGCTCCTTTTTTTGTTAGATGGAAATATGAATTCACCTTGCTTATATGTGTATGAAGCTCCTTTTCTTGTGAGAATGGAATAGAAATCCACCTTGCTTATATGTGTATGAAGCTCCTTTTTTTGTTAGATATAAATATAAATTCACTTTGCTTATATGTGTATTAAGCTCCTTTTTTTGTAAGAATGGAACAGGAATTCACCTTGCTTATATGTGTATGGAGCTCCTTTTTTTGTCAGATAGAAATATAAATTCACCTTACTTATATGTGTATGAAGCTCCTTTTCTTGTGAGATAGAAATATAAATTCACCTTGCTCATATGTGTATGAAGCTCCTTCTTTTGTTAGATTGAAAAATAAATTCACCTTGCTTATATGTGTAAGAAGCTCCTTTTCTTGTAAGAATGCAATAGAAAATCACCTTGCTCATATGTGTATGAAGCTTTTTTTTTTTTTATAGAGAAATATTAATTCACTTAGCTTATATGTGTATGGAGCTCCTTTTATTGGAAGAATGGAATAGAAATTCACCTTGCTTATATGTGTATGAAGCTCTTTTTTTGTTAGATAGAAATATAAATCAACCTTGCTTATATGTGTATGAAGTTTTTTTTTTGTAAGAATGGAATAAGAATTCACCTTGCTTATATGTGTATGAAGCTCTTTTTTTTGTTAGATAGAAATATAAATTCACCTTGCTTATATGTGTATAAAGCTCTTTTATTTGAGAGAATGGAATAGAAATTCACCTTGCTTATATGTGTATGGAGCTCCTTTTATTGTGAGATAGAAATATAAATTCACCTTGCTCATATGTGTATGAAGCTCCTTTTTTTGTTAGATAGATATATAAATTCACCTTGCTTATATGTGTATCAAGTTCCTTTTTTTAAAAGAATGGAATAGAAATTTTTCTTTGCTCATATGTGTATGAAGCTCCTTTTCTTGTTAGATATGAATATAAATTCACTTTGCTTATATGTGTATTAAATTCCTTTTTTTGTGAGAATGGAATAGAAATTCACCTTGCTTATATGTGTATGGAGCTCCTTTTTTTGTGAGATAGAAATATAAATTCACCTTGCTCATATGTGTATGAAGCTCATTTTTTTGTTAGATAGAAATATAAATTCACCTTGCTTATATGTGTATGAAGCTCCTTTTCTTGTAAGAATGGAATAGAAAATCACCTTGCTTATATGCATATGGAGCTTCTTTTTTTGTTAGATAGAAATATGAATTCACCTTGCTTATATGTGTATGAAGATCCTTTACTTGTGAGATAGAAATATAAATTCACCTTGCTTATATGTGTATGAAGTTCCTTTATTTGTTAGATATAAATATAAATTCACTTTTCTTATATGTGTATTAAGCTCCTTTTTTTGTAAGATTGGAATAGAAATTCACCTTGCTTATATGTGTATGAAGCTCCTTTTCTTGTGAGAATGGAATAGAAATCCACCTTGCTTATATGTGTATGAAGCTCCTTTACTTGTGAGATAGAAATATAAATTCACCTTGCTTATATGTGTATGAAGCTCCTTTTTTTGTAAGAATTGAATAGAATTTCACCTTGCTTTTATGTGTATGAAGCTCCTTTTCTTGTAAGAATGGAATAGAAAATCACCTTGCTTATATGTGTATGAAGCTCTTTTTTTTGTTAGAGGGAAATATAAATTCACCTTGCTTATATGTGTATGAAGCTCCTTTTTTTTGTTGGAAAGAAATATAAATTCAACTTGATTATATGTCTATGAAGCTCCTTTTTTTGTGAGTTAGAAATATAAATTCACCTTGCTTATATGTGTACGAAGCTCTTTTTTTTGTTGGATAGAAATATGAATTCACCTTGCTTATATGTCTATGAAGCTCCTTTTTTTGTGAGATAGAAATATCAATTCACCTTGCTTATATGTGTATGAAGCTCCTTTTTTTGTGAGTTAGAAATATAAAATCACCTTGCTCATATGTGTTTGAATCTCCTTTTTTTATGTAAGAATGAAACAGAAATTCAAATTGCTTATATGTGTATGAAGCTTCTTTTTTTTGTTAGATAGAAATATGAATTCACCTTGCTTATATGTGTATGAAGCTCCTTTTCTTGAAAGAATGGAAAAGATATTCACCTCGCTTATATGTGAATGAAGCTCCTTTTCTTGTGAGATAGAAATAAGAATTCACCTTGCTTATATGTGTATGAAGCTCCTTTTCTTGTGAGAATGGAATAGAAATCCACCTTGCTTATATGTGTATGAAGCTCCTTTACTTGTAAGAATGGAATAGAAAATCACCTTGCTTATATGTGTATGAAGCTCTTTTTTTTGTTAGAGGGAAATATAAATTCACCTTGCTTATATGTGTATGAAGCTCCTTTTTTTTGTTGGAAAGAAATATAAATTCAACTTGATTATATGTCTATGAAGCTCCTTTTTTTGTGAGTTAGAAATATAAATTCACCTTGCTTATATGTGTACGAAGCTCTTTTTTTTGTTGGATAGAAATATGAATTCACCTTGCTTATATGTCTATGAAGCTCCTTTTTTTGTGAGATAGAAATATCAATTCACCTTGCTTATATGTGTATGAAGCTCCTTTTTTTGTGAGTTAGAAATATAAAATCACCTTGCTCATATGTGTTTGAATCTCCTTTTTTTATGTAAGAATGAAACAGAAATTCAAATTGCTTATATGTGTATGAAGCTTCTTTTTTTTGTTAGATAGAAATATGAATTCACCTTGCTTATATGTGTATGAAGCTCCTTTTCTTGAAAGAATGGAAAAGATATTCACCTCGCTTATATGTGAATGAAGCTCCTTTTCTTGTGAGATAGAAATAAGAATTCACCTTGCTTATATGTGTATGAAGCTCCTTTTCTTGTGAGAATGGAATAGAAATCCACCTTGCTTATATGTGTATGAAGCTCCTTTACTTGTGAGATAGAAATATAAATTCACCTTGCTTATATGTGTATGAAGCTCCTTTTTTTGTGAGAATGGAATAGAAATTCACCTTGCTTATATGTGTATGAAGCTCCTTCTTTTGTTAGATAGAAATATAAATTCACCTTGCTTATATGTGTATGAAGCTCCTTTTCTTGTAAGAATGGAATAGAAAATCACCTTGCTTATATGTGTATGAAGCTCTCTTTTTTCTTAGAGACAAATATAAATTCACCTTGCTTATATGTGTATGAAGCTCCTTTTTTTGTTGGATAGAAATATCAATTCACCTTGCTTATATGTGTATATGAAGCTCTTTTTCTTGTGAGTTAGAAAAATAAATTCACCTTGCTCATATGTGTATGAATCTCCTTTTTTTTTGTAAGAATGAAACAGAAATTTAAATTGCTTATATGTGTATGAAGCTCCATTTTTGTTAGATAGAAATTTGAATACACCTTGCTTATATGTGTATGAAGTTTTTTTTTGTAAGAATGGAATAGGAATTCACCTTGCTTTTATGTGTATGAAGCTTATCTATTTGTTAGATAGAAATATGAATCCACCTTGCTTATATGTGTATGAAGCTCCTTTTTTTGTTAGATAGAAATATAAATTCACTTTGCTTATATGTGTATGAGGTTCCTTTTTTTGTGAGATAGAAATATAAATTCACCTTGCTTATATGTGTATGAAGCTCCTTTTTTTGTAAGAATGGAATATAAATTCACCCTGCTTATATGTGTATGAAGCTCCTTTTTTTTTGTTTAATGGAAATATAAATTCACCTTGCTGATATGTGTATGAAGCTCCTTTCTTTGTAAGAATGGAATAGAAATTCACCTTACTTATATGCGTATGAAGCTCCTTTTTTTGTTAGATGGAAATTTAAATTCACCTGGCTTATATGTGTATGAAGTTTTCTTTTGTAAGAATGGAATAGGAATTCACCTTGCTTATATGTGTATGAAGCTCCTTCTTTTGTTAGATAGAAATATGAATCCACCTTGCTTATATGTGTATGAAGCTTCTTTTTTTGTTAGATAGAAATATAAATTCACCTTGCTTATATTTGAATGAAGCTAGGTTTTCTGTAAGAATGGAATAGAAATTCACCTTGCTTATATGTATATGAAGCTTCTTCTTTTAGTACATAGAAATATAAATTCACCTCTCTTATATGTGTATGAAGCTACATTTCTTGTAAGAATGGAATAGGAATTCACCTTGCTTATATGTGTATGAATCTACATTTTTTGTAAGAATGGAATAGAAATTCACCATGCTCATATGTGTATGAAGCTCCTTTTCTTGTTAGATAGAAATATGAATCCACCTTGCTTATATGTGTATGAAGCTCCTTTTTTGTTAGATATAAATATAAATTCACCTTGCTTATATGTGTATGAGGTTCCTTTTTTTGTGAGATAGAAATATAAATTCACCTTGCTTATATGTGTGTGAAGCTCCTTTTTTTGTCAGATAGAAATATAAATTAACCATGCTTATATGTGTATGAAGCTCCTTTTTTTGTAAGAATGGAATATAAATTCACCCTGCTTATATGTGTATGAAGCTCCTTTTTTTTGTAAGAATAGAGAAGAAATTCACCTTACTTATATGTGTATGAAGCTCCTTTTTTTGTTAGATAGAAATATGAATCCACCTTGCTTATATGTGTATGGAGCTTCTTTTTTTGTTAGATAGAAATATAAATTCACCTTGCTTATATTTGAACGAAGCTACATTTTCTGTAAGAATTGAATAGAAATTCACCTTGCTTATACGTATATGAAGCTTCTTCTTTTGGTACATAGAAATATAAATTCACCTCTCTTATAAGTGTATGAAGCTACATTTCTTGTAAGAATGGAATAGGAATTCACCTTGCTTATATGTGTATGAATCTACATTTTTTGTAAGAATGGAATAGAAATTCACCTTGCTCATATGTGTATGAAGCTCCTTTTTTTGTTAGATAGAAATATTAATTCACCTTGCTTATATGTGTATGAAGCTTCTTTTTTTGTTAGATAGAAATATAAATTCACCTTGCTTATATTTGAATGAAGCTACATTTTCTGTAAAAATGGAATAGAAATTCACCTTGCTTATACGTATATGAAGCTCCTTTTTTTTTACGTAGAGATATGAATTCACCTCTTTTATATGTGTATGAAGCTACATTTTTTGTAAGAATGGAATATGAATTCACCTTGCTTATATGTGTATGAAGCTACATTTTTTGTAAGTATGGAATAGAAATTCAACTTGCTTATATGTGTATGAAGCTCCTTTTTTTGTTAGAATGAAATAAAAATTCACCTTGCTTATATGTATATGAAGCTACATTTTTTGTAAGAATGGAATAGAAATTCACCTTGCTCATATGTGTATGTAGCTCCTTTTTCTGTTAAATAGAAATATAAATTCACCTTGCTTATATGTGTATGAAGCTACATTTTTTGTAAGAATGGAATAAAGATTCACCTTGCTTATATGTGTATGAAGCTAAATTTTATGTACAAATGGAATATATATTCACCTTGCTTATATGTGTATGAAGTTTTTTTTTGTAAGAATGGAATATAAATTCACCTTGCTTATATGTGTATGAAGCTCCTTTTAATGTTGGATAGGGATATCAATTCACCTTGCTTTTATGTGTATGAAGCTAAATTTTTTGTGAGAATGGAATAGAAATTCACCTTGCTTATATGTGTATGAAGCTCCTTTTTTTGTTGGATAGAGATATAAATTCACCTCTCTTATATGTGTATGTAACTTCATTTTTTGTTAGAATGGAATAGAAATTCACCCTGCTTGTATGTGTATGAAGCTCCTTTTTTTGTTAAATAGAAATATAAATTCACCTTCTCATATGTTTATGAAGCTACTTTTCTTGTAAGAATGGAATAGAAATTCACCTTGCTTATATGTGTATGAAGCTCCTTTTTTTGTTACATAGAAATATAAATTCACCTCTTTTATAAGTTACATTTTTTGTAAGAATGGAATAGAAATTCACCTTGCTCATATGTTATATGTGTATGAAGCTCCTTTCTTTGTTAGATAGAAATATTATTTCACCTTGCTTATATGTGTATGAAGCTTCTTTTTTTGTTCAATAGAAATATAAATTCACCTTGCTTATATGTGTATGAAGCTACATTTTTTGTAAGAATGGAATAGAAATTCACTTTGCTTATATGTGTATGGAGCTCCTTTTTTTATGAAATAGAAATATGAATTCACCTTACTTATATGTGTATGAAGCTACATTTTTTGTGAGAATGGAATGGAAATTCACCTTGATCATATGTGTATGAAGCTACATTTTCTGTAAGAATGGAATAGAGATTCACCTGACTTATATGTGTATGAAGCTCCTCTTTCTGTGAGATATTAATATAAATTCACCTTGCTTATATGTGTATGAAGCTACATTTTTTGTTAGAAACGAATAGAAATTCACCTTTCTTATTTGTGTATGAAGCTCTTTTTTTGTTAGATAGAGATATGAATTCACCTCTCTTATATGTGTATGAAGCTACATTTTTTGTAAGAATGGAATAGAAATTCAGCTTGATTATATGTGTATGAAGCTCCTTTTTTTGTTACACAAAGTTACAAATTCACCTCTCTTATATGTGTATGAAGCTACATTTTTTGTAAAAATGGAATAGAAATCCACCTTGCTTATATGTGTATGAAGCTCCTTTTTTTGTTAGATAGAAATATAAATTCACCTTTCTTATTTGTGTATGAAGCTCTTTTTTTGTTAGATAGAGATATGAATTCACCTCTCTTATATGTGTATGAAGCTACATTTTTTGTAAGAATGGAATATAAATTCACCCTGCTTATATGTGTATGAAGCTCCTTTTTTTGTTTAATGGAAATATAAATTCACCTTGCTGATATGTGTATGAAGCTCCTTTCTTTGTAAGAATGGAATAGAAATTCACCTTACTTATATGTGTATGAAGCTCCTTTTTTTGTTAGATAGAAATTTAAATTCACCTTGCTTATATTTGAATGAAGCTAGGTTTTCTGTAAGAATGGAATAGAAATTCACCTTGCTTATATGTATATGAAGCTTCTTCTTTTGGTACATAGAAATATAAATTCACCTCTCTTATATGTGTATGAAGCTACATTTCTTGTATGAATGGAATAGGGATTCACCTTGCTTATATGTGTATGAATCTACATTTTTTGTAAGAATGGAATAGAAATTCACCTTGCTCATATGTGTATGAAGCTCCTTTTCTTGTTAGATAGAAATATGAATCCACCTTGCTTATATGTGTATGAAGCTCCTTTTTTTGTTAGATAGAAATATAAATTCACCTTGCTTATATGTGTATGAGGTTCCTTTTTTTGTGAGAATGGAATAGAAATCCACCTTGCTTATATGTGTGTGAAGCTCCTTTTTTTTTGTTAGATAGAAATATAAATTAACCATGCTTATATGTGTATGAAGCTCCTTTTTTTGTAAGAATGGAATATAAATTCACCCTGCTTATATGTGTATGAAGCTCCTTTTTTTGTAAGAATGGAATAGAAATTCACCTTACTTATATGTGTATGAAGCTCCTTTTTTTGTTAGATAGAAATATGAATCCACCTTGCTTATATGTGTATGAAGCTTCTTTTTTTGTTAGATAGAAATATAAATTCACCTTGCTTATATTTGAATGAAGCTACATTTTCTGTAAGATTGGAATAGAAATTCACCTTGCTTATACGTATATGAAGCTTCTTCTTTTGGTACATAGAAATATAAATTCACCTCTCTTATATGTGTATGAAGCTACATTTCTTGTAAGAATGGAATAGGAATTCACCTTGCTTATATGTGTATGAATCTACATTATTTGTAAGAATGGAATAGAAATTCACCTTGCTCATATGTGTATGAAGCTCCTTTTTTTGTTAGATAGAAATATTAATTCACCTTGCTTATATGTGTATGAAGCTTCTTTTTTTGTTAGATAGAAATATAAATTCACCTTGCTTATATTTGAATGAAGCTACATTTTCTGTAAAAATGGAATAGAAATTCACATTGCTTATACGTATATGAAGCTCCTTTTTTTTTCACGTAGAGATATAAATTCATCTCTTTTATATGTGTATGAAGCTACATTTTTTGTAAGAATGAAATATGAATTCACCTTGCTTATATGTGTATGAAGCTACATTTTTTGTAAGTATGGAATAGAAATTCAACTTGCTCATATGTGTATGAAGCTCCTTTTTTTGTTAGAATAAAATATAAATTCACCTTGCTTATATGTGTATGAAGCTACATTTTTTGTAAGAATGGAATAGAAATTCACCTTGCTCATATGTTTATGTAGCTCCTTTTTTTGTTAGATAGAAATATAAATTCACCTTGCTTATATGTGTATGAAGCTACATTTTTTGTAAGAATGGAATAGAAATTCACCTTCCTTACATGTGTATGAAGCTACATTTTTTGTAAGAATGGAATAAAGATTCACCTTGCTTATATGTGTATGTAGCTAAATTTTATGTACAAATGGAATATATATTCACCTTGCTTATATGTGTATGAAGTTTTTTTTTTTTGTAAGAATGGAATATAAATTCACCTTGCTTATATGTGTATGAAGCTCCTTTTTTTGTTAGATAGGAATATCAATTCACCTTGCTTATATGTGTATGAAGCTAAATTTTTTGTGAGAATGGAATAGAAATTCACCTTGCTTATATGTGTATGAAGCTCCTTTATTTGTTAGATAGAGATATAAATTCACCTCTCTTATATGTGTATGTAACTTCATTTTTTGTTAGAATGGAATAGAAATTCACCCTGCTTCTATGTGTATGAAGCTCCTTTTTTTTGTTAGATAGAGATATAAATTCACCTCTCTCATATGTGTATGAAGCTACATTTTTTGTAAGAATGGAATAGAAATTCACCTTGCTTATATATGTATGAAACTTCTTTTTTTTTTTTAGATAGAAATATGAATTCACCTTGCTTATGTGTGTATGAAGCTACATTTCTTGTAAGAATGGAATAGAAATTCACCCTGCTTGTATGTGTATGAAGCTCCTTTTTTTGTTAAATAGAAATATAAATTCACCTTCTCATATGTTTATGAAGCTACATTTCTTGTAAGAATGGAATAGAAATTCACCTTGCTTATATGTGTATGAAGCTTTTTTTTTTGTTACATAGAAATATAAATTCACCTCTCTTATAAGTTACATTTTTTGTAAGAATGGAATAGAAATTCACCTTGCTCATATGTTATATGTGTATGAAGCTCCTTTCTTTGTTAGATAGAAATATTATTTCACCTTGCTTATATGTGTATGAAGCTTCTTTTTTTGTTCAATAGAAATATAAATTCACCTTGCTTATATGTGTATGAAGCTACATTTTTTGTAAGAATGGAATAGAAATTCACTTTGCTTATATGTGTATGGAGCTCCTTTTTTTGTGAAATAGAAATATGAATTCACCTTACTTATATGTGTATGAAGCTACATTTTTTGTGAGAATGGAATGGAAATTCACCTTGCTCATATGTGTATGAAGCTACATTTTCTGTAAGAATGGAATAGAGATTCACCTCACTTATATGTGTATGAAGCTCTTTTTTCTGTGAGATATTAATATAAATTCACCTTGCTTATATGTGTATGAAGCTACATTTTTTGTTAGAAACGAATAGAAATTCACCTTTCTTATTTGTGTATGAAGTTTTTTTTTTTGTTAGATAGAGATATGAATTCACCTCTCTTATATGTGTATGAAGCTACATTTTTTGTAAGAATGGAATAGAAATTCAGCTTGCTTATATGTGTATGAAGCTCCTTTTTTTGTTAGACAAAGTTACAAATTCACCTCTCTTATATGTGTATGAAGCTACATTTTTTGTAAAAATGGAATAGAAATCCACCTTGCTTATATGTGTATGAAGCTTCTTTTTTTGTGAGATAGAAATTTTAATTCACCTTGCTGATATGTGTATTATGCTACATTCTTTGTAAGAATGGAATTGAAATTCACCTTGCTTATATGTGTATGAAGCTCCTTTTTTTGTTAGATAGAAATATAAATTCACCTTGCTTATATGTGTATGATGCTACATCTTTTGTAAGAATGGAATAGAAATTCACCTTGCTTATATGTGTATGAAGCTCCCTGTTTTGTTAGATAGAAATATAAATTCACATTGCTTATATGTGTATGAAGCTCCTTTTTTTGTTAGATAGAGATATAAATTCACCTCTCTCATTTGTGTATGAAGCTACATTTTTTGTAAGAATGGAATAGAAATTCACCTTGCTTATATGTTTATGAAGCTCCTTTTTTTGTTAGATAGAAATATAAATTCACCTCTCTGATATGTGTATGAAGCTACATTTTTTGTAAGAATGGAATAGAAATTCACATTGCTTATATGTGTATGAAGCTCCTTTTTTTGTAAGAATGGAATAGAAATTCACCTTGCTTATATGTGTATGAAGCTCCTTTTTTTGTTAGATAGAAATATAAATTCACCTTGCTTATATGTGTATGAGGTTCCTTTTTTTGTGAGATAGAAATATAAATTCACCTTGCTTATATGTGTATGAAGCTACATTTTTTGTAAAATGGAATAGAAATTCACCTTGCTTATATGTGTATGAAGCTTCTTTTTTTGTTTGATAGAAATATAAATTATATAGTAGTAATAGTTTGACATTCCAGATTATTTCTGGCTCAAGCCAATTTCAAACTCAGAGCAGTGCATAAGTAGTATTATAAGTATGTGATTTCAGGAAAAACATACAGTAATTTTTTTCTCAGCGTATTCCCATATTCCCATGTTTTTTGATGTACTGAATCCGATTCTGAACTCTCGCACCTCAAAAAACGCTCGCTTCACGGAAAAAAATTTCAAGATGGCGGCCAAAATTTCATAAGCTAATTTTCTCAATCTTATGAAAAAAAAATTCTAGAGTATATTATATGTGGTCTGTGATTCCCAGATTTCGAATATATTATTTTTATATTCTAAGAAAATTCGGGAATAGAAGATATTTTAATAAAGCAAACATCAATGTCCAGCTTTTTCAAATTTTGACAAAAATAAAAATAATAGGCTTTCTTGTGGAGCAGACATACTGAATTATAGAAAACATCATAAACTTTATTCAGCAGTAGGCCTCCAGTTGTGTCTGAGGTAGCATTACAACAATGCGAAATTGCTGTCACACAAATATGTAAATGTTAAACTCTCTAGTGAAGATTTTTCTAAATATCATTAACATTTAAAAATATCAAGTGAAAAAGTAATATTATGGAACTGCAACACCATAGGAAATATAAATGTACTGGATTAATAAATAAATAAATATATATATATATTTTTAGATTCCGCATGCTTCAAAATTCAGTAGGCTCCTATATAAATTCATATTGAGAAGCCCAAGAATGCTGCTCACCAATGACAATGCAGTTCAAGCAAAATCGCTTGATTAAAAGAGTTATTTAATAAATTACTGTATGGTATATCACGAGTAATTAATGCTTATAAGAACAATATTGAAGTGGTGAATATGGTAGTACATTTTTTTTAATGTAAAAACCCATAAAAGTGAGGAAGCAGAAAACAATCTTGTAAAGCTGCGCTTGCATTTAGACAATAAAAATATAAAATTACTTGTTTTAAAATAAATATTTCCATCAGACTTGCATTGATTGGCACATCCATAATCACTACATGAAAACAATCATGTTGAAAAATCATTTCACATCACAAAACAAGTCATTTTAGCACTGACAAATACGGGTTTTTTCCATTACCGCCATACAAATTTTCGTGGTTTTGCCCGATTTAGAAGCGGGCGATGCTAGCGCTGTGACTTCACAGCGGATCCCGGAGTTACGCATCTAGTAATATATATCAATGCACTGCTCACTGCTCAGGGCTGTCACCCAGGGTGGTACGTCCGTCTTAGGGTACGTTTATGTCGGAGCTGTGATAAACGATCGTAGCAACGATGAGAGAAGCGATGCTAGTAGGGAGTAGCGCTCTGCTTCTATCGGCTGTTCATGCCGAGACAGTCGCGCTCAAAGGTTAATTCGTGAGTTTGTGTTTTGAAAAACGAATTTGTGCTGAGTGATTCTGAAGATTACAGAGCCAAAAAAAAATACGAAACCTGTTTAAAATGTACTTATGTATAAATTCAATGTAAAAATCCAAATCCACGTTGTATTCATGAAAATATCACTAATTTTACTTACGTTTTGTGTTCAATTCTTGAACAATTTCACTCCACAACTTGTCCAACACAAATCAATTGTGGTGATTGTTATTAATCTTGTCCCATAATGCTGGTCTCATAAAAACTTGTGTTATTAAATTGTCAACATCCATGTTCGGAGCCTCGATACTAGCTGAGAAAATGGACTGAGCTATTATCGCAGCTCTCATCGATGGTCAGGACCCAAGAGCGATTAACAACGCAGCTCCGACATAAACAGGCCCATTTAGAAAGCACGTCAGTATTATCTACGCGTTGCTAGGATCGCAGCTTGTATCGCTAATCACAGCTCCGACATAATCGCACCCTTATAATTGATTATAATATTATTGAGTGAGAATAAAAATGTAGTCGGCTATGTAATCAGTTCCTAGAAACAATGGAAAAAATGTCCAAGTTTTTAAGAGAAAATAAATAATATGAATATAAAATATTTTCATTGGGAATGTAATGTGCGTTGTGTTGGCATCATTGGCAGCGCTTGAACTGTACATTGTATGATTGTAAAATGGCGTATGGTAGTGTCAATACATCATTTGATTAGAGACTACGGTAATGCATCTGTTTAGTCGTGTGAAGTTTGTTTACTTTTTTATTCTGGTTCATTTTAGAGTATGAAGCTTGTTTATCTCAAGAACTAAATATGACATAGAATTTGTGAAGCAATAATGTTGCCACCTAGCGTATATGTGCAGTCTGAAAAGTTATGGCCACTTTTAATTGTCTGTTTCTTCATCCGATATTCTGCTGTGTCGGGAGATGAAGGTACGTCTGAATCGTAATGAAACTAGTTTACTCTGTTATGCCTACAATTTAATTCCTTTAATTAACGTGAAGAATTTTTTTCATAACCTTATTCCTATTCTCGTAATCTACTCAGAAGTATATTCTAGGAATCTTCACCATGAACTTTCTATAATCTAAATTCAAATTATCATGAAGAGAATGTTTCTCTAATTTGATAATGTCATTTAAATCCAATTCAAATTGTATTTCTCATAAAAATCTTTGTCAATTTTGGTTGTTTATCTTTTTCAAAATACTTACTCATGTTTTTGTTTACACGTTTGTTATAGAAAATTATAGGTAACATTTATGTCATTTCTTGTTTCCTACTACAGATACCTTTAGCATAGGAAGTGAGGTTACAGATTAGTTTTCCTTTAAACCTTAATTTACTCTATTCATCCCAAATTAGTTATGTAATAAATCAGAGGATGGTTACCCTCTTCGCTATAAATTTGAGTACGGTTAGCTTAAAGTTATTGTATTTATGAAGAATTCTCAAGCCTGTCAACTGTTTCCATAATGACAGGCATTTTAAACTGATCTTATAATTTACTGTGTAATAAAATAATGAGAAAAGTGACTTGTACAATAGGGTAATTTAAAAGGCTACACGGTAGGCCTATAGTTCACTTCGAGTATATTTTCCTTAGGGATCCATAGCTATCAGTTTCATTTGACGTTTGAAACTCAGCAAAGCTGTGATAGAATTTCTTCTAATATAGGCTTCTTCAGTACAACATTATCACATTCTGATTCATCATTATTCTTGTTGAATAGTTGAAATCCTAATCGATACTATGTCAGTATTCTCAGCCCAATGTTAGAACAAAACTTGATATAATTAACTAATGGATGTACTGTAATAGTTGCTGTGAGCATGGAAAGTGATTCACTATACTTAAGTTACTAACTACTAGTCATAGTTTAGGTTAGTTTGTACCAACGAACCCATAAGACCTTGGTCTTATGTGTTCGCTGGTTTGTACCCACTTAAGTTATATCACCCATTAAGTTCATATCAATCCAAAATAAACTTTGTTTGATGAGTTAATACAAAATAGCTGTAATTAGAAGAAAAATTGTCATTGCTATAATTTCACTATAATTGTAAGTCTCAATGGTATTTGCAATACGTCTAGTCAATCTTGTAGGGCTGATAACTTTTCTGCATCGTGTACGTGCCCATACCGCTGCGCCTCTGCAACTAGTAAGAATTATAATCGCATTATACTGTATTAATCGTAATACATAGTCACCACTAGATCAGAGTGCTTGCCGGTTGTCTACCAACAAAGCCTTGTATAGATAAAATCATGAATAAAATAATAATAATTAAAGTTAGAAAATGAGGCTTTCTTAGAAGCTAGAACACATGCGGAAAAGTATGCGCAATTAGGTGTAAATTTTATAATGGCCAGTGGGGGCTTATGGTAAATAATGAAAAAAGTTTGCAGTAGAATTAACTGTTTTTAATGAGATTTTGTTTGGAGTGAGTTTCAGTGTTATTCATAATCTAGCTTGAACATTAATTATTCTTCCTGGTAAGGAAGAAAGTTGACTTCATTATGAAATCGTTATTTTATTGTCATGATTCATTTGAATTTCATTAGTTGTGAAATCCTTAAATTTTTGCCTAAAAATCTGCTCTTCAGATTTTTGAATTTTCATACCCCTCCATAGAGAAGTCTATGAGGCCGTCGATTCCATTGATCGGTGTTAATTTTTTTTATTTCGGACATTTTTCCTTCAAGGATACATTCGAATGAAATTTCAAAAGGTGTGAAATTCCATCAATTTTTGGTCAATCATTCTGGAGCCTAATCTTTACAGAGAAATGTGAAATTCCCCTTTTCCAAATCTCTCTTCAGAAATTTCCCATTGTGAATATCATCCAATTCAGACATCCATCCTCGTAACATATACTCAACATTGTATTCTGCACATATATTCAACATCTTATTCTACTAATTGGCAACTTCAGTGGAAGTTCCAATGTCTGGGTCCGTAAACTCTTTCCTAATGAAGATAGATTTTACAGGCAAAATTTGTAACATCGGTTTTGACTTACTATATCATCAGCTAATAACCAATGAACTCTAACTCTTGTTGTCTCCTCTTATTGGACTTTTCATATTATAGACTAATTTACTGCTCCACTTTGTATTGTTACATGGAAAAATGCTAGAAAGGATGATACTTGTCAACAAACATAGGCGGCTGTTGCTTCAGTAAAATATTGTTTAGACATATTGTTGAGCAACAGTTTATTGGCTACTTATGATTTCAATATGAAATCGATGGATCGCACTACCTTGCAATAATTCGCAGCTGTGGGATATTGACGTTTTGACCCACACTGTGTTCAAAATATTTAAATAATACAGAGGAGGCGATTTCCACAAAAATGAAGCCTATAGGAATGAGCTATAATGTTTACTATAAAATTGGTGAAAACACTCGGTAAGAGCGCCCAACCTCACTTTTTACTGAAGTGGAGATACTACTATACCTACCGATTACCTTGACATGCATGATTATAATACAAGAAGCCGAGGAGATTATCACTTGTTGAGTCACAAAATAGTAGCTTATTCGAACAAAAACCTAGTTATATTGGTGGGAAACTACAACAACCTACAGCAGTTTTTAAATAGTCTTCAAAATATTGAAATATTTGAAAAAAAATATTTAGTTAATATAGCTTTTATAGTACCCAAGAGTTCCTTTCACATCAAAATTAAGTCTCACCTCAACTAATTGATATACTAATTAACTAGTGTATTAGATTGGTAATGTTGTATGCATATAATTATTGTTGATCTGACTTGTCTTATACTCCTTAACCGGAGTCTCCAAGACGTAATCTACAAAATAAAACCATTAATCAACACCTACAATGTTTTAAATTTTCCCTTATATTCTTTACTATATATTGCCTGTAGGCTACATTGCTTGACTTAGCTTTGTGTATGACCAAAAGCACTTTCAATTGGACCCCATTGTCATTCTATTCCATTTCTGCTGCATTTTATTATGGCCATTCTACATTACTGTTTGTGGTTCATTTCTGGTATTTTATCTCTTTATTATATAAGCCGATTGGATTTACGTTGCACACTTGATAAAATAAATACGGTGTCGCACAGTACAGTGGCAATATGCATAAAACCAACTAAACTTAGTTTAGTATGGATTGAGCACGCAGCGAAAAACGTTGAAAATATTTGTCATTGAACAATTATTGATTTTAGCTAAAAATAATGCAATTATTTGAATGATTCATAAAATGTTTTGTTCAAATTGACTCAACTCAATAAACTGGAAAACAGTATTGCGCAATCTAGCGTCAAAATAAACAACTACATTTCGCTTTTCACTACCGTACTAAAAATTTCATTTCGGTAATTTACAAGAACTGTTTCCCGGGATCCCGACAATATAACACAACCAAAAATGTTAAAATTGTTGTTCATTAAACAATAATATTTATTCAGTTATTGTTCTTTGTGAGTTAGTCTTGCGAATTTCGCAGAAACTGCAAGTATTTGATAAACACCATACTTAAAAAGATGGTTACTTGGTTACTTTACAAGTAGGTCATGATTCACCACACTAACCAGTGATCATTCGCTGTTATTAAAATCGAATTCATAAGCCCGCCTTCTTCGTTGCTAACAATTCCAATTTCTAAAGAATATTTTTTAAAGGCAAACTGGGTTGAAATAATTCTATTTCTTATATTTTTTTCATCACAATCCGTCTTGAATTCTGTCCATAAGAAGAAACTATTGTTTCCAAAGTTATGCGATTAATTTCAATCTATACTCAAATTAAAATTCACTTGAATAAAGAAAACTAATAAATCTTGGTTACTTGATCTGAAATTAAAAATCTATGTTCACTTTAATTGATAAAATTGTTAAAAAATAAAATTAATAAAATAGAAAAGTTGATACAAATTTTTGAATTAATTCAATTTAAATAGAGCTTTTTTTATCATTTATAAATATTTTCATATTGAATTGAAAATATTCATATTCCCATTTATATAAACGACGAATCGCCGATGATACAATAACATCTACAACCAAATGATAATGACTCTATAGGAGGGTTGCAATACTATAACATCATTAAATAAAGTTGATAGATTAAAATTAAAATGCAATTAATTAATAAAACTGAAGTGCTGTATCTCATAAATTTAATTTAAAATGTAGCTCATTTTACAATAGTTTGGACTTGAAAACAGAGATTTTAAAGAAATGATTTATTATTCATCTATTACACTGAAATTCTGATATTATTAATAATTAAAATATTTCTAAATGAATGTAGGAATAAATGAATTTAATAACAATATAATAATAATAATAATATTAGAAGTGGTATGAGAGAAAAATCATGAAAAGCTAACGTGCTTGGAATTAAATTTCATTAAATTTGTCTGACCCAGATTTGGCTTAATTAACAATGCGCAATCAAGAAAAAATGTTCGACAATGTTATGATAATTACACCTATAATTGCGTTTATAGAGAGATTTAAAAAGAATTATTAGCATACATTAACTTCAATCAACTTCAGAGCAAAGCCTGGCTTTTCTAGTTATATTTTCATTTTGTGTAGCCCATTCTTCATTTCTTTGTGCGACTTTTTTTGTGGTTGATCAAAAACTTGCGGTGCTCATTCCATATAAAACACACAGACCAAATCATAGAAAACAATTGAAAATGAAATTTATTGTCATGCTAGTACAATCGACTTGATATAAAATGCATTTTAAAGTAGCGTACGTGATAATTGAAATAATTACACACATTACTTGATAACTTTCATTTTAATCCAGAACACAAACATATAGCATATGTATAGCATATAATCCAGAACACAAACATAAGATATAGCTCCTAGCAACTCTATTTGAGCTGCTGATACTCAAATATTATATTTTTCCTTTTGAGGAAGCCCCAAATGAGTCGGATTCTTGAGCTTGGGTAATGAGGTGAATGACACGATGAGTGGTGAATCTACAGTTTTAGCTGGGTTCCAAACTACCGGATAAGTGTCATCGCAGCCGGTCACCCTTCCAAGCGCAGTCTTGAGGGCCCGTGACTGAATATCGTGATCGTGAACACCTCGCTCAGGGACCGGCCAATCACTCCCAAAATTGCAACTCTCAACAGAAAATAAGAATAAGACGGCCTTCAGCCGTCTAACAACTGTATTTCAGCAGCTGATACTCAATTTAAATTGCTTAATGTATCGCAATAATAATAAGAAAATATAAATTATAAGAATTCAAAATCCAAACTATCTCACCCTTTTCTATTTTAGAAAGAGTAGTAAATTTGTAGCTGGCGACTTTTATTTCAAGTGACCATATTATAACAGTTTGCTGAAAAGTTGTGCATGGCAAATTTGTGAAACTCCGTAAGGGTTGCTCAGTCAAGGCTTGTCAAGCGAATTGGGGAGAAAGACAAATGAAGATGTTAGCCTATAGCTGTTGGTCGTTGGAACATCCCTTTCCCTTTCACCTCCTTATTCAATTACATTCGTCCTCCTTTCCCCCTCCTCTTCTTTTCCCTGTCCCCGTTCCCTCTTTTTAGTCCTCAGCATCCCTCCTGGGAATTGACACAAGCGAATGTCTTGACTTGAGAGGAGGCGTTTGTTACCTTTGAATTCAGACACCAGGTTTTCACATCTCCAACGTCCCATGAGCGCTATTCCTTTATTTGTTGCTGTTTGCACCAGGCAAATCTCACCCCCCCCCCTCCATCGTCTGTGCCTTTATTGATTAGGTTATGCCCAATTCCGTATCGTACACAGAAAAACGTTTCTTTACTTCTGTATTTTATTGCTGAACAGAAATAAGTTTCTTTCTTCTTTATTAAATTGCTATAAATTACATGAGATCTCTTATATTTTGTTATACCAAGTTTCAAAACCCCTATTGCAAACATTGCAAATCATAAAATTACTCAATTCGATCTGGGGAAGTGATAGCCGTGAGCCATAGCAGGTATCTGTTCAATCAGATTAGATAAGCAACGCTCTCCTGGGCCCTCTCTGTTAAGGGTGACCGATTGGATTGTCCACAAAAAGACGGTTCTCTGCAGTAAAATCACTTCCCAAGGTGGAAGACCTTGGTTATTCCTATTCCTTGGAAGACCCGATTATCACTTGAAAGCATTCTCAGGTTGTTATCAACTACATTAATTACTTATTATTTGTCGTAAAACTCCCAAGGTGGAAGACCTTGGTTATTCCTATTCCTTGGAAGACCCGATTATCACTTGAAAGCATTCTCAGGTTGTTATCAACTACATTAAATACTTATTATTTGTCGTAAAGCTCCCAAGGTGGAAGACCTTGGTTATTCCTATTCCTTGGAAGACCCGATTATCACTTGAAAGCATTCTCAGGTTGTTATCAACTACATTAATTACTTATTATTTGTCGTAAAGCTCCCAAGGTGGAAGACCTTGGTTATTCCTATTCCTTGGAAGACCCGATTATCACTTTAAATCATTCTCAGGTTGTTATCAACTACATTAATTACTTATTATTTGTCATAAAACTCCCAAGGTGAAAGACCTTGGTTATTCCTATTCCTTGGAAGACCCAATTATCACTTGAAAGCATTCTCAGGTTGTTATCAACTACATTAAATACTTATTATTTGTCATAAAGCTCCCAAGGTGGAAGACCTTGGTTATTCCTATTCCTTGGAAGACCCAATTATCACTTGAAAGCATTCTCAGGTTGTTATCAACTACATTAATTACTTATTATTTGTCGTAAAGCTCCCAAGATGGAAGACCTTGGTTATTCCTATTCCTTGGAAGACCCGATTATCACTTGAAAGCATTCTCAGGTTGTTATCAACTACATTAATTACTTATTATTTGTCGTAAAGCTCCCAAGGTGGAAGACCTTGGTTATTCCTATTCCTTGGAAGACCCGATTATCACTTGAAAGCATTCTCAGGTTGTTATCAACTACATTAATTACTTATTATTTGTCGTAAAGCTCCCAAGATGGAAGACCTTGGTTATTCCTATTCCTTGGAAGACCCGATTATCACTTGAAAGCATTCTCAGGTTGTTATCAACTACATTAATTACTTATTATTTGTCGTAAAGCTCCCAAGGTGGAAGACCTTGGTTATTCCTATTCCTTGGAAGACCCAATTATCACTTGAAAGCATTCTCAGGTTGTTATCAACTACATTAATTACTTATTATTTGTCGTAAAGCTCCCAAGATGGAAGACCTTGGTTATTCCTATTCCTTGGAAGACCCGATTATCACTTGAAAGCATTCTCAGGTTGTTATCAACTACATTAATTACTTATTATTTGTCGTAAAGCTCCCAAGGTGGAAGACCTTGGTTATTCCTATTCCTTGGAAGACCCGATTATCACTTGAAAGCATTCTCAGGTTGTTATCAACTACATTAATTACTTATTATTTGTCGTAAAGCTCCCAAGGTGGAAGACCTTGGTTATTCCTATTCCTTGGAAGACCCGATTATCACTTGAAAGCATTCTCAGGTTGTTATCAACTACATTAATTACTTATTATTTGTCGTAAAGCTCCCAAGGTGGAAGACCTTGGTTATTCCTATTCCTTGGAAGACCCGATTATCACTTGAAAGCATTCTCAGGTTGTTATCAACTACATTAATTACTTATTATTTGTCGTAAAGCTCCCAAGGTGGAAGACCTTGGTTATTCCTATTCCTTGGAAGACCCGATTATCACTTGAAAGCATTCTCAGGTTGCTATCAACTACATTAATTACTTATTATTAGTCATAAAGCTCCCAAGGTGGAAGACCTTGGTTATTCCTATTCCTTGGAAGACCCGATTATCACTTGAAAGCATTCTCAGGTTGTTAACAACTACATTAATTACTTATTATTTGTCATAAAGCTCCCAAGGTGGAAGACCTTGGTTATTCCTATTCCTTGGAAGACCCGATTATCACTTGAAAGCATTCTCAGGTTGTTATCAACTACATTAATTACTTATTATTTGTCGTAAAGCTCCCAAGTTGGAAGACCTTGGTTATTCCTATTCCTTGGAAGACCCGATTATCACTTGAAAGCATTCTCAGGTTGTTATCAACTACATTAATTACTTATTATTTGTCGTAAAGCTCCCAAGGTGGAAGACCTTGGTTATTCCTATTCCTTGGAAGACCCAATTATCACTTGAAAGCATTCTCAGGTTGTTATCAACTACATTAATTACTTATTATTTGTCGTAAAGCTCCCAAGATGGAAGACCTTGGTTATTCCTATTCCTTGGAAGACCCGATTATCACTTGAAAGCATTCTCAGGTTGTTATCAACTACATTAATTACTTATTATTTGTCGTAAAGCTCCCAAGGTGGAAGACCTTGGTTATTCCTATTCCTTGGAAGACCCGATTATCACTTGAAAGCATTCTCAGGTTGTTATCAACTACATTAATTACTTATTATTTGTCGTAAAGCTCCCAAGGTGGAAGACCTTGGTTATTCCTATTCCTTGGAAGACCCGATTATCACTTGAAAGCATTCTCAGGTTGTTATCAACTACATTAATTACTTATTATTTGTCGTAAAGCTCCCAAGGTGGAAGACCTTGGTTATTCCTATTCCTTGGAAGACCCGATTATCACTTGAAAGCATTCTCAGGTTGCTATCAACTACATTAATTACTTATTATTAGTCATAAAGCTCCCAAGGTGGAAGACCTTGGTTATTCCTATTCCTTGGAAGACCCGATTATCACTTGAAAGCATTCTCAGGTTGTTATCAACTACATTAATTACTTATTATTTGTCATAAAGCTCCCAAGGTGGAAGACCTTGGTTATTCCTATTCCTTGGAAGACCCGATTATCACTTGAAAGCATTCTCAGGTTGTTATCAACTACATTAATTACTTATTATTTGTCGTAAAGCTCCCAAGGTGGAAGACCTTGGTTATACCTATTCCTTGGAAGACCCGATTATCACTTGAAAGCATTCTCAGGTTGTTATCAACTACATTAATTACTTATTATTTGTCGTAAAGCTCCCAAGGTGGAAGACCTTGGTTATTCCTATTCCTTGGAAGACCTGATTATCACTTGAAAGCATTCTCAGGTTGTTATCAACTACATTAATTACTTATTATTTGTCGTAAAGCTCCCAAGGTGGAAGACCTTGGTTATTCCTATTCCTTGGAAGACCCGATTATCACTTGAAAGCATTCTCAGGCTGTTATCAACTACATTAATTACTTATTATTTGTCGTAAAGCTCCCAAGGTGGAAGACCTTGGTTATTCCTATTCCTTGGAAGACCCGATTATCACTTGAAAGCATTCTCAGGTTGTTATCAACTACATTAATTACTTATTATTTGTCGTAAAGCTCCCAAGGTGGAAGACCTTGGTTATTCCTATTTCTTGGAAGACCTGATTATCACTTGAAAGCATTCTCAGGTTGTTATCAACTACATTAATTACTTATTATTTGTCGTAAAGCTCCCAAGGTGGAAGACCTTGGTTATTCCTATTCCTTGGAAGACGCGATTATCACTTGAAAGCATTCTCAGGTTGTTATCAACTACATTAATTACTTATTATTTGTTGTAAAGCTCCCAAGGTGGAAGACTTTGGTTATTCCTATTCCTTGGAAGACCCGATTATCACTTGAAAGCATTCACAGGTTGTTATCAACTACATTAATTACTTATTATTTGTTGTGAAGCTCCCAAGGTGGAAGACCTTGGTTATTCCTATTCCTTGGAAGACCCAATTATCACTTGAAAGCATTCTCAGGTTGTTATCAACTACATTAAATACTTATTATTTGTCATAAAGCTCCCAAGGTGGAAGACCTTGGTTATTCCTATTCCTTGGAAGACCCAATTATCACTTGAAAGCATTCTCAGGTTGTTATCAACTACATTAATTACTTATTATTTGTCATAAAGCTCCCAAGAGTGAAGACCTTGGTTATTCCTATTCCTTGGAAGACCCGATTATCACTTGAAAGCATTCTCAGGTTGTTATCAACTACATTAAATACTTATTATTTGTCGTAAAGCTCCCAAGGTGGAAGACCTTGGTTATTCCTATTCCTTGGAAGACCCGATTATCACTTGAAAGCATTCTCAGGTTGTTATCAACTACATTAATTACTTATTATTTGTCGTAAAGCTCCCAAGGTGGAAGACCTTGGTTATTCCTATTCCTTGGAAGACCCGATTATCACTTTAAATCATTCTCAGGTTGTTATCAACTACATTAATTACTTATTATTTGTCATAAAACTCCCAAGGTGAAAGACCTTGGTTATTCCTATTCCTTGGAAGACCCAATTATCACTTGAAAGCATTCTCAGGTTGTTATCAACTACATTAAATACTTATTATTTGTCATAAAGCTCCCAAGGTGGAAGACCTTGGTTATTCCTATTCCTTGGAAGACCCAATTATCACTTGAAAGCATTCTCAGGTTGTTATCAACTACATTAATTACTTATTATTTGTCGTAAAGCTCCCAAGATGGAAGACCTTGGTTATTCCTATTCCTTGGAAGACCCGATTATCACTTGAAAGCATTCTCAGGTTGTTATCAACTACATTAATTACTTATTATTTGTTGTAAAGCTCCCAAGGTGGAAGACCTTGGTTATTCCTATTCCTTGGAAGACCCGATTATCACTTGAAAGCATTCTCAGGTTGTTATCAACTACATTAATTACTTATTATTTGTCGTAAAGCTCCCAAGGTGGAAGACCTTGGTTATTCCTATTCCTTGGAAGACCCGATTATCACTTGAAAGCATTCTCAGGTTGCTATCAACTACATTAATTACTTATTATTAGTCATAAAGCTCCCAAGGTGGAAGACCTTGGTTATTCCTATTCCTTGGAAGACACGATTATCACTTGAAGCATTCTCAGGTTGTTATCAACTACATTAATTACTTATTATTTGTCATAAAGCTCCCAAGGTGGAAGACCTTGGTTATTCCTATTCCTTGGAAGACCCGATTATCACATTAAACCATTCTCAGGTTGTTATCAACTACATCAATTACTTATTATTTGTCATAAAACTCCCAAGGTGAAAGACCTTGGTTATTCCTATTCCTTGGAAGACCCAATTATCACTTGAAAGCATTCTCAGGTTGTTATCAACTACATTAAATACTTATTATTTGTCATAAAGCTCCCAAGGTGGAAGACCTTGGTTATTCCTATTCCTTGGAAGACCCAATTATCACTTGAAAGCATTCTCAGGTTGTTATCAACTACATTAATTACTTATTATTTGTCGTAAAGCTCCCAAGGTGGAAGACCTTGGTTATTCCTATTCCTTGGAAGACCCGATTATCACTTGAAAGCATTCTCAGGTTGCTATCAACTACATTAATTACTTATTATTAGTCATAAAGCTCCCAAGGTGGAGCACCTTGGTTATTCCTATTCCTTGGAAGACCCGATTATCACTTGAAAGCATTCTCAGGTTGTTATCAACTACATTAATTACTAATTATTTGTCATAAAGCTCCCAAGGTGGAAGACCTTGGTTATTCCTATTCCTTGGAAGACCCGATTATCACTTGAAAGCATTCTCAGGTTGTTATCAACTACATTAATTACTTATTATTTGTCGTAAAGCTCCCAAGGTGGAAGACCTTGGTTATTCCTATTCCTTGGAAGACCCGATTATCACTTGAAAGCATTCTCAGGTTGTTATCAACTACATTAATTACTTATTATTTGTCGTAAAGCTCCCAAGGTGGAAGACCTTGGTTATTCCTATTCCTTGGAAGACCTGATTATCACTTGAAAGCATTCTCAGGCTGTTATCAACTACATTAATTACTTATTATTTGTCGTAAAGCTCCCAAGGTGGAAGACCTTGGTTATTCCTATTCCTTGGAAGACCCGATTATCACTTGAAAGCATTCTCAGGCTGTTATCAACTACATTAATTACTTATTATTTGTCGTAAAGCTCCCAAGGTGGAAGACCTTGGTTATTCCTATTCCTTGGAAGACCCGATTATCACTTGAAAGCATTCTCAGGTTGTTATCAACTACATTAATTACTTATTATTTGTCGTAAAGCTCTCAAGGTGGAAGACCTTGGTTATTCCTATTTCTTGGAAGACCTGATTATCACTTGAAAGCATTCTCAGGTTGTTATCAACTACATTAATTACTTATTATTTGTCGTAAAGCTCCCAAGGTGGAAGACTTTGGTTATTCCTATTCCTTGGAAGACCCGATTATCACTTGAAAGCATTCTCAGGTTGTTATCAACTACATTAATTACTTATTATTTGTCGTAAAGCTCCCAAGGTGGAAGACCTTGGTTATTCCTATTCCTTGGAAGACCCGATTATCACTTGAAAGCATTCACAGGTTGTTATCAACTACATTAATTACTTATTATTTGTTGTAAAGCTCCCAAGGTGGAAGACCTTGGTTATTCCTATTCCTTGGAAGACCCAATTATCACTTGAAAGCATTCTCAGGTTGTTATCAACTACATTAAATACTTATTATTTGTCATAAAGCTCCCAAGGTGGAAGACCTTGGTTATTCCTATTCCTTGGAAGACCCGATTATCACTTGAAAGCATTCTCAGGCTGTTATCAACTACATTAATTACTTATTATTTGTCGTAAAGCTCCCAAGGTGGAAGACCTTGGTTATTCCTATTCCTTGGAAGACCCGATTATCACTTGAAAGCATTCTCAGGTTGTTATCAACTACATTAATTACTTATTATTTGTCATAAAGCTCCCAAGATGGAAGACCTTGGTTATTCCTATTCCTTGGAAGACCCGATTATCACTTGAAAGCATTCTCAGGTTGTTATCAACTACATTAATTACTTATTATTTGTCGTAAAGCTCCCAAGGTGGAAGACCTTGGTTATTCCTATTCCTTGGAAGACCCGATTATCACTTGAAAGCATTCTCAGGTTGTTATCAACTACATTAATTACTTATTATTTGTCGTAAAGCTCCCAAGGTGGAAGACCTTGGTTATTCCTATTCCTTGGAAGACCCGATTATCACTTGAAAGCATTCTCAGGTTGTTATCAACTACATTAATTACTTATTATTTGTCGTAAAGCTCCCAAGGTGGAAGACCTTGGTTATTCCTATTCCTTGGAAGACCCGATTATCACTTGAAAGCATTCTCAGGTTGCTATCAACTACATTAATTACTTATTATTAGTCATAAAGCTCCCAAGGTGGAAGACCTTGGTTATTCCTATTCCTTGGAAGACCCGATTATCACTTGAAAGCATTCTCAGGTTGTTATCAACTACATTAATTACTTATTATTTGTCATAAAGCTCCCAAGGTGGAAGACCTTGGTTATTCCTATTCCTTGGAAGACCCGATTATCACTTGAAAGCATTCACAGGTTGTTATCAACTACATTAATTACTTATTATTTGTCGTAAAGCTCCCAAGGTGGAAGACCTTGGTTATTCCTATTCCTTGGAAGACCCGATTATCACTTGAAAGCATTCTCAGGTTGTTATCAACTACATTAATTACTTATTATTTGTCGTAAAGCTCCCAAGGTGGAAGACCTTGGTTATTCCTATTCCTTGGAAGACCTGATTATCACTTGAAAGCATTCTCAGGTTGTTATCAACTACATTAATTACTTATTATTTGTCGTAAATCTCCCAAGGTGGAAGACCTTGGTTATTCCTATTCCTTGGAAAACCCGATTATCACTTGAAAGCATTCTCAGGTTGTTATCAACTACATTAATTACTTATTATTTGTTGTAAAGCTCCCAAGGTGGAAGACCTTGGTTATTCCTATTCCTTGGAAGACCCGATTATCACTTGAAAGCATTCTCAGGTTGTTATCAACTACATTAATTACTTATTATTTGTCGTAAAGCTCCCAAGGTGGAAGACCTTGGTTATTCCTATTCCTTGGAAGACCCGATTATCACTTGAAAGCATTCTCAGGTTGCTATCAACTACATTAATTACTTATTATTAGTCATAAAGCTCCCAAGGTGGAAGACCTTGGTTATTCCTATTCCTTGGAAGACCCGATTATCACTTGAAAGCATTCTCAGGTTGTTATCAACTACATTAATTACTTATTATTTGTCATAAAGCTCCCAAGGTGGAAGACCTTGGTTATTCCTATTCCTTGGAAGACCCGATTATCACTTGAAAGCATTCTCAGGTTGTTATCAACTACATTAATTACTTATTATTTGTCATAAAGCTCCCAAGATGGAAGACCTTGGTTATTCCTATTCCTTGGAAGACCCGATTATCACTTGAAAGCATTCTCAGGTTGTTATCAACTACATTAATTACTTATTATTTGTCGTAAAGCTCCCAAGGTGGAAGACCTTGGTTATTCCTATTCCTTGGAAGACCCGATTATCACTTGAAAGCATTCTCAGGTTGCTATCAACTACATTAATTACTTATTATTAGTCATAAAGCTCCCAAGGTGGAAGACCTTGGTTATTCCTATTCCTTGGAAGACCCGATTATCACTTGAAAGCATTCTCAGGTTGTTATCAACTACATTAAATACTTATTATTTGTCATAAAGCTCCCAAGGTGGAAGACCTTGGTTATTCCTATTCCTTGGAAGACCCAATTATCACTTGAAAGCATTCTCAGGTTGTTATCAACTACATTAATTACTTATTATTTGTCGTAAAGCTCCCAAGGTGGAAGACCTTGGTTATTCCTATTCCTTGGAAGACCCGATTATCACTTGAAAGCATTCTCAGGTTGCTATCAACTACATTAATTACTTATTATTAGTCATAAAGCTCCCAAGGTGGAGCACCTTGGTTATTCCTATTCCTTGGAAGACCCGATTATCACTTGAAAGCATTCTCAGGTTGTTATCAACTACATTAATTACTTATTATTTGTCATAAAGCTCCCAAGGTGGAAGACCTTGGTTATTCCTATTCCTTGGAAGACCCGATTATCACTTGAAAGCATTCTCAGGTTGTTATCAACTACATTAATTACTTATTATTTGTCGTAAAGCTCCCAAGGTGGAAGACCTTGGTTATTCCTATTCCTTGGAAGACCCGATTATCACTTGAAAGCATTCTCAGGTTGTTATCAACTACATTAATTACTTATTATTTGTCGTAAAGCTCCCAAGGTGGAAGACCTTGGTTATTCCTATTCCTTGGAAGACCTGATTATCACTTGAAAGCATTCTCAGGCTGTTATCAACTACATTAATTACTTATTATTTGTCGTAAAGCTCCCAAGGTGGAAGACCTTGGTTATTCCTATTCCTTGGATGACCCGATTATCACTTGAAAGCATTCTCAGGCTGTTATCAACTACATTAATTACTTATTATTTGTCGTAAAGCTCCCAAGGTGGAAGACCTTGGTTATTCCTATTCCTTGGAAGACCCGATTATCACTTGAAAGCATTCTCAGGTTGTTATCAACTACATTAATTACTTATTATTTGTCGTAAAGCTCTCAAGGTGGAAGACCTTGGTTATTCCTATTTCTTGGAAGACCTGATTATCACTTGAAAGCATTCTCAGGTTGTTATCAACTACATTAATTACTTATTATTTGTCATAAAGCTCCCAAGGTGGAAGACCTTGGTTATTCCTATTCCTTGGAAGACCCAATTATCACTTGAAAGCATTCTCAGGTTGTTATCAACTACATTAATTACTTATTATTTGTCATAAAGCTCCCAAGAGTGAAGACCTTGGTTATTCCTATTCCTTGGAAGACCCGATTATCACTTGAAAGCATTCTCAGGTTGTTATCAACTACATTAAATACTTATTATTTGTCGTAAAGCTCCCAAGGTGGAAGACCTTGGTTATTCCTATTCCTTGGAAGACCCGATTATCACTTGAAAGCATTCTCAGGTTGTTATCAACTACATTAATTACTTATTATTTGTCGTAAAGCTCCCAAGGTGGAAGACCTTGGTTATTCCTATTCCTTGGAAGACCCGATTATCACTTTAAATCATTCTCAGGTTGTTATCAACTACATTAATTACTTATTATTTGTCATAAAACTCCCAAGGTGAAAGACCTTGGTTATTCCTATTCCTTGGAAGACCCAATTATCACTTGAAAGCATTCTCAGGTTGTTATCAACTACATTAAATACTTATTATTTGTCATAAAGCTCCCAAGGTGGAAGACCTTGGTTATTCCTATTCCTTGGAAGACCCAATTATCACTTGAAAGCATTCTCAGGTTGTTATCAACTACATTAATTACTTATTATTTGTCGTAAAGCTCCCAAGATGGAAGACCTTGGTTATTCCCATTCCTTGGAAGACCCGATTATCACTTGAAAGCATTCTCAGGTTGTTATCAACTACATTAATTACTTATTATTTGTCGTAAATCTCCCAAGGTGGAAGACCTTGGTTATTCCTATTCCTTGGAAGACCCGATTATCACTTGAAAGCATTCTCAGGTTGTTATCAACTACATTAATTACTTATTATTTGTTGTAAAGCTCCCAAGGTGGAAGACCTTGGTTATTCCTATTCCTTGGAAGACCCGATTATCACTTGAAAGCATTCTCAGGTTGTTATCAACTACATTAATTACTTATTATTTGTCGTAAAGCTCCCAAGGTGGAAGACCTTGGTTATTCCTATTCCTTGGAAGACCCGATTATCACTTGAAAGCATTCTCAGGTTGCTATCAACTACATTAATTACTTATTATTAGTCATAAAGCTCCCAAGGTGGAAGACCTTGGTTATTCCTATTTCTTGGAAGACCCGATTATCACTTGAAGCATTCTCAGGTTGTTATCAACTACATTAATTACTTATTATTTGTCATAAAGCTCCCAAGATGGAAGACCTTGGTTATTCCTATTCCTTGGAAGACCCGATTATCACTTGAAAGCATTCTCAGGTTGTTATCAACTACATTAATTACTTATTATTTGTCGTAAAGCTCCCAAGGTGGAAGACCTTGGTTATTCCTATTCCTTGGAAGACCCGATTATCACATTAAACCATTCTCAGGTTGTTATCAACTACATCAATTACTTATTATTTGTCATAAAACTCCCAAGGTGAAAGACCTTGGTTATTCCTATTCCTTGGAAGACCCAATTATCACTTGAAAGCATTCTCAGGTTGTTATCAACTACATTAAATACTTATTATTTGTCATAAAGCTCCCAAGGTGGAAGACCTTGGTTATTCCTATTCCTTGGAAGACCCAATTATCACTTGAAAGCATTCTCAGGTTGTTATCAACTACATTAATTACTTATTATTTGTCGTAAAGCTCCCAAGGTGGAAGACCTTGGTTATTCCTATTCCTTGGAAGACCCGATTATCACTTGAAAGCATTCTCAGGTTGCTATCAACTACATTAATTACTTATTATTAGTCATAAAGCTCCCAAGGTGGAGCACCTTGGTTATTCCTATTCCTTGGAAGACCCGATTATCACTTGAAAGCATTCTCAGGTTGTTATCAACTACATTAATTACTAATTATTTGTCATAAAGCTCCCAAGGTGGAAGACCTTGGTTATTCCTATTCCTTGGAAGACCCGATTATCACTTGAAAGCATTCTCAGGTTGTTATCAACTACATTAATTACTTATTATTTGTCGTAAAGCTCCCAAGGTGGAAGACCTTGGTTATTCCTATTCCTTGGAAGACCCGATTATCACTTGAAAGCATTCTCAGGTTGTTATCAACTACATTAATTACTTATTATTTGTCGTAAAGCTCCCAAGGTGGAAGACCTTGGTTATTCCTATTCCTTGGAAGACCTGATTATCACTTGAAAGCATTCTCAGGCTGTTATCAACTACATTAATTACTTATTATTTGTCGTAAAGCTCCCAAGGTGGAAGACCTTGGTTATTCCTATTCCTTGGAAGACCCGATTATCACTTGAAAGCATTCTCAGGCTGTTATCAACTACATTAATTACTTATTATTTGTCGTAAAGCTCCCAAGGTGGAAGACCTTGGTTATTCCTATTCCTTGGAAGACCCGATTATCACTTGAAAGCATTCTCAGGTTGTTATCAACTACATTAATTACTTATTATTTGTCGTAAAGCTCTCAAGGTGGAAGACCTTGGTTATTCCTATTTCTTGGAAGACCTGATTATCACTTGAAAGCATTCTCAGGTTGTTATCAACTACATTAATTACTTATTATTTGTCGTAAAGCTCCCAAGGTGGAAGACCTTGGTTATTCCTATTCCTTGGAAGACCCGATTATCACATTAAACCATTCTCAGGTTGTTATCAACTACATCAATTACTTATTATTTGTCATAAAACTCCCAAGGTGAAAGACCTTGGTTATTCCTATTCCTTGGAAGACCCAATTATCACTTGAAAGCATTCTCAGGTTGTTATCAACTACATTAAATACTTATTATTTGTCATAAAGCTCCCAAGGTGGAAGACCTTGGTTATTCCTATTCCTTGGAAGACCCAATTATCACTTGAAAGCATTCTCAGGTTGTTATCAACTACATTAAATACTTATTATTTGTCATAAAGCTCCCAAGGTGGAAGACCTTGGTTATTCCTATTCCTTGGAAGACCCAATTATCACTTGAAAGCATTCTCAGGTTGTTATCAACTACATTAATTACTTATTATTTGTCGTAAAGCTCCCAAGATGGAAGACCTTGGTTATTCCTATTCCTTGGAAGACCCGATTATCACTTGAAAGCATTCTCAGGTTGTTATCAACTACATTAATTACTTATTATTTGTTGTAAAGCTCCCAAGGTGGAAGACCTTGGTTATTCCTATTCCTTGGAAGACCCGATTATCACTTGAAAGCATTCTCAGGTTGTTATCAACTACATTAATTACTTATTATTTGTCGTAAAGCTCCCAAGGTGGAAGACCTTGGTTATTCCTATTCCTTGGAAGACCCGATTATCACTTGAAAGCATTCTCAGGTTGCTATCAACTACATTAATTACTTATTATTAGTCATAAAGCTCCCAAGGTGGAAGACCTTGGTTATTCCTATTCCTTGGAAGACCCGATTATCACTTGAAGCATTCTCAGGTTGTTATCAACTACATTAATTACTTATTATTTGTCATAAAGCTCCCAAGGTGGAAGACCTTGGTTATTCCTATTCCTTGGAAGACCCGATTATCACATTAAACCATTCTCAGGTTGTTATCAACTACATCAATTACTTATTATTTGTCATAAAACTCCCAAGGTGAAAGACCTTGGTTATTCCTATTCCTTGGAAGACCCAATTATCACTTGAAAGCATTCTCAGGTTGTTATCAACTACATTAAATACTTATTATTTGTCATAAAGCTCCCAAGGTGGAAGACCTTGGTTATTCCTATTCCTTGGAAGACCCAATTATCACTTGAAAGCATTCTCAGGTTGTTATCAACTACATTAATTACTTATTATTTGTCGTAAAGCTCCCAAGGTGGAAGACCTTGGTTATTCCTATTCCTTGGAAGACCCGATTATCACTTGAAAGCATTCTCAGGTTGCTATCAACTACATTAATTACTTATTATTAGTCATAAAGCTCCCAAGGTGGAGCACCTTGGTTATTCCTATTCCTTGGAAGACCCGATTATCACTTGAAAGCATTCTCAGGTTGTTATCAACTACATTAATTACTAATTATTTGTCATAAAGCTCCCAAGGTGGAAGACCTTGGTTATTCCTATTCCTTGGAAGACCCGATTATCACTTGAAAGCATTCTCAGGTTGTTATCAACTACATTAATTACTTATTATTTGTCGTAAAGCTCCCAAGGTGGAAGACCTTGGTTATTCCTATTCCTTGGAAGACCCGATTATCACTTGAAAGCATTCTCAGGTTGTTATCAACTACATTAATTACTTATTATTTGTCGTAAAGCTCCCAAGGTGGAAGACCTTGGTTATTCCTATTCCTTGGAAGACCTGATTATCACTTGAAAGCATTCTCAGGCTGTTATCAACTACATTAATTACTTATTATTTGTCGTAAAGCTCCCAAGGTGGAAGACCTTGGTTATTCCTATTCCTTGGAAGACCCGATTATCACTTGAAAGCATTCTCAGGCTGTTATCAACTACATTAATTACTTATTATTTGTCGTAAAGCTCCCAAGGTGGAAGACCTTGGTTATTCCTATTCCTTGGAAGACCCGATTATCACTTGAAAGCATTCTCAGGTTGTTATCAACTACATTAATTACTTATTATTTGTCGTAAAGCTCTCAAGGTGGAAGACCTTGGTTATTCCTATTTCTTGGAAGACCTGATTATCACTTGAAAGCATTCTCAGGTTGTTATCAACTACATTAATTACTTATTATTTGTCGTAAAGCTCCCAAGGTGGAAGACTTTGGTTATTCCTATTCCTTGGAAGACCCGATTATCACTTGAAAGCATTCTCAGGTTGTTATCAACTACATTAATTACTTATTATTTGTCGTAAAGCTCCCAAGGTGGAAGACCTTGGTTATTCCTATTCCTTGGAAGACCCGATTATCACTTGAAAGCATTCACAGGTTGTTATCAACTACATTAATTACTTATTATTTGTTGTAAAGCTCCCAAGGTGGAAGACCTTGGTTATTCCTATTCCTTGGAAGACCCAATTATCACTTGAAAGCATTCTCAGGTTGTTATCAACTACATTAATTACTTATTATTTGTCGTAAAGCTCCCAAGGTGGAAGACCTTGGTTATTCCTATTCCTTGGAAGACCCGATTATCACTTGAAAGCATTCTCAGGTTGCTATCAACTACATTAATTACTTATTATTAGTCATAAAGCTCCCAAGGTGGAAGACCTTGGTTATTCCTATTCCTTGGAAGACCCGATTATCACTTGAAGCATTCTCAGGTTGTTATCAACTACATTAATTACTTATTATTTGTCATAAAGCTCCCAAGGTGGAAGACCTTGGTTATTCCTATTCCTTGGAAGACCCGATTATCACATTAAACCATTCTCAGGTTGTTATCAACTACATCAATTACTTATTATTTGTCATAAAACTCCCAAGGTGAAAGACCTTGGTTATTCCTATTCCTTGGAAGACCCAATTATCACTTGAAAGCATTCTCAGGTTGTTATCAACTACATTAAATACTTATTATTTGTCATAAAGCTCCCAAGGTGGAAGACCTTGGTTATTCCTATTCCTTGGAAGACCCAATTATCACTTGAAAGCATTCTCAGGTTGTTATCAACTACATTAATTACTTATTATTTGTCGTAAAGCTCCCAAGGTGGAAGACCTTGGTTATTCCTATTCCTTGGAAGACCCGATTATCACTTGAAAGCATTCTCAGGTTGCTATCAACTACATTAATTACTTATTATTAGTCATAAAGCTCCCAAGGTGGAGCACCTTGGTTATTCCTATTCCTTGGAAGACCCGATTATCACTTGAAAGCATTCTCAGGTTGTTATCAACTACATTAATTACTAATTATTTGTCATAAAGCTCCCAAGGTGGAAGACCTTGGTTATTCCTATTCCTTGGAAGACCCGATTATCACTTGAAAGCATTCTCAGGTTGTTATCAACTACATTAATTACTTATTATTTGTCGTAAAGCTCCCAAGGTGGAAGACCTTGGTTATTCCTATTCCTTGGAAGACCCGATTATCACTTGAAAGCATTCTCAGGTTGTTATCAACTACATTAATTACTTATTATTTGTCGTAAAGCTCGCAAGGTGGAAGACCTTGGTTATTCCTATTCCTTGGAAGACCTGATTATCACTTGAAAGCATTCTCAGGCTGTTATCAACTACATTAATTACTTATTATTTGTCGTAAAGCTCCCAAGGTGGAAGACCTTGGTTATTCCTATTCCTTGGAAGACCCGATTATCACTTGAAAGCATTCTCAGGCTGTTATCAACTACATTAATTACTTATTATTTGTCGTAAAGCTCCCAAGGTGGAAGACCTTGGTTATTCCTATTCCTTGGAAGACCCGATTATCACTTGAAAGCATTCTCAGGTTGTTATCAACTACATTAATTACTTATTATTTGTCGTAAAGCTCTCAAGGTGGAAGACCTTGGTTATTCCTATTTCTTGGAAGACCTGATTATCACTTGAAAGCATTCTCAGGTTGTTATCAACTACATTAATTACTTATTATTTGTCGTAAAGCTCCCAAGGTGGAAGACTTTGGTTATTCCTATTCCTTGGAAGACCCGATTATCACTTGAAAGCATTCTCAGGTTGTTATCAACTACATTAATTACTTATTATTTGTCGTAAAGCTCCCAAGGTGGAAGACCTTGGTTATTCCTATTCCTTGGAAGACCCGATTATCACTTGAAAGCATTCACAGGTTGTTATCAACTACATTAATTACTTATTATTTGTTGTAAAGCTCCCAAGGTGGAAGACCTTGGTTATTCCTATTCCTTGGAAGACCCAATTATCACTTGAAAGCATTCTCAGGTTGTTATCAACTACATTAAATACTTATTATTTGTCATAAAGCTCCCAAGGTGGAAGACCTTGGTTATTCCTATTCCTTGGAAGACCCGATTATCACTTGAAAGCATTCTCAGGCTGTTATCAACTACATTAATTACTTATTATTTGTCGTAAAGCTCCCAAGGTGGAAGACCTTGGTTATTCCTATTCCTTGGAAGACCCGATTATCACTTGAAAGCATTCTCAGGTTGTTATCAACTACATTAATTACTTATTATTTGTCATAAAGCTCCCAAGATGGAAGACCTTGGTTATTCCTATTCCTTGGAAGACCCGATTATCACTTGAAAGCATTCTCAGGTTGTTATCAACTACATTAATTACTTATTATTTGTCGTAAAGCTCCCAAGGTGGAAGACCTTGGTTATTCCTATTCCTTGGAAGACCCGATTATCACTTGAAAGCATTCTCAGGTTGTTATCAACTACATTAATTACTTATTATTTGTCGTAAAGCTCCCAAGGTGGAAGACCTTGGTTATTCCTATTCCTTGGAAGACCCGATTATCACTTGAAAGCATTCTCAGGTTGTTATCAACTACATTAATTACTTATTATTTGTCGTAAAGCTCCCAAGGTGGAAGACCTTGGTTATTCCTATTCCTTGGAAGACCCGATTATCACTTGAAAGCATTCTCAGGTTGCTATCAACTACATTAATTACTTATTATTAGTCATAAAGCTCCCAAGGTGGAAGACCTTGGTTATTCCTATTCCTTGGAAGACCCGATTATCACTTGAAAGCATTCTCAGGTTGTTATCAACTACATTAATTACTTATTATTTGTCATAAAGCTCCCAAGGTGGAAGACCTTGGTTATTCCTATTCCTTGGAAGACCCGATTATCACTTGAAAGCATTCACAGGTTGTTATCAACTACATTAATTACTTATTATTTGTCGTAAAGCTCCCAAGGTGGAAGACCTTGGTTATTCCTATTCCTTGGAAGACCCGATTATCACTTGAAAGCATTCTCAGGTTGTTATCAACTACATTAATTACTTATTATTTGTCGTAAAGCTCCCAAGGTGGAAGACCTTGGTTATTCCTATTCCTTGGAAGACCTGATTATCACTTGAAAGCATTCTCAGGTTGTTATCAACTACATTAATTACTTATTATTTGTCGTAAATCTCCCAAGGTGGAAGACCTTGGTTATTCCTATTCCTTGGAAAACCCGATTTTCACTTGAAAGCATTCTCAGGTTGTTATCAACTACATTAATTACTTATTATTTGTTGTAAAGCTCCCAAGGTGGAAGACCTTGGTTATTCCTATTCCTTGGAAGACCCGATTATCACTTGAAAGCATTCTCAGGTTGTTATCAACTACATTAATTACTTATTATTTGTCGTAAAGCTCCCAAGGTGGAAGACCTTGGTTATTCCTATTCCTTGGAAGACCCGATTATCACTTGAAAGCATTCTCAGGTTGCTATCAACTACATTAATTACTTATTATTAGTCATAAAGCTCCCAAGGTGGAAGACCTTGGTTATTCCTATTCCTTGGAAGACCCGATTATCACTTGAAAGCATTCTCAGGTTGTTATCAACTACATTAATTACTTATTATTTGTCATAAAGCTCCCAAGGTGGAAGACCTTGGTTATTCCTATTCCTTGGAAGACCCGATTATCACTTGAAAGCATTCTCAGGTTGTTATCAACTACATTAATTACTTATTATTTGTCATAAAGCTCCCAAGATGGAAGACCTTGGTTATTCCTATTCCTTGGAAGACCCGATTATCACTTGAAAGCATTCTCAGGTTGTTATCAACTACATTAATTACTTATTATTTGTCGTAAAGCTCCCAAGGTGGAAGACCTTGGTTATTCCTATTCCTTGGAAGACCCGATTATCACTTGAAAGCATTCTCAGGTTGCTATCAACTACATTAATTACTTATTATTAGTCATAAAGCTCCCAAGGTGGAAGACCTTGGTTATTCCTATTCCTTGGAAGACCCGATTATCACTTGAAAGCATTCTCAGGTTGTTATCAACTACATTAAATACTTATTATTTGTCATAAAGCTCCCAAGGTGGAAGACCTTGGTTATTCCTATTCCTTGGAAGACCCAATTATCACTTGAAAGCATTCTCAGGTTGTTATCAACTACATTAATTACTTATTATTTGTCGTAAAGCTCCCAAGGTGGAAGACCTTGGTTATTCCTATTCCTTGGAAGACCCGATTATCACTTGAAAGCATTCTCAGGTTGCTATCAACTACATTAATTACTTATTATTAGTCATAAAGCTCCCAAGGTGGAGCACCTTGGTTATTCCTATTCCTTGGAAGACCCGATTATCACTTGAAAGCATTCTCAGGTTGTTATCAACTACATTAATTACTTATTATTTGTCGTAAAGCTCCCAAGGTGGAAGACCTTGGTTATTCCTATTCCTTGGAAGACCCGATTATCACTTGAAAGCATTCTCAGGTTGTTATCAACTACATTAATTACTTATTATTTGTCGTAAAGCTCCCAAGGTGGAAGACCTTGGTTATTCCTATTCCTTGGAAGACCTGATTATCACTTGAAAGCATTCTCAGGCTGTTATCAACTACATTAATTACTTATTATTTGTCGTAAAGCTCCCAAGGTGGAAGACCTTGGTTATTCCTATTCCTTGGATGACCCGATTATCACTTGAAAGCATTCTCAGGCTGTTATCAACTACATTAATTACTTATTATTTGTCGTAAAGCTCCCAAGGTGGAAGACCTTGGTTATTCCTATTCCTTGGAAGACCCGATTATCACTTGAAAGCATTCTCAGGTTGTTATCAACTACATTAATTACTTATTATTTGTCGTAAAGCTCTCAAGGTGGAAGACCTTGGTTATTCCTATTTCTTGGAAGACCTGATTATCACTTGAAAGCATTCTCAGGTTGTTATCAACTACATTAATTACTTATTATTTGTCATAAAGCTCCCAAGGTGGAAGACCTTGGTTATTCCTATTCCTTGGAAGACCCAATTATCACTTGAAAGCATTCTCAGGTTGTTATCAACTACATTAATTACTTATTATTTGTCATAAAGCTCCCAAGAGTGAAGACCTTGGTTATTCCTATTCCTTGGAAGACCCGATTATCACTTGAAAGCATTCTCAGGTTGTTATCAACTACATTAAATACTTATTATTTGTCGTAAAGCTCCCAAGGTGGAAGACCTTGGTTATTCCTATTCCTTGGAAGACCCGATTATCACTTGAAAGCATTCTCAGGTTGTTATCAACTACATTAATTACTTATTATTTGTCGTAAAGCTCCCAAGGTGGAAGACCTTGGTTATTCCTATTCCTTGGAAGACCCGATTATCACTTTAAATCATTCTCAGGTTGTTATCAACTACATTAATTACTTATTATTTGTCATAAAACTCCCAAGGTGAAAGACCTTGGTTATTCCTATTCCTTGGAAGACCCAATTATCACTTGAAAGCATTCTCAGGTTGTTATCAACTACATTAAATACTTATTATTTGTCATAAAGCTCCCAAGGTGGAAGACCTTGGTTATTCCTATTCCTTGGAAGACCCAATTATCACTTGAAAGCATTCTCAGGTTGTTATCAACTACATTAATTACTTATTATTTGTCGTAAAGCTCCCAAGATGGAAGACCTTGGTTATTCCCATTCCTTGGAAGACCCGATTATCACTTGAAAGCATTCTCAGGTTGTTATCAACTACATTAATTACTTATTATTTGTCGTAAATCTCCCAAGGTGGAAGACCTTGGTTATTCCTATTCCTTGGAAGACCCGATTATCACTTGAAAGCATTCTCAGGTTGTTATCAACTACATTAATTACTTATTATTTGTTGTAAAGCTCCCAAGGTGGAAGACCTTGGTTATTCCTATTCCTTGGAAGACCCGATTATCACTTGAAAGCATTCTCAGGTTGTTATCAACTACATTAATTACTTATTATTTGTCGTAAAGCTCCCAAGGTGGAAGACCTTGGTTATTCCTATTCCTTGGAAGACCCGATTATCACTTGAAAGCATTCTCAGGTTGCTATCAACTACATTAATTACTTATTATTAGTCATAAAGCTCCCAAGGTGGAAGACCTTGGTTATTCCTATTTCTTGGAAGACCCGATTATCACTTGAAGCATTCTCAGGTTGTTATCAACTACATTAATTACTTATTATTTGTCATAAAGCTCCCAAGATGGAAGACCTTGGTTATTCCTATTCCTTGGAAGACCCGATTATCACTTGAAAGCATTCTCAGGTTGTTATCAACTACATTAATTACTTATTATTTGTCGTAAAGCTCCCAAGGTGGAAGACCTTGGTTATTCCTATTCCTTGGAAGACCCGATTATCACATTAAACCATTCTCAGGTTGTTATCAACTACATCAATTACTTATTATTTGTCATAAAACTCCCAAGGTGAAAGACCTTGGTTATTCCTATTCCTTGGAAGACCCAATTATCACTTGAAAGCATTCTCAGGTTGTTATCAACTACATTAAATACTTATTATTTGTCATAAAGCTCCCAAGGTGGAAGACCTTGGTTATTCCTATTCCTTGGAAGACCCAATTATCACTTGAAAGCATTCTCAGGTTGTTATCAACTACATTAATTACTTATTATTTGTCGTAAAGCTCCCAAGGTGGAAGACCTTGGTTATTCCTATTCCTTGGAAGACCCGATTATCACTTGAAAGCATTCTCAGGTTGCTATCAACTACATTAATTACTTATTATTAGTCATAAAGCTCCCAAGGTGGAGCACCTTGGTTATTCCTATTCCTTGGAAGACCCGATTATCACTTGAAAGCATTCTCAGGTTGTTATCAACTACATTAATTACTAATTATTTGTCATAAAGCTCCCAAGGTGGAAGACCTTGGTTATTCCTATTCCTTGGAAGACCCGATTATCACTTGAAAGCATTCTCAGGTTGTTATCAACTACATTAATTACTTATTATTTGTCGTAAAGCTCCCAAGGTGGAAGACCTTGGTTATTCCTATTCCTTGGAAGACCCGATTATCACTTGAAAGCATTCTCAGGTTGTTATCAACTACATTAATTACTTATTATTTGTCGTAAAGCTCCCAAGGTGGAAGACCTTGGTTATTCCTATTCCTTGGAAGACCTGATTATCACTTGAAAGCATTCTCAGGCTGTTATCAACTACATTAATTACTTATTATTTGTCGTAAAGCTCCCAAGGTGGAAGACCTTGGTTATTCCTATTCCTTGGAAGACCCGATTATCACTTGAAAGCATTCTCAGGCTGTTATCAACTACATTAATTACTTATTATTTGTCGTAAAGCTCCCAAGGTGGAAGACCTTGGTTATTCCTATTCCTTGGAAGACCCGATTATCACTTGAAAGCATTCTCAGGTTGTTATCAACTACATTAATTACTTATTATTTGTCGTAAAGCTCTCAAGGTGGAAGACCTTGGTTATTCCTATTTCTTGGAAGACCTGATTATCACTTGAAAGCATTCTCAGGTTGTTATCAACTACATTAATTACTTATTATTTGTCGTAAAGCTCCCAAGGTGGAAGACTTTGGTTATTCCTATTCCTTGGAAGACCCGATTATCACTTGAAAGCATTCTCAGGTTGTTATCAACTACATTAATTACTTATTATTTGTCGTAAAGCTCCCAAGGTGGAAGACCTTGGTTATTCCTATTCCTTGGAAGACCCGATTATCACTTGAAAGCATTCACAGGTTGTTATCAACTACATTAATTACTTATTATTTGTTGTAAAGCTCCCAAGGTGGAAGACCTTGGTTATTCCTATTCCTTGGAAGACCCAATTATCACTTGAAAGCATTCTCAGGTTGTTATCAACTACATTAAATACTTATTATTTGTCATAAAGCTCCCAAGGTGGAAGACCTTGGTTATTCCTATTCCTTGGAAGACCCGATTATCACTTGAAAGCATTCTCAGGCTGTTATCAACTACATTAATTACTTATTATTTGTCGTAAAGCTCCCAAGGTGGAAGACCTTGGTTATTCCTATTCCTTGGAAGACCCGATTATCACTTGAAAGCATTCTCAGGTTGTTATCAACTACATTAATTACTTATTATTTGTCATAAAGCTCCCAAGATGGAAGACCTTGGTTATTCCTATTCCTTGGAAGACCCGATTATCACTTGAAAGCATTCTCAGGTTGTTATCAACTACATTAATTACTTATTATTTGTCGTAAAGCTCCCAAGGTGGAAGACCTTGGTTATTCCTATTCCTTGGAAGACCCGATTATCACTTGAAAGCATTCTCAGGTTGTTATCAACTACATTAATTACTTATTATTTGTCGTAAAGCTCCCAAGGTGGAAGACCTTGGTTATTCCTATTCCTTGGAAGACCCGATTATCACTTGAAAGCATTCTCAGGTTGTTATCAACTACATTAATTACTTATTATTTGTCGTAAAGCTCCCAAGGTGGAAGACCTTGGTTATTCCTATTCCTTGGAAGACCCGATTATCACTTGAAAGCATTCTCAGGTTGCTATCAACTACATTAATTACTTATTATTAGTCATAAAGCTCCCAAGGTGGAAGACCTTGGTTATTCCTATTCCTTGGAAGACCCGATTATCACTTGAAAGCATTCTCAGGTTGTTATCAACTACATTAATTACTTATTATTTGTCATAAAGCTCCCAAGGTGGAAGACCTTGGTTATTCCTATTCCTTGGAAGACCCGATTATCACTTGAAAGCATTCACAGGTTGTTATCAACTACATTAATTACTTATTATTTGTCGTAAAGCTCCCAAGGTGGAAGACCTTGGTTATTCCTATTCCTTGGAAGACCCGATTATCACTTGAAAGCATTCTCAGGTTGTTATCAACTACATTAATTACTTATTATTTGTCGTAAAGCTCCCAAGGTGGAAGACCTTGGTTATTCCTATTCCTTGGAAGACCTGATTATCACTTGAAAGCATTCTCAGGTTGTTATCAACTACATTAATTACTTATTATTTGTCGTAAATCTCCCAAGGTGGAAGACCTTGGTTATTCCTATTCCTTGGAAAACCCGATTATCACTTGAAAGCATTCTCAGGTTGTTATCAACTACATTAATTACTTATTATTTGTTGTAAAGCTCCCAAGGTGGAAGACCTTGGTTATTCCTATTCCTTGGAAGACCCGATTATCACTTGAAAGCATTCTCAGGTTGTTATCAACTACATTAATTACTTATTATTTGTCGTAAAGCTCCCAAGGTGGAAGACCTTGGTTATTCCTATTCCTTGGAAGACCCGATTATCACTTGAAAGCATTCTCAGGTTGCTATCAACTACATTAATTACTTATTATTAGTCATAAAGCTCCCAAGGTGGAAGACCTTGGTTATTCCTATTCCTTGGAAGACCCGATTATCACTTGAAAGCATTCTCAGGTTGTTATCAACTACATTAATTACTTATTATTTGTCATAAAGCTCCCAAGGTGGAAGACCTTGGTTATTCCTATTCCTTGGAAGACCCGATTATCACTTGAAAGCATTCTCAGGTTGTTATCAACTACATTAATTACTTATTATTTGTCATAAAGCTCCCAAGATGGAAGACCTTGGTTATTCCTATTCCTTGGAAGACCCGATTATCACTTGAAAGCATTCTCAGGTTGTTATCAACTACATTAATTACTTATTATTTGTCGTAAAGCTCCCAAGGTGGAAGACCTTGGTTATTCCTATTCCTTGGAAGACCCGATTATCACATTAAACCATTCTCAGGTTGTTATCAACTACATCAATTACTTATTATTTGTCATAAAACTCCCAAGGTGAAAGACCTTGGTTATTCCTATTCCTTGGAAGACCCAATTATCACTTGAAAGCATTCTCAGGTTGTTATCAACTACATTAAATACTTATTATTTGTCATAAAGCTCCCAAGGTGGAAGACCTTGGTTATTCCTATTCCTTGGAAGACCCAATTATCACTTGAAAGCATTCTCAGGTTGTTATCAACTACATTAATTACTTATTATTTGTCGTAAAGCTCCCAAGGTGGAAGACCTTGGTTATTCCTATTCCTTGGAAGACCCGATTATCACTTGAAAGCATTCTCAGGTTGCTATCAACTACATTAATTACTTATTATTAGTCATAAAGCTCCCAAGGTGGAGCACCTTGGTTATTCCTATTCCTTGGAAGACCCGATTATCACTTGAAAGCATTCTCAGGTTGTTATCAACTACATTAATTACTTATTATTTGTCATAAAGCTCCCAAGGTGGAAGACCTTGGTTATTCCTATTCCTTGGAAGACCCGATTATCACTTGAAAGCATTCTCAGGTTGTTATCAACTACATTAATTACTTATTATTTGTCGTAAAGCTCCCAAGGTGGAAGACCTTGGTTATTCCTATTCCTTGGAAGACCCGATTATCACTTGAAAGCATTCTCAGGTTGTTATCAACTACATTAATTACTTATTATTTGTCGTAAAGCTCCCAAGGTGGAAGACCTTGGTTATTCCTATTCCTTGGAAGACCTGATTATCACTTGAAAGCATTCTCAGGCTGTTATCAACTACATTAATTACTTATTATTTGTCGTAAAGCTCCCAAGGTGGAAGACCTTGGTTATTCCTATTCCTTGGAAGACCCGATTATCACTTGAAAGCATTCTCAGGCTGTTATCAACTACATTAATTACTTATTATTTGTCGTAAAGCTCCCAAGGTGGAAGACCTTGGTTATTCCTATTCCTTGGAAGACCCGATTATCACTTGAAAGCATTCTCAGGTTGTTATCAACTACATTAATTACTTATTATTTGTCGTAAAGCTCTCAAGGTGGAAGACCTTGGTTATTCCTATTTCTTGGAAGACCTGATTATCACTTGAAAGCATTCTCAGGTTGTTATCAACTACATTAATTACTTATTATTTGTCGTAAAGCTCCCAAGGTGGAAGACTTTGGTTATTCCTATTCCTTGGAAGACCCGATTATCACTTGAAAGCATTCTCAGGTTGTTATCAACTACATTAATTACTTATTATTTGTCGTAAAGCTCCCAAGGTGGAAGACCTTGGTTATTCCTATTCCTTGGAAGACCCGATTATCACTTGAAAGCATTCACAGGTTGTTATCAACTACATTAATTACTTATTATTTGTTGTAAAGCTCCCAAGGTGGAAGACCTTGGTTATTCCTATTCCTTGGAAGACCCAATTATCACTTGAAAGCATTCTCAGGTTGTTATCAACTACATTAAATACTTATTATTTGTCATAAAGCTCCCAAGGTGGAAGGCCTTGGTTATTCCTATTCCTTGGAAGACCCGATTATCACTTGAAAGCATTCTCAGGCTGTTATCAACTACATTAATTACTTATTATTTGTCGTAAAGCTCCCAAGGTGGAAGACCTTGGTTATTCCTATTCCTTGGAAGACCCGATTATCACTTGAAAGCATTCTCAGGTTGTTATCAACTACATTAATTACTTATTATTTGTCATAAAGCTCCCAAGATGGAAGACCTTGGTTATTCCTATTCCTTGGAAGACCCGATTATCACTTGAAAGCATTCTCAGGTTGTTATCAACTACATTAATTACTTATTATTTGTCGTAAAGCTCCCAAGGTGGAAGACCTTGGTTATTCCTATTCCTTGGAAGACCCGATTATCACTTGAAAGCATTCTCAGGTTGTTATCAACTACATTAATTACTTATTATTTGTCGTAAAGCTACCAAGGTGGAAGACCTTGGTTATTCCTATTCCTTGGAAGACCCGATTATCACTTGAAAGCATTCTCAGGTTGTTATCAACTACATTAATTACTTATTATTTGTCGTAAAGCTCCCAAGGTGGAAGACCTTGGTTATTCCTATTCCTTGGAAGACCCGATTATCACTTGAAAGCATTCTCAGGTTGCTATCAACTACATTAATTACTTATTATTAGTCATAAAGCTCCCAAGGTGGAAGACCTTGGTTATTCCTATTCCTTGGAAGACCCGATTATCACTTGAAAGCATTCTCAGGTTGTTATCAACTACATTAATTACTTATTATTTGTCATAAAGCTCCCAAGGTGGAAGACCTTGGTTATTCCTATTCCTTGGAAGACCCGATTATCACTTGAAAGCATTCACAGGTTGTTATCAACTACATTAATTACTTATTATTTGTCGTAAAGCTCCCAAGGTGGAAGACCTTGGTTATTCCTATTCCTTGGAAGACCCGATTATCACTTGAAAGCATTCTCAGGTTGTTATCAACTACATTAATTACTTATTATTTGTCGTAAAGCTCCCAAGGTGGAAGACCTTGGTTATTCCTATTCCTTGGAAGACCTGATTATCACTTGAAAGCATTCTCAGGTTGTTATCAACTACATTAATTACTTATTATTTGTCGTAAAGCTCCCAAGGTGGAAGACCTTGGTTATTCCTATTCCTTGGAAGACCCGATTATCACTTGAAAGCATTCTCAGGCTGTTATCAACTACATTAATTACTTATTATTTGTCATAAAGCTCCCAAGGTGGAAGACCTTGGTTATTCCTATTCCTTGGAAGACCCGATTATCACTTGAAAGCATTCTCAGGTTGTTATCAACTACATTAATTACTTATTATTTGTCGTAAAGCTCCCAAGGTGGAAGACCTTGGTTATTCCTATTTCTTGGAAGACCTGATTATCACTTGAAAGCATTCTCAGGTTGTTATCAACTACATTAATTACTTATTATTTGTCGTAAAGCTCCCAAGGTGGAAGACCTTGGTTATTCCTATTCCTTGGAAGACCCGATTATCACTTGAAAGCATTCTCAGGTTGTTATCAACTACATTAATTACTTATTATTTGTCGTAAAGCTCCCAAGGTGGAAGACCTTGGTTATTCCTATTCCTTGGAAGACCCGATTATCACTTGAAAGCATTCTCAGGTTGTTATCAACTACATTAATTACTTATTATTTGTCGTAAAGCTCCCAAGGTGGAAGACCTTGGTTATTCCTATTCCTTGGAAGACCTGATTATCACTTGAAAGCATTCTCAGGTTGTTATCAACTACATTAATTACTTATTATTTGTTGTAAAGCTCCCAAGGTGGAAGACCTTGGTTATTCCTATTCCTTGGAAGACCCGATTATCACTTGAAAGCATTCTCAGGTTGTTATCAACTACATTAATTACTTATTATTTGTCGTAAAGCTCCCAAGGTGGAAGACCTTGGTTATTCCTATTCCTTGGAAGACCTGATTATCACTTGAAAGCATTCTCAGGTTGCTATCAACTACATTAATTACTTATTATTAGTCATAAAGCTCTCAAGGTGGAAGACGTTGAATAATTCCTATTCATGTTTGGGACTTCTTGTCCTTTTTATTTGCCTACTAGTTTTTCATGTTTCGCGAGAATCAGCATTTTTTCTCTGCTCCATTTGTTCCAACTCTGAGATTTTTTTCGTCTCTGGTTCAACTTCCCATTTTTCAACTTTCATTCTTAATTTGTTCCTTGAGTAAATTTCTTCTTTAATAATATTGGCCAATTACATAATTATTTCTTTTAACATTTTGTGTCCATTCTCCTCTGCTAACAAGGGATGCTTTGAAGCAGTTTTGTTAGTTACTCCACGATCCACATCGCTAATTGGAAAAATTGAGAAAATCGTTGAATTCATCCTATTCTATTCCACATTTGACATGTTATTAGCTCTTAAAAGTGATGAATAAAATTGCAAAATTGTTTAAAGTTCATTATGAGTTTTCATGTTCGCACATTTGGCTCAATGGACGTTTCTTCTACAGATTTTAATCCAGTTGGTGTCACTCCAGACCATTTATATGAACGTCACCAATTACCATTTTCATCCTATTTTATTCCACATTTGTCCACCAATTTCCTCTGGTATAACTGGTATCATGCCATGTTTTTTTGTCTTTTTCTGCTGGCTCAAAAATAGTTGATTTCTTGTTGTTTCCGCCATCCACTACAAAATCTTTTTAGCCCTCAACTGGCGACGTGCTTGGCTTGCAACATATCTGGTGACGTTGGGTCTGGTAGACCCTTTTGATTATCTTCTTAAAACGTACAAATATCAAATAAGAGGATTTTTTCACGTGTATTTGGTCATAGACAACTATGGGGAGGCAGCATAACAAATATTGTAAATCTATACCCATTATAAAATCTTAATAAGTAGTTTTGAGAAGTATGTGTACAAATTTATAATGAAAAAAACTGGGCGTTTGTAAAAAATTCAATATGGTTGGAAAAAGTTTTTTCTTGTAGTTTAAAATGGATGATCATCATCTGCACAGAAAAGCTTGACATGTTATTTATTATTATTTGTTAATTTAATTTTTATTTTTATTTCATTTTTTCATATATATATATGTTTTTTTAATTAATATTATCTTTCTTTTTTAATTTACACTATTACTTTGCAAAAAACTTTGTTGGTAAGAACATTCTTTTGTTTCATATATTTTATAATTATTAATTTGGAAGGACCCCGAACAGGACTACCTATGGGGCTCTCACTTGGGCAGTTTTATATACTATTTGTAAATATATTGTTGTGATATGTAATGATGATGTTTGTAATGTATATAATACTTGCTGAATAAATTATGTATTATTAAGATAAAATGTATGAAGATTGTAAAAAAATACAAGGAAAATATAAGTTCATAAAAAATTCTGTGCAGGTTTGAACTTTTCTGTTTTTATACGTGGTTTCAAGTGCTTATTCCACATTCAGCACACAAACAGCCAGTTTGAAATTACTACAATCCAAACAATATGATTTCTCACCTGCACTGTGATTTCACTTTCTTTTTTTTTTGAGGATGAAGCCCACATAGGTCTGAGACCTGTGCGTGGGTAATGAGTTGGATGATGGTGATTGATGAGTTGGACCTACAGTTTTAGGTGGGTTCCAAACCACCGGGAAGTGATTTTACAGCAGAGAACAGTGTCTTTTTTGCTGGCCAATCTAATCGGTCACCGTTACGAACAAGACCTACGAGAACGCAGCTTATCTCTCTGATTCAACAGATACCTGCTACTGCTCGCGGCTATCACTTCCCAATAAACCTATAAACCCAATAAACTTACCTCTAGTATGTCTCCAATAGTATCACGAAATTTTGGATTATTTGTTGATATTCCTTTCGAATAAAAGGAAATTTTGTTAAATTCAACTTTGAAAAAAAAAATAACGTAATTGGTGACGTTGGGTCTGTGGGACCCAAACAAGACTTTGTTTGTCAATAAACAAAAAATGTAGAGTGGAAACCCATAAACAATATAGCATGGCTTCTCAGGATGCACTCACTTGAAGGTATTAGAGAGTGGAGTGAAGTGGGAGAAACCATATTGTCTCTACAAGAAAATAAAAAAAATTCCTTGGGTATCCCAGACCCACTGTCACCAGTTGAGGGTTAAAATTTAGTTACTAAAACAGGGTTGGCTAATATAAGCATATGGCCTAAACATGCTGCATTGCTGCCTAAACGTTGCAGCATTGCATTTCAAAGCATACGGACATTCCATGACTATTATTATTTATATAATTTATAAACGGTAAATTATTGAATTTATAGAAAATGATAAGATTCTACAAGATATCAAGCGATAATTGAAGCTGGCATTATTCCGTCCATCCGGGTTTGGAAATAACTGATTTTTGAACTTGAATAAAAAGACTGAAAACTATAAAGTTAGTTATTTGATTTTGTAGCTGATAGTTTTGAAAATATTTGGGCGAATCCCTGTTGCTATTTAGTTCAACTCTCCAAATTTAATTACTTTCTCTTGGTGTCAAATTGAGAATCTTACTTTTCAGAGTAATATGATAGGCGTCCCTGATGTCTTTTTGGAACGTTTCAAATAAACCGCATAAGCTGTGGAGAGTTTTGACCTCAAATTGAGATTTAAGTTCTCCCGTCATTGAGCATTTAATAAAATCATTAAAAACCCGAAGGGGTGGGAGCTCGAAAACTGACTGAAGCCGATGAGGTTTCATGCTTGATGATATTTGGTGGGTGGATGTAAAATGGTTCTGCTCCCGGAAGGTTATCATTGCTGCCTTCCTGTGCATTGCGAATAATTCATTTCGTTTTGTTCCTTCTCGGCTTTTTTCAATTAACTCCCGAGTTTTTCCAATTTTATTAGGGTTTTCTTTATTGACCAATTGCTGTCAAGTTTTCAGGATATCATCTTCAATGATGTTTGTTCAGATTAACCCTGTAAGATCATTTCCTCTTCGGATAATAAAAAAGCTTATTTACGTGGACTTCGTTTCTTGCGAAATTCAATTGTTTGTGGAAAGATTGTTCGGAATGTAACTAGCTTACAAGTTCCCTTTAGGCTATACTCAATTAACCTCTTGTTCCTTCTCTGAATGCATCCGCAAATCAATTCTGCGATTGATTGCATATTCCTATTCAATTTGAAGCGTTCTCCTCGTTATTAATTACATGACGATACTCCACAACTTTCCATTGTTATTCCCCTATTAATAGTCATTGATTGAAACCCACATAAAGGTCTACTGTAATATAATCCAGCTATTTTATTATTATTATGTCTTTCGTTTATTGTCAAATATCAATTATATATATTTTTCAATACTGCTGCCGGTATATTAAGAACTTGAAAACCTGTATTTTTTGAGTTCATATTTCTCTCGATTTATTATTGATGCAGATGCCATTTTAAACATACAGTACTTGATAAAGTATTCTATCAACCCTCCTTGTGCATATGGAGATCTTTAGTATAATTTCTCTCTTCATCTATTTCTATGAAAATGGTAGCGATACAATATTTCTTATAGTCTATTCTAAAAATTACTTTTCTAATAGAAGATTTGTCGATCAATTTAATCGAATACTTGAATAATTTGTTTGTTGAATATGGGTTGCCACCTTAAATTCAACACCAACTATTTATAATTTTTAAAATGTCCTGTCTCCTCTACTGCCCTTACTTGAAAATGATGTATTTTTTTAAAATAATTTCGAATTTTGAGTGGAATAAATTTGATTAACGGTACTGCACTTGTTTATTTTAAACTGAAAATAATAAAAGTCAAAAGAGAACTAATAGCTCATAGGAAAGGAATTTTGCAAATGAGAGAAGTTTATTGTTATGATCCATTCATTATTATAAAGATTTTGAATAAAAGATCTGGTTATACTTATTTTCATTGAGATTTCTAAAGATTTTTTATAATGGGTCTTAGTTTCTGGTTCATCATTCCGATTAACAAATGACAAATGACCTGGAAAATTACAGATAGTTTTCAGTTACTGCTGTTTGTCATCATTCAGTTAGACAAAAAGAGAATCTTTATTCTTCCTTAATTATCATTTAATGATAAATAATAATGCATATCCCATATTATTATTATCTATCCTACATCTTATATTAAGAGAATCTGAAGCACTATTGGTTTATAGAAAGAAGTATTTTGTCACAGTACTTATAGTAATGTTATATATAAGTATGCTGAAAAAATTGAAATCAAGCCTGAAAACGTTTTTAGGTAACTTGAAAGTGAACTGGACATGCGAATAGATAGGAAATTGGATCCAAAAACCTCCCTGACAGCTTCTGTAATAGAATTACAATGTGCTCTTTGCGTTTTTATTACTCAACTTCCCTTTATTGACTCTCCTCTAACCTCTCTCTGCTCAGTTCTTTTATAACACGTGAGAAGACTGTAGTAATAGTATTATTGTGCACATGAGTTTTACTAAAGCAACACCTTAGATGTGGGTTCTCCACTCAAAGCAGCTCTCGGTCAAAGTAGTTTTCCCCTTTCATGAATTTCCTCCTGATGTCTTTCTGAAAGAGCTGATATTTTCTCTCGAAAATCAAAATTTTCCTCTGGACATAGTAAGATTGTAACAGCTTTTATGGTTGAGAAGTAAAGTAGTGTTTTGAGAACTATGTCCTCTGGACATAGATTGTTGAATTACTTTATTTGCACATTTTACAGTAAATTCAGGGGTGCTCACCCCCCCTAAGCTTCATGACGCACCCCCCCTAGATTGAGCAACAACCCCCCCACCAAAAAAATGCGAAAAAATAAGCCCCCCCCAACTAAAAGAAGATTTATATAGCTATTGAAAAAATTCAAACCCAATCGATATTATACAAAATGTATGTATATTTCTTGAGATTCTTTACATAGGTAACATTTTTTTGTAAAGGTAAAAAATAAATATCAATGAAATTAATATATGAACTTCTGATTAATAAACTTAATTGCCAAATAGCTAAATAAGAATGTCAACCTAAATGGTTTTTAAACAATCAAATATTACAAGCACACAATGGTTCAATAAAAATGAAAAACCTATAAGTTTATGTTCGGTGTACCAATTACATTAAGGTTAAAGTTTGAGTTGATAACTTCATTTGTAAAACACAAAAATTCAAAATACAAAGTCATTTATGCTAATATTTATTGGACAGTAGTTAAACAACAGGTTATTTACTTAGTGTAGTATCTTGGGAGAATTTATGTATGGATGAAGTACAGAAAAGGCACACATTTAATGTGTAGTTATTTACAACACACAATCGAAAGAAGTGTCTTTCAAAAACAAAATAAAAACATAGTTATGAAAAATTACTGAATTTTTAGTATTAACTTAGTAAATTTTGCTATATCAGTTCTTACTTATTAGTAAAATACATTAAAAGCATCAATAGTTTGAAGTCAAACATTTTAAATTTGTAGGCTGTGACCATCTACAAGTTAGCTAGGCACCTTCTAAGCTTGTTAAATCTACATGGCAATAATCTTGTTAAACCCTACATAGCAGTTTTGTCTTTGTGATGAGGAAACAGAAAACCGTTCAATTATTTCTTTGTTAGAAATAGACTAAAGTACATCTTTTTATGCAGCTAGAACCATTAGATTGGACAACCATGAGTCTCCACCATAGCTGATCTGAGTCTGTTTTTGAGCTTTTTTTTAACTCGACTCATTGCTCTTTCCGCTGATCAACTAGTAACTGCTAAGGAAAGTAAAGTTGTATTTTAAACCACTTTCAGAGCACTAAGCTTGAATAATAACTTCCTGCACAAATCCTAAACATAACTATTTTAGCTAATTTATATTCAATAGTACAATAATAATTATAAATCTATTGTCATTAATTGACATTCTATCTGGTGACTTCATAATATATTTTTGAATGTCGTCACGATTAAACACGGTTTCAATTAACTTTCCCCCCCCCCCAAACGTTTTTTCTAACCCCCCAAGAATTTCAATGACGCAGTCTGCGTCATAGCCCCCCCCCCCCCCTGTGGGCACCCCTGGTAAATTAGTGTTGAGTCAAACTCTACCCCTCTACCCCATAACCCTTGGTAAGATTGTGACAGATTTTGGGAAGTAGAAATAAAAAATATTTGATTTCTTCGATTGGAAATACAACACGTTTGATAGTTTTCAAGTTTTAGGCGGAAAACTGAAAAGTGCCAAATTTTGGCTAAACTCAGGGGACTCTCTCTTGGAATGCCTAGAGTGGATTATGTTATGTTATGAAGGGACGGATTCAAAGATCCAAAGATTCAAAGATCCTCACACGTCAACCGAAGCTTATTGTGTGTCCCTAAGAGTGGATTAAGTTCCACCTTTGTACCAATTATTGTTACCGCGGCGTTTTATTGGTTTAATTTGTCTGGGCTAATACTGTACTTGTATGTGTAGTATCATATCAATACAAGAATTATTAAAAATACACGACATTTATTCGCACTCTTAAAACATTACAGAGATCAGATTTGGTATAAAAATTTAGTGAATAAAATTTTCTGTATGTTCTTCATGCATGTGCTGGTTGTTTCAAATTCAAGGTTATTCTCGTTTAGTTCCTCTGTAATCGTCTTTATAATAGTAGTAAAACCCCTATAAATCAGTTTTAACCTTTTTAGATTTTCTTCTTTATTTCGAATATCCACCATTGTTTGCAGAGAATTAATGTAGCACTCAAAGGCTTATCACAGTTTCACAGTACAATGTCGAGCAAAAAACATGAGCTCCACCTTGTGGAACTGGTAGATTAAATTATTGTTCCTCTTGGAAATAAGGATGTGTTTAAAATCGTGACGCGCGTTCAAATTGAACGAATCAATGCAAATGTGTTTCTTTATTCAATTGCAGCATTTTTATTAAACAGTTTGAATGAGAATTTATTGTAGCTAAAACAGAATCTTGTGGGACGAAAGTTGTTTTCATCAATTGTGAGGTTCTTGATCCGTGATTGGGATATAGGCCTATACTTAGGAGCACATAATGTGGGGTCAACTCAGAGGAATATCCCTGAGTCTTGATGGCACACTAGTCAATTTTATTGTTCTCAGCTAAATTGTGTAGGGGCAAGTGGCTGAAATAGTGGACCAGTTGCCTGCCTTGTTGAGTAATAGTCTGTATAATTCGATTTCATAGAATACGCCTTAGTATATTCATACTAAGTATAAACAACGCAGTATGCGACCAAAATGTCGAAGGATATTTTGGGACAATAGAAATCCTGCTTTGTCTTTTATTTGCTTGAATGTAGATTAATTTAATTCGTTTAAGGATGGACAGTTTTAGAAACCCGTTCATGCACAGTCTGCACATTAAATACTGGATCAGCTGTCAGGGATCTGGATCTAGGTTTCCAGGTGTTTCAGGTCACACGGATTTTCAAATATGTACAGATAAATTGATAAGTCACATCTGTAGAGATTAATAAATGATTGATACCAATTAAATTATGCTCTGAGCATTTTTATTGTAGCCTATGTCACTGGTGTAGAAACCAAAACTATTGTTGCCAATATATATCCTGTATAGAATAACGTTTCATAATACCATTAAAAGCGGAAAAACTGAAATATAACTATTCTTAACTATTCTTAAATATTCATTTGTTCATATTATATTTCAATTATATGCAGTTAGTAAAACTTTACAACTTTACGATTGTTGTGGATATCTAAGTTATTCTCGTAATCTGCAGTATAACTATTCGTATGTGTAACTTGATATTAGCCCAGGCAAATTAACCCCTAAAAAACGCTGTGGTGGAAAAAAATTAGCACAAAACTGAAGCTTTTTCAACTCACTCTAGGCATCCTAAGAAAGAATTCTTAAGAAAATGACCAAATTTGGCACGTTTTCATTTTTTTGCCTAAAACTCGAAAACTATTAACCTCGTTGAAAACATTGTTGAACTCGAAATTAAAGAATATAAAATTCTACGACGATTTATGTATAGCAATACCAAATCAAACGGCGAGGTGAAACTACCCGTAAAGGTCTCCCCACCATTAAAGGCATACGCTTATTATTATTAATACCAAATCGGTTCATTGTGAACTCGAAATAAAAGAATAGAAAATCCTACGGCGATTGATGTATAAAAATTCCAAATCAGTTTTGTTTTTCATTCACAATCAATCATCTAAAATCATGTATTTTTTTCCACCTTTGTGAAAAATTAGTCATCTCTAGGTTTTGATGCATTTGTCTTGTAAATGCTCAGTCCAACACATCAAAGTTATGAGAAAAAAGTTTTAGATAATTGAATTTTCTTCTAAAAAAAGTCCTTTATTTGTAAATTTTGCAAATTTTTTTCGAAGACATTAAAAAAACCTGAACCTAGTCCAGTATCCAATTTCATTAGGAAAAGTATATAGTAGTTCTTTTATCAACGGATTCTCATATATTTTAAGGCGCTGAGTCCGAATCTGAGCGTTGGAATTCCAAAATGTGGACATGGGTGGAGGGGGCCCCTCTTTGGTTCCCAACGTCGGACCCCCCTCTCCACCTTTGAACGGTCAATCGCACCCTACTGAGTGATAGATCATTCTTCTCAACTCAAAAATAATCATTCAGTGGTAGTTTAATAAATAGAATAATGGAGTAATGATTGTTTGATAAATTAATAATGATAATTCGGATACATAGGAACTCCAGAATATTACACAATTGGGTACTTGCACGTCAATCAACACATTTTTTTCGGTCACCATCTCTGATTTTGATGAAATTTGGTAAACTCATAATGATTGATGAGACTAACAAAAATACGTAATATTAGATTTTTATTCCAATCTGTTTACGGTTTACAGCCATTTGACTCCCCAGAAATTGGAAATTTGACATTTTTTAAATTGTTGTAGCAGCTGATGCGATCAGGCTAAAGAGCTGGAAGTGGTAAAATTTCACAGCATTTTTCTTGTTCTCTACAGTTAGATGTAACATGATATTTACTGTGATTGAAAAATTTTAAGCAACCCAAAAACTATTTTCATTTTTTGATTTTCTCAAAAAGTTCATCTTTGGAAATTTTCAAAAAAATTTCATAAATACTTTGTAGTTTTGTCAAACATATACCAAAATTTTAAATGGGATCAGAATGGGTTCATAGTTAAGTTGCAAAAAAAATTTCCAATAATAAAATTCAGTATTTTTTGTCCAGTTTGAAGGTGGCTTTTCCAAAACAAAATTACAAAAGTTGTTTTCTTAACGGTTCTATATGTAATTGAGAGCGCTGAATTCGAAAACACAAAAAATCTGATTTTACAATATCTTTCTATTATTTCGATTGAAATAGGATTTTCAAGAAAAGATATTCAATACAATTATTAAGACGATAAAATTTCCTACAAAATGAGTGGTCACATTTGATTGGAATAAAATTCCAATATTTTTGTTGGTCTCATCACTCACTGTGAGTCTACCAAATTTTATCAAAATCTGAGATGACCGAAAAAAGTGTGATGTTTTGACGTGGAATGAACCAATTACAAAACTTTTTTTTGTAAATTACCGAACTTTTTATTCATCTCAATTACGAAAATTGCAATCATTTCCATCTGTATAACACTAGTGGACTGTGCTCGGACTATTTTAGAGTTTTCTCTTCCATCAGTGTATTTAATAAGGGCCCACTACTGAAAATATCAAAGGGCGCCCTATTTAGCAGTACAGGGTGAAAGGGTCTGGTCTTTTGTCTTCAAGTGATGTCCAAGTGTCATCTTCAGGATACTACCACTGAAACGGTATCAGACGCACAAAAGCGTTGAGTTCACTCCATCCACTCCACTTAGTCCAGTTTTCCCGTTATGTACACTCCAAGCCAATATTGCCTAAAGGTTAAGTTGTACTTATTCTAATTATCTACTTCTTTATTCGTACATAAACTATTCATCTTATGATTATTCATAAAATAATAGGCTATGTAGTTTTGGGCTGGTATTGTAAATAATTTTGAGCATTAACTCACACATCATCATACCCAGGTTAACTGACAGATTAAACATTCAATACGATGTATAACTACACTATTGTCATCACCAAGCAACATTTTGTTGTTAAACAAAATGTTCATAACCTGAATGTTCATGAGATAGAATATAATAGCTCATATTTTCTATTATATTTATCGAGGATCAGTATTTTCAAACTAGATTTGCAGCTGAAGATTGCAATAACCTGCCTCGATACTGGATTTTACTATTCAAGTCTTTGCTAAACTAATCTCTCATAGTAATTTGGCTTTTCTCGAACAATATATAAAACAAACCATGTCGCAGTATATAGGGTTGATAAAATCTAATTTTTCTGTCATTAAAGTTGTTACTGATTTACATTAGAATCGTACTTTCGTGTCATTTTTTCCTTAGTATTCATCATAATTCTTCAAATAAATAATTATCAAAGCCAACTGTGGTTTCACTTAAACATTTTACCATAAATAAATATATAAACCTCCTATCAATAGTATCTTATGCCTGTGATTTTACCTGAGCATTATTATACCATATACGACTAAGAATTCATTTTTATATACCATACGTTTTCAATGAACAACAGTCTCATCTACCTAAAATTAATGTTAAAACGTACTATTGATTCATTGAGATTCGATTAAAAAGTAGAGGCTCAGTAGCAAAAAACGAAGTAAAGATGATCAATATGGAAATGGATTTTGAAGATTTAGAAAAAACTGGAGTACCATATAGTCTATTAATTTTCTTGAATTTTTTCTAAACCATATACGGTTTGAAATTTCTCTCATTAGGCTCTTGGATCGTATTCTTATTCAATTCACGCTATTTCATGAAATTGGAAATAATGCTCAGAGCGATATGGGGTAAACGTAAATACAATCGAACTTATATGACGTCCAAGTAACGAAATCCTTCACGTGAAGAATTTTCATGGTGTTCCTCAACATTGTAATCTTAGCAAGGCGAATTCTCATCAACGAATACCTCTCTAGAACGAATTTCTTGCATGGATAATCGATTTCGCTGTAAAAAGTTCATCTGCAATTATAATTTCTTACAGTGGACTCCATCCTCGTCGTCTGAACTGTTGGTTATCAGAACTATTGGTTATCTTAGATTATAAATATAATGTATAAAACTTTGGGTTCACTGCTTGTGTCTGAACTTATCGTGTGAACCCAATAATACAAACTTAATTTCCCGAAATCAATAAAAATGATTACAATTCACATTCTGAATCAGACTATTGATGATTGAAAAACTGACTGCCGAATAAAATATACTTTGGTGTGATTGGACGTATTTTGGTTTTCTGTAGCCCCAACTAATATTTCATTTAGTAAGCGTTTTCGTGGCTATCATAAGTAATATTTTTATCTGCCCGTTTGAAATTCGCCTTCATTGAATTAATTCACATCCACGCTCCTACGCAATATGAGCATCTCTTTTCTGGTTATTGAAACAGACCTGTAGACATAATTCCACGTAAAATGTGGGGGAACAATAGCTTGGAACAGTTTTTAATCCCTTGCTGAGCGAGAGGGGGATTTAAAGGGTAAAAAAGAATAGAGCTCGGGATTTTCATCTTCAGTATTGTAGAAGTTGGAGTGAAGCCGGTAAAAATACTTCTCATTTTTACGCTTGTATGACGGGGTTGCTTCTTAATCACGTGATATGTCCGAGGGGAAAATGAAGAAAGCATTCCGCTGTATTGTGGAGGGAATGGTACAAGGGCGGCAGATATTAGTAGTTGGCAAAAAACAAGTAAGGGGATGATGATGATGAGGATGATGAAGAGGGTGGGGGAAAAGTAAGGCGACTCTTGAAAAGATCTGCTTTGAATACTGAGACAAAGCTGATGTAGAAGTTATTTGCATTCTGACGACGAGGTAGGCGATGTGGTACCTCTAACCCCTACCCTCGATCGGAAAACTTCGTCTTGCAAGTGTAGCATGCCAATCGCAATAATCGTCAGCATCAGAAAGGCGTCTCGATAAGGATCGAAATCTTGAGCACTGTTGATTGCAGCCGAGGAAAGTCCTCGTTCTTTGACTTTTTTAAGTTGCGTATTCCTTATCTGCTAATTGGAAATTCTAAAGCCCACCTTTTCTAAGATTCAAAGTTTTGAAACTTTCTCATCCATTAGATGCTGTTCGAACTTCATTGTTTTCAATAGTATTCCAAGATTCAAATATTGGAATTTTTACGCTAAATGATTAGAGTAGACCTTCGTTTTTGTTTCATCATTTTCACATCATTACCCATGCACAACACTCATGGTCTTGTTGGAATAATTTTTAATAATAATAAATAAACCAGAAAAGTAAGATCCCTTGCCACTCCACACCACTCCTTTTGAATGCTTCTCCCACCCTACTCCATTCATGAGAGCCATGGAGCTAGCTGAAACTTACAAATACCTTGGGTATATACAGGACGTTGGCAAGAGTCATTCACTGACAAAAGAGACCATTACTGCGTGCTTTAAGATAAGATTGAAGCTGATACTCAGCTCACTGATCAATGGACCTTATAAAGTCAAAACTGTCAATTCCTTAGCTATCCCAATTGTCTCCTATGGTTTTGAAGTGATTGAGGTTGTGCACATGGTTTTTGGTCATAATTTTTTTTCGAAGTTTCTTGTATTGGATATCAATTGAATGAATGAATTTACCAATTGATATAGTATTCGAGTTCAGTCATGCTTGTGAAGGTGTTATGTTATGTAACCTAATTAATTTTCAGAGGTATGTTCGAGTTTCATAAAATTAACATATGGTTCTTGTGTTACAGGCTCTCAAGTGCGGTTATCTCTCATTGAAGAGCCAAGCAATATTGTTGTGACAGAAGGCAGCTCAAGTGTTCTGAATTGTGAAGCCTCATCGTCAGATCCGAGACAAACTCCTGTTATAAAGTGGAGAATAAACAATGATCCCCTAACATTTATCGGGGACTCACAGAGGTTAGTTTTTTTTTTACATAAAATCGCAATCAATTCGAATTTCTGTTAATAATTAAGCAATGAATTAATTATAATAAATAAATGGTGGAATTGGGGGTTTAATGTTGTAATTAACAATTACTGTATTTCTAAATATAATCCTTATATAATAAGTATGGGGAAGAAGCTAGTTTCGGTTCTGTATTTAAGCATTATTGGAAGAACTCAAATATAAATTTAGCTATAGTGAATAGCTACTTTTGTGAATGAAGACTTCGTGCCTGTCCTGTACTTTATGTTATACAGTAAATAACGCAGGTATTCAATTTGGAAGTACATACACTGTATGCCATAAGTCTATACTCACCTGTGAAGTTAACCTAAAAGGTGATTTTTCTTTTTTGACAAGATTTTGAAGGACTTTGTTACTATAAAGATAGATCGGCCGTTAATTGAGAATAGCTGAATATTGTGCAGGAGTTTCACCGGCGGAGGCCGGCTGATAGTGATGTTGAGATAAACATGGTACACCCCCACATGGTACATGCTGTACACCTCCACCTGTTGCTCTACACAGAGGTGCACACCCCCCCTAAATTTAGCACCAGCCCCCCCCCCCATAAATTAGGCACCCCAAGCCTCATGACGCACCCCCCTAAATTTAGCACCAACCCCCCTCCCATAAATTAGGCCCCCCAAAAAACTGCGAAAAAATAAGCCGCCCATATTCTTTCTAAAACTAAAAGAAGATTTATAAAGCTATTGAAAAAATTCAAACCCAGTCGATAATATACAAAATGGATTGTAGGCTATGTATATTTCTTGAGATTCTTTACATAGGTAACATTTTTTTTTAAAGGTAAAAAAGAAATATCAATGAAATGAATATATGAACTTCTGCTCAATAAACTTAATTGCAAAATAGAATTTGAACCTAAATGGTTTTTAAACAATCAAATATTATTACAAATACACAATGGTTCAATAAAAATGAAATACCTAGAAGTTTATGTTCGGTGTACCAATTAAATCAAGGCTAAATAATTCTACAAAGTTGTTCATTTAAAGAAAGTGAAAACAATGAGTTGATAACTTCATTTTTGTAAAACACAAAAATTCAAAATACTAAGACATTTATGCTAATATGTATTGGACAGTAGTTAAACAACAGGTTATTTACTTAGTGTAGTATCTTGGGAGAATTTATGTATGGATTAAGTACATAAAAGGCAAACATTTCATGTATAGTTATTTACAGCGCACAATCGAAAGAAGTGTCTTTCAAAAACAAAATAAGAACATAGTTCTAAAAAAATACTGAATTGTTAGTATTTACTTAGTTTGCTATAGCAGTTCTTACTTATTAGTAAGTAGTTATCGTAAAATACATGAAAAAAATCATCAGTTTGAAGTCAAACATTTTAAATTTGTAGGCTGTGACCATCTACAAGTTAGCTAGGCACCTTCTAGGCACTTTAGAACTTAACGAAAAAAATTGTAGTGATTATTGAAAATCAATATGTAAATGTAAATACGAAATTAAATGAACAAAAAGGCAAAATATTATATGAGTTGATCTCACCGGTAAATATGATGGTTGGGTGAATATTTTTTGCGTGTACATAATAATAAGGAACGATCAAAGATCTTCGAAAAAACGTATATTTCAAGAACAGTTGATAAGCTCATCCAAGTTGAAAGTACGAAACTGTCAGTTCCAATTGTCTGTATGGAAGTAAGAGAAGAAATATTGTAAAAATACGAAAGGATTATAACATTTCTATGTCGTCTCTTGATTTAGCAAAAGTTTTAATGATTTATTAAAAGTTTTGTATTTTTGCTCCCAACAGAAGGCAGCTGAGCAATGGATCTCTTCACCTCACAAAATTGTTCTCCGAGGATAATGAGTATTCTGACGGCGTTGAACATTATCAATGTGTAGCTAGTTTGGAAAATGTTGGTTCTATTGTTAGTCATACAGCGAAAGTGTCACTTGCAAGTGAGTAGTTTGAATCTATTATAACTATTATGTCTATGTCTATTATGTCTATGTATATTATGTCAATGTATTATGTCTATTATAACAACTGGTAGTTGTATAGTTTTTGAGTAAAAATAGAAGCAATTTCAATCCTACATATTCTATTCCATTTAAAAAATTAATTATTAAAATAATTTGAAAATTATCCAAGTGGGTTTTAATGACTGTAGAAGCTTAGAATGCCTTCACAAAACTGCTAATCCAAATGAGAATCTAATGCGGCTAAAGCTGTGGCTTCTGATATCGCGGATTTCGTCAAACGGACAGCGGACAGGGCAGGAGACCAAAAGCTTCAATTGTACTGTCCGCTGTCCGTTTTTCAAATCCGCGTAGCTGGAAACCGAGGCTATCTTCTTCCTCTTATTTCCTAGCTTTCTTTTAACGACGTTGAATGCCATTTCATTTTTACTGTTTCCTTTTTTTTTATAGGAGTGCCGAAATTTATCAAACAGCCTACTGATATACGTGTCTTTCATGGGCAGACTGCTCACTTTAACTGCCTTGTAGAATCAAACTCCGAAGTGACTAGGGTATGGCTGAAAGATCAAAGACCTTTGAGGTGGGACGAAACTCGTATGTTTATTCTTCCCTCAGGTAAATACTCCCATTTAATTTTGCTTCAAGAATTTCATCAGGTCTCTGACTGCATGTGAATGTTTACAATTAGTTCAATCAATTTTTTTTTTCATTTTTTTACACACAGTTTCCAAAATACAATAATACAACATAAAGATACAATAAAAAAATGGGAAAAAGTGGTTAGGTAACCTCATTGAAAAATCGTGTTGAGGCATTAAGGCTGTGCGCAGGGTTTTTGGTCATAATTTTTTTTTTCGAAGTTTATTGTATTGAATATTATTAAGGTATTGAAATGTTGACTATTGCCATGAGAAATTATTTTTTTCATCAAATATTTTATGGAATATGGGAGTTTAAAGTTAAACTTTTTCGGTTTTTGGGGGCAATTGATCTCCCTTACAAATTATTTTAAACGTTTGATAATTTTTTTTAAATGAAAGACACATTAAGGAATAAAATGACATATTTCTCATTCCAAACAACCAATTAGTTTTCTCAAAATAATTTTTTTAAAACATGCGAAAAAATTCATTTTTAAAAACATTATTTTGAAAAAACCAATTGTTAAATTGAAATAAAAAATGTGTCATTCTTTTCCCCAAGGTGTCTTTCAGTTATAAAAAAATTATCAAATGTTTAATATAACTCATAGGTGAGTTCAATTGCCCCCCAAAACAGAAAAATTTCAACTTTGAACTTTAATATTCTATAAAATATTTCATGAAAAAAAATAATTTCTCCTGGCAATAGTTAACATTTTAATACCTTAATAATATCCAATACAATGAACTTTAGAAAAAAATTATGAACAAAAACCCTGCACACAGCCTTAAACAAAGAAAGAATAGCCTAGAGCCGAGCTAAAAGTATTGTTGTGAACTAGACAAAGGAGGAAGAATAAACAGTTCTCGTTAACTGCTTGTGTCAACAAGTGTTTGGTCAAAGCAATTAATTACTCTTCTTTTGACACTTTTATGATACTTACTTGGAATTTGGTAGAATATTTAATTAGAACCTTATGGAAATGTATTGACTAAATCGAATATTGTGGAATATTCGAGAACTTCTTATTTGTTTATTTAGGAATCTTAGGTAGAAGTTGATTGAAAAATGGACAGATATCTCGATTATGGAAAAATGTATAGAGATTTTTGTAAAAATGAGTTCAATGGTAATTCGATTTTTAATGTGATAAGTGGCAGTGGTGGCAGTTCCTGTTTACCAGTAAGCGCTTATACAGACCGTGATAACCAAACGTCTGTTGTTGAAGTTTTAGAGTACAGTGAAAGTTTCTGTTTTCGTTAATAAGGACGGTGCAGTCCCGTTGGCACTATTAGAAATAATGTTAACAACTTTCGTTGTCTGTAGTGATAATTCTTTTTCGACGTTCTTCTTGAATTGTTGGACAGTTTATTGAACAGTTATTATTTAATATTAGATCGGCCTTTTAATATTTAGTGATTGGTTTTTGTACAGTAATATTGAAAACTCTCTATCAGTTGAACAATATCGATTTATCTGTTTTTGATTGCTTATTTTGTGTAAGACATTACTGATCAGTGCGTGTTGTGGATTATTTGTGTTAAAAAAGTGTGAGTGATAAATTCAAGTGTTACCAGCGTTATTTTAGATATGGAACCCGTAACAGTATAAAATAATCCTTGAATGAATATGTTTAAAAGTATACATAAAAAATATTAAAGAGTACTTAGAAATAAACTGTCCCTTTACAAACAAATCATAAATGGCAATAAGGTAAGATCAAAACTAGAAAACTTAACCATTTTCTTATCGAAAAAAGAATTCAACATCATCTTGCAAAAACAGCAAAGACTTCAATTCTCTGAGAAAAATAACTAAATTTAAACTTGAGGAAACGTTGAAAGGTAGATGATTGAAAAATGTTAAAACACAGAAAGAATAAAACTCACGAAATGCTTCAATATTTGCTTTCAGTAAAATAACCTTATTTTGCAACCTTAAACGACTAGGGTACACTTTGAGTTACTCTGCACATTCCCTCCTCTAATAAAACAACTCTAAATACTATGAACACATTCAGATATCTAAAAGGGAGGATGCTAAATTGTTTGAAAAAAGTCATAGTGTGCTCAGTTCTTGGAACACGCACCATCATTCTAATACTTTTCTTTTGTGCTACAATAAGTGAATTGATATTTGCAAAATAAATACGTCCCCAACAAGTTGAACCTTTCTGAAACTTACTTTGAACAAAGAGAAATAAATTAACCTTAATACGTATACAGGGCATATGTTTCTTAGATAATAGAAAGTTCATACAGCTGATATCATATATTTGTTAATAGACCTAACATATTCATTCCAATTACAATTTTTATCAATATAAACGTCTAAATTTTAATTTTATAAACTTGTTCGATATTCATACAATTATGGCAGTTCAGATTATAGAGAATTCCAACATCAGACATTAAACAAATATTACATTTATAATACAAAGCTCTGGTATCAGGAATTTTATTCTTCAAAGAAAAATGAATGAATATATTCAATTTGCTAGATTATTTTCTATAAATATGATTATTTTCCTGTGAACTTTTAAAATGTTTTTCTTCAGTTCAAGCGAAAAATTCTTGTTCGACATAGCTTTTCAATTGGAATCATTCATGAAATTAAAATGCCTTGGAAATACTTTTAATTGGTGACCTTTGTGTACCTCAATTGTTTGAACTTGTAAATTAACCACTTCCGTCCTATTTTCTGTCATAATTTTCATTATTACAGGTTCATTAGAAATAGATGAAGTAAGAACTCAAGATAGAGGAAGCTATCAATGTAATGTTTCCAACCTTGCTGGAAGACGCCTTAGTGAGAAAGCCATTTTATCTGTTGAAGATGACGATTTAGGTAACACCCTAATGATTTACTATTAATTTAGTGTAAGAATGTCGTCTAAAAGTTTGTATACTTTCTGATGTAAAAGGTTATTCGTCAACTTTCCTACTCTATTAGCCTAATCCACTTTAGCATCGACATTTTTTTCTTCATTATTATTGCTGTTTCTGGCAATGCTTTTTTCTTTCAAAATTATTGCCTCTCTCCAGCTATTTTCTTCCTGGACTAATTTGTTCTTTATGCTATTTTTTTATCCTCTTAGAATTTCGTTGTACATCTTGAATCTTCTTTCTCTTCTTCCATTTACACTTCATCTTGATAAAACTGTAAAATTATCTTACATAATTTTCGTTCTTTCAAATTTGAAACCGAACTAAGCCTCGGGCAGAAAAAAGTTACTCTTGTCTTTTTACAAGAAAACAAAATTTTCACATATTTGATACTAGTTTCACCTCTGTATCTCAAATGGGTCTTGATTTGTAAGTTTTTGAAATTTAGGTAAATTTTCACACTTGTTGAAAAATTCCCGAGCTAGAGTCATTCAATAGTCATTTTTGAGGTGTAGGAGGCAGATCACTGAGCACCCCTGGGAACAAAAATTTTAGTTATGAGCCAAATTCGACATATGATACATGAATCTGGACTGCCTCAATGAATTGAGATGAGTCAGATGATCGGATGCGATGAATCGTTCAATAGTTATGGGGACCCAAATTCGGGAGCCCCTTCTGGCTCCCACCCCAAAACATCAGGTCGCATTCCTGGGCGACCGGATGGCGTCTATAATAGTTTGGAGTCTGAGGAACAAATTTCCAGAGATAACCATCAATCCCCATGTTTTGCAACATTTGTTTGAGTTCTTATACGAAAGTTTAGGGGTTTTTGAAATTTTTTGAATAGCTTTAACTCGAAAGCTACTAAAGACTAGTAGTTCTGTGAACTGTAGACCTCACTCCTCTCTCAAAAGGAGATGATATTTTCCAAAATATATTTGACACCAAATTAAATATATTTAATTATTGAAACCAAATATGTTTGACTTTGTTTCCAGAATTATCAATAAACTCAATGACTCCTGTATTTATAGCGAAACCTCGAGATACTATAGCAGTCGAAGGTAGTACTGTAACTCTAGATTGTGCAGCAAATGGAAATCCTCAGCCATTATTCGTTTGGTTGAAGAATGGTGTGAGCTTAGACATGGCGTGAGTATAACTCAAATATTTAGTTTCAATCAGACTGTTATCAATATTTACTTGTCTCTATGTTCACGATGTGTCTCAAATTCTTATCAGTGTCCAAAATTGTACATATACATGAAAACTCATCTGGTTCCAGTAAGTATAAATATTATCCATGACTAATATTTGTAAGGAAAAGTAATAATACCTGGGTTGTTTTTCCACATATTTCTATTTATAAATTATTATTCAGATAGATGAAAACATAAAAATTGGGGAACGATCCTAAATACTGTTAATGTAGTTTGCTGCAAAGATACAAAAAATGAAATAATTATTATAAACTTTTTCAGTTATTTCCCATATTTTTATAAAAATAGTAATTGTCTACTTTTCTCTTAGTGACCTGGACAGTCGATTCAGACGTGTAGGTACCGGTAGTTTGCAGATTTCCAATGTTGAAGAAGGTGACACGGGAAGCTATCAGTGCAGAGCCGGCAATAAAGAAGATTCTGTAGACGCCTTTGCTTCTCTTCGTGTACAAGGTAAATTGCATAAACATACAAGACATTTTTTTGGTAATGAAATTAATATACAGTATGTTTTATTCCCAATATTATTATCATCCTTTTTTACATTCAACTTCAAATAAGCATTTAGGTAAAGGAGAGTAATAAAGAAAACTACAGTCAAACTCCCATACAACGAAATTCCCAATAACAAATCTTCTACGCAAATAATTTCTATGGTGAATAATAAGACGACCAAATAAATGTGGTTGTGACAATTTCGTCTTATTATTCATTATGGATACCTTCCACAATATCACCTTCGCCATTTCTAAGAAAATTTCTATGGTATTCCTCGACATTGCAATCTTGGCAAGACGACTTCTGAAGACGTTCTTCTGTACAAGCTTACACAAGTTCAACTGTGCTTGCTTATCCGGAATTCAAGCGTACTATAGAAATATAAAATCATATAGAATAGTTCTATTACACTTCTAGAATAATAATCTTGAATATTGGATTTCCATCTATTGAATATTTGTGAAATAATTCATATTTATAATTCTGTCTATTGGTTATGACTTGGCAACTTTGAATAAATGATTTGTAGAAAGACTAATAATTAGATATTTTCTATTTGCAGTGCCTCCAAGTTTTGTTCGGAAACCAATCGATAGGATAGCTCGAGAAACAGAAGATATTGAACTGGATTGTCAAGTTTATGGCATACCAGAGCCTAAAGTTCAGTGGTTAAAGAATGGAGAAGTACTCAACGTAAATACTGACTACATGCAGCTCGTTAAAGGGTAAGTTTGTTTCAATTCATTTATATGTTTCTATTAATTCTGCCTTTTCAAAGCAGACAACTCATTTGTTCAAATGAAATATTTTAAAAACACTAGAGAATCCTTTTTTCTGATGCTTTAAAACTTTGCTCTAATTTATTCAAGTATTAACTATTGTCATTTGAATTGTTATTGGAAGCAAATACTCTAAAGCAAAACATTTAAATTTAACAGGAATAATTTGAAAATAATGGGACTGATGGCTCAAGATGCAGGAATATTCCAGTGTATAGCCACTAACCCTGCAGGAAACATACAGGCGTCTGCTCATCTAACAGTTTCAAAATTGGGTATGTATAAAATATATTAGATAGGTATTTCTTATTATAATTATTCACGATAATTATCATCCAGCCAGTTTTTATTACATAGAAATTTGTTAGTGACTTGCAGTCAGATACTTTTGACCCATGTCAATAGATTATTCTTTACAGTTGAAAGCTCTTCTGTATCCAGTTTTAAAGTTCCAGCTGCTACTACATTATCGATGGAATATTTTTCAAAGAAAAATGCGTTAAGCTGAACTATTGTATTTCTTAATTTTTGTAAATTATTCTAATGCAGTTAATGCTTCTTACAGTTGAGGATAAATTATTTAGAATCGAATAAAATATTTTCAGATATTATCTTCACTGGGTCTAATCTTTGCAACCAAGTGTTCCTCCAAATACTTGGGGTCCCCCTTTCTCAAGACATCCTTCATATCAATCATGGCTATAAAGCAATTTATAGTGAAACAAATGTATGAAATAATTAATATTCTCTCTAATCTATACGTATTAATGTCATGGTTCTCAGTATATAAATGAATTATGTCGAATATATTTTAGGTTTTTTTCAAATCATGATGGCACTTTACTGTGCTATATAAATAATAATAATAATAATATCGTGTGACCTGGCTGGCTCAGGTCTGGTGTCAGAGTTATCAGGTCGCACCTGAATAAGTTCAGGGCCTCTGACGTGACTTAACGACTGTTTTTTAGGCAGCCGGGACCGACAGCTTAACGTGTCCTCCGAAAAATATAACTGTGCTATATGAGAGACATTATTAGTTATAGTATGTTCTAGAGAATGTGTGCAGAACTTCAATACACTTTTGTGTTCTATATAATTTTTGATTTCCAAGTTTTTAACTTTATTCGATGCTTTTCATCTAAGCCTTGTAAACTACTTGCTTATTTTATTTTATTATTATAATTATTTTTATTATTATTAATATAATTTAATTATTTCTTATTTTATGTTTATGATTTTAAAATTTGTTTCATCTTCCCTTATTAATTCTATTTTGTTTTTTCTTCACCTTTTTCTTTCCTCCTACACCTCACCAATTTTTATTCGTCACTTTTCCGTTTCCCCTTTAAACATCAATTATATTCAACAGGGAATAATCCGATTAAAGACAATGATAGATCTGACTTTGCAGGACCCCCTAGGTCTCCTATTACCCCATACTCTCCTTCCTTTACAGATCCAATTAGAAAACAAGAAGAAAACAAAGTTCCTTCAGCTCCTTCTGATCTGGAGTCAGTTATAACCGGCGCCAGGTTCATCACGCTGAAATGGAAACCACCAAAACACTCAAGGGGTGAAATACTCTGGTACACCATCTACTACAAACCTGAAGATTCTCCAAGGTAACTTACATCTAACTTATACTTGATATTTTATCTAAATTATGAAGAAAGTACGTACATAATAGAATAAAGCTATATCATCAGCTATAAAGCTATAAAGCTGTATCATAAGTCTAAATACAGTATCTATAAAAGTGATCTATTCAATTCTAAAGACAAATAAAAATTAGCATTATGTAAGAAAATAATATTCGCTCAGTTGTGATTATCATGCTTAAAAAGTAATATACTGTTACGGATTCTAATAGCTAAAATATGGCTGGCAACACTAAAGTTTACACTTGCACTTTATTTACACGAATTATTCTATTTACACAAATTAATTGTAAGTTCAATTAATTTAATAAAAACAGACCATCAAATGACAAGCTAATACTTATTTTCAGTAATTATTTACAAGCATTAATGAATAAGTAATTACAGGCTGATCAATAATAAAAGAAACATGAGTCCAATTAACTATACAATAATGAATAATTAATTACAGGCTGATCAATAATAAAACAGGGTGACTAGCGACCGGGAAAATCGGGAAAACCGGGAAAAGTCAGGGAATTTATAAATTCTGTAAAAGTCAGGGAATTTGAAAAAAATATCGGGAAAACTTCGTAGTAATTATATACCTGATGATAATTATACTAGTGAGCCCTACGGGCGCTTCCAAATAACTAATTTTGGAAAGGGAAACTCATTTGCGAAGCTTATCGTAGGAGAAGGAGGTAACGAAAAACGGCTGTTTTGAAGATACTGATTTAGTTAAAATTCACAAGACATATATCACTTAAAGTACAAGTTTATCGTTGCTCTGATACACAGATTTATTTTCCACAAAAAAAGACCTACCGTACACGTATACAGGGTGTCCCATGTAAGGTGTAAAAACCGGTTACCAAGGATGACAAAAAATGTTCAGTGACGTTTTTGAAATGAGGCCTTTGATTTCGAGATAAATATTGATATTATGACTTTTTGAGATACGCTCACTTCCCGCCATTAAATGCTCAATAACTCAAAAACTACTGATCAGATTGGAATTATGATGACATTGTTGGAAAGAGCACAAAATTTTGCTGTAGATACACGTATTTACAATTTGTAACCCAATCATTTAGGGGGTGTTTTAGGGGTCAAAGTACAAAAAAGTGTTTTTTTCTAAATCTCGCTGAAATTTCAAAGCGATTTTTCTTGATTTGTTTTAAGGGTGACATAATGAAAATTTTACAAAAAGACTTCCTCATTACTCAAGCTTTAAAATGAGTAAAATTTGATAAATTGGTGATTTGCAAATGCTTGAAAATTGTAAAAAACTGTCACAAACTCACAAGAATTAGTGTGTAAGGGACAAGAGCTAAGAGAGTATAAATTTTATTTCAAAATCTTGTTGTAATCAGATTTTTCCCCAAAATGATTAATCTCTGTTAAATCACTGCTTCCCAATAAAGGTAGATCGGATGAGAGCACGTTCACAAGAAGTGGTGCTGTCAATTTTCATAATACACATACTTGGGCAACTGAAAATCCTTACGTAATGAGGCAAAACCGGTTACAGCACAAATTTTTGGGTAATGTGTGGACTGGAATAATCGATAATCACATTCTTGGGTCATATTTATTCAACAAGCATTCGAATTGTGATGTTTTTAATTTTTTTAATGGATCTCAAATAAAAAATGTAATTGAAATTTTAGATAAATCTTTATCAAAAATGCTTTGAGGCAAGGAATGTGGATACTCTGTTGTCCAGCGCATTTTGCTGGAAATGATTTTTATTTATAGGCCTACTAGCCTGATTCACGTTATGATGAATAATATTTGGTATCTGTTTATTCTTTTGTCAATGCTCTAAAAATTTAAAACTCTATTTTCAATCTATTGTGAAATAGATAAATAAATAAACTATACAGTAGGCAATTTCACCATAGCACACCACAGTCATCAGAAATGAATATGTTACCCTCATTTTTCTTCAGTTGATCCTGATTTTCAATCTCATCCAATGGAGCAATCTTAAAAATATTCAACTTAATTGAGGAATTACTTCTTTTTCCAACGATGACTTCAGACCTGTGATTCAGTAAGAAGTTTCTGATAAGAGTACTGTAATACAGTACTTACTGTAGATCAGTATTTTTGCAGTTTGCCTTCAACGGCTTCCTGCGGTCACTCAAGGACCACAGTGATTGATAGTTTATTTTGAAAAAACATCTGTTTACAAAAATATTTTTAAATCAAATTTCTACTCTTTCAGCTCTTGTCCCTTAGACACTAATTCTTGTGGTTTTGTGACAGTTTTTTACAATTTTCAAGCATTTGCAAATCACCAATTTATAAAATTTTAGTATAATTTTAAAGCTTAAGAAATGAGGAAGTTTTTAATGAAAAATTTTTACTATGTCACCCTAAAAACAAATCGAGAAAAATCGCTTTAAAATTTCAGCGAGATTTAGAAAAACCCCTTTTTTGTACTTTAACCCCTAAAAAAACACCCTAAATGATTGGGTTACATATTGAAAATACGTGTATCTTTCCAACAATGCCATCATAATTCCAATCTGATCAGTAGTTTTTGAGTTATTGAGCATTTAATGGTGGGAAGTGAGCGTATCTCGAAAAAGTCATAATATCTAGATATCTCGAAAACAAAGGCCTCATTTCAAAAACGTCACTGAACATTTTTTGTCAGAAATTTGGTGTAGAATCCTTGGTGACCGGTTTTTACACCGTACATGGGACACTCTGTACATCGGGGCAATGGAATTAGTGTATCTATAGAGTAGGTGAGAGTGTTGTACCTTTGAGCACATTTTATATTTTGGCTTCTAATAACAAAACTATGCATTTTTCAACGGATACAATATTTTTCTTGACAAGTGCATCAAGTTTTCTATCAAATATGATATAAATTAAACCTTATCCTTTGGTATCAAAAAAGAAAATAAATAAAATTTGTAATTCTTGCAAGTGCTCCAAAGTAGGCTACATCATATTGATTGATGTACCTTGGAACCCTACCTTTTGTACCTTGGAACTCTCATGTTATTTGGAGAAATAATAATAGCCTACTTGTCAATACTTAACTCATTTATTAAAATTTTTAAATTACAAATGTCACAAATAAATTTTTTCCATCCGTGCATATTGATTCTGTGCATATTGTTCATTACAAAATAGATATTCTTCTACAGCGCTGTCTTCACCATTTGTGTCAACTAATGGAGCCATATCATTGTCAGAATCATAAGATGAAGGAATAGGCCTACTATGCGTCCTCTTCACACGTTCCGAGGTACACTATGTGGTTGTGTTCCCTGGTACAAGAGGTCGCCATTTTAAGTAAATCTATTAAAGGTTTTGTTTAAGAGCATTATGAATAATGGAGTTTCACTCACCAATAGTTGTAGAATCAGTTGTCACATGAAGTTGAAAATATACAGCCCTCACAACATAAGAATACAAAAAAAAAAAATAACTGAAAAAATTTTCTTTTGACTAGTTGAAATTTTGTTTGCCTAGCATACCTTTAATAATCATCTGATGCTGCTGAACTTCGAACTATACGAACATCTAGTGTTGAAAAACATAAAATTAACCACTAAATAGCCCCACTGGTTGAAAAACTGAAGTTTTCCAAGGTACATTATTCTCAAGGTACAACGCTCTCCCCTAGATATATTTACCTCATAAAGAAAGCTGTTTATATATTCATTTATCAGGGCAATGAAATTAGTTTATCAGCTGATAGAGATTCTATAAAAAGCCTGATCGCATTTATTCACCCACAGCTGATAACTCAATAAATAAATTAATATATTTTAAATCTATTGCGAATTCCATATGGTGAAAGCAACTATTTTCTATATACAGTAATATATAGATATATTAATGAAGGGCTGTGAACCTATCCTTTTGTTTCGCTTCAAAAAGGATGAAGGAGTGGGTCAATTTCATTTGCAAACGAACTTGATTTGAATTAAGGTTCCAAGAATGTGTGTTTAAAATTTGAAGTTGATTGGTCAAAGCGTTCGAAAGTTATTGTCGAACATACACACAAACCCAAAAACATATAGAAAAAGCCGCGAGCCTCCAGTCACGAATCACAATTCAAAACTAAGAACTCGCTATGCTCGTTCAATTATAGACACCCTCACATGAAATGCTCCAATATCGAACTTGAAATGCGTTTTTAGATGGGCAACCAGATAAATAAGCTACATAGGTAGGTTAACAAACATAAAATTGTTTTGATTATTCGGTAAGGTCTTTTTGTTTTTCATCTATGTAAAAGCCAAATACCCCTGATTCACTGACTCATTCATCAGCGTTTCTCGAAAACCACATGGCTAATTAAGTTGAAATTTGGTACACATGTCCCGTTGGGGCTCTAGATGCATGCTAAGAAAGAATTCTGAAAAAATCCAGAAAATGCGGTCAAGAGTGAAAATTTGAAAATTATACATAAGAAGTATGGAGTTGTGAAATGAATAACTGTGCCCGTATCCATGACAACAGATGATCAACAAAAAAAAGTGCTTGTTCGAGTCACGATTTTGTACGAATTTTAAACCACCCCCTGGCTAGACGGTTAAGGCGAGCGAAGCGAGCCTGCCGACTAGTACCTTATATTGGTCAGGGAAAATTGTAGAAAAGGTCAGGGAAAAGTCAGGGAATTTTTGTAGCTTACTTTGCTAGTCACCCTGTAAAAGAAACAAGAGTCCAATAAACTGTACAATAATGCAGAAAGAAATGATAAAAAGAGCAACTATCACTTACAAAAACACAGTCCAATTCGTTATTTGACAGTCCCAAATAATATCACTTAACACAACGTCTTTAAACTATTAGTAAGCTGCATAAACAATAAACACTTGTCTCTGCACTTGACACTGTCTAGAGACTGAATAAAGCACTGTTTACTCCACTGGCACTGGATTGTCTCTCTCCCGAGATCTGTAATACAATCTGACACGCGAGCTTTTGTAAACTGACTGTCTGGTTCATGTGGACTTCTTCATATAGGAGATAGTTGTCATAATTCCAAGAACTGGAATCACCAGACGTTTCGAGAAGGCCAAGGAACACGATCTCGATTGTTCAAGAAGTCTGAAGAAATCATGAGAAGTCTCGAGAAATCAATTGAGTGAGAGAGTTGCAGACTTGAATAATAAGAGTGACAAAGACATGTGAAAAGAGAACGCAAGAGAGCAAGAGGACGCATATTGTGTTTGAAGTCACGTACGATCATGAATGGAATGATCTATGTAGAATAACATAGTTCTATGTGCGTAAATAACTGCTTTGCTTGCTTTTGTAACACTACTTTCATGTTCTTCATCTGTTGTGAATAGAAGCGTCAAGTTATCGAATAAATGCATTCCATGTTGTCTAACTCCAAAATGAGTTCTTGTACAGTAGAACTTTGTAAAATAAGACAAACGTGATTAAATTTAGAAGTTCAAAATGATTGAAAAATTGAGGATTTTTCTTTATGACGGCTTGATTATCAAAATTTATTTTAACAAACTCTCATAACTTATAACTTGAGTCAAACCTTCTTCAAGGATACCATGATTGATAAAGTATTTGGAATGAGAAAAAGTTTGTCTCATGAACACGATAATGTTGGAACAATACTTCAGTCTGTTTCCTAGGGGCAGGCTGCATAATCATTTACAGACTAGCATTATGTTTTTGTAGTTAATTTTATTGACGTTTTTATTTGTAAATTGTTATGCAACAGGCCAGGAGTGTAACTAACACTGTGCATTGTTAATAAGTGATATCTCTCGATGTGTTATCGTTCTCAATTGATGAACATTTTCTTCTTGAGTTTACATATGATTTAATGATAGTGCTGTTGGTTAAATTCAACATTCTATTAGAGGTAAAGTGAGGACTTAAATGTCCTTTTCCATGATGATTTATGGAGATTATTAAGCAATTTTGTACATATATTGTTGGGTTATGGAAGCAAAATGTTTCTTTGCAACTTTTGCTTCCACATGCTTGAATAAATAAATCATCTTGATCTCTTAGATCAGTCATATAAGTAATTCACAATAGTAGTCTCATTATTAATTGAAAAATTATTCGTATTCCATTTTTGCCAGTTGATGTTTGTGAATATAAATAAATGAACATTTGTTTTCTTACTCAAATAGATTTTATTGATTGCATTGCAGGGAACGAGCGGTCAATACAACTGGATCAAAGTTGGAAGAAATAAATATACAAGGATTGTTGCCAGATAGGACCTATCATTTCAGAGTGTTAGCTTCCAATGCGGTGGGACCAGGAATCAGTTCCCCACCGCTTGTTTTAAAAACACAACCAGAAGACCATGTTGATGTACCGGGCCCACCTTTGAAACTGACTGCTGTAGCAACGGCACCTAATGAACTTAGTGTTCAATGGCAACCTCCCGCACTCAATAACGGCCCTGTTCAAAGATATAAGCTGTTCTACATAGAGGTGAGATCATTTATTCTACAGATTGAAAAAAAAAACAACAGACTCTTGAGCACATAAGAATTATGATGTTGAAGATCCATCTTTTTTCCACTAATATGTATTATAAACTTAAAAAACACTTTTAAATGGAAATTGACTCACGTTATGGCGTGACGGCCGTTTTGCTCTGTTGTCTAGAGCATCATCAGACGACCCACAGTACACTGATGAAGTATCGGACACAGTGTACTGTGGGTCGTCTGATGATGCTCTAGACAACAGAACGAAACGGCCGTCACGCCATAACGTGAGTCAATTTCCATTTAAAAGTGTTTTTTAAGTTTATAATACAAAAGAATTGCCTATTGCATTGCAATACAATTTTCATTGATATTTAGCTCAATTTTGAATTGATGTATGTACCATTCCAAACCAGTATCATGTAAATTACACTCAATATGATATCAGCTGATTGTAGAGACACTCTGTTGTAATTTCGGTTGTATATAACCCCAGGTTGAAAGATTTCTACAAAGCAAGAATCTATGACAACATTTATCTGCTTGGTATTGGTGATGGTGATATTGTGGAAGATATTCGTAATGAATAAGACTGACGATGTTGTTCGAAGCTCTTCAATTATTAAAACTCAGGAGACTATATTCTCGAATGTCACATCATTTTCAATCTCAATAAACTCTAGTTTGTTGCTCTAAAATTTATTGAGTTTGCAAATCGTGACAGTCAAACTACTGTGTGTTAATAATTAAAGTGGCTCGGACAGCTAACCAGGTTTATTAAAACGACATTACAGAAGCTGGGTCACATGTTGGAAGTGATAGCCGCGAGCCGTAGCAGGTATCTGTTCAATCAGATAGATAAGCTGCGTTCTCGTAGGTCCTGTTCGTAACGGTGACCGATTAGATTGGCCAGCAAAAAAGACACTGTTATCTGCTGTAAAATCACTTCCCGGTGGTTCGGAACCCACCTAAAACTGTAGGTCCAGCTCATCAATCACCATCATCCAACTCATTACCCACGCACAGGTCTCAGACCTATGTGGGCTTCATCCTCAAAAAAAAAATGTCTGCAAATCTGTATAGCACATGTCATACTTTAGGTTTGTATGGACTTGGTTTGTTGTGACAAGTGTGAATTGGGCACTTCATCCAATGGAGTTATCAACTGTGTAGGCCTTCGTTGTGATGTATTTCTTGCTCGAGAAATTTTTTAATAACAATAACAAATCCCTATTTCCATTTCCTTGGACTCCGAGTATGTATTACATCTGGCTTATTTTAATTTTGATGAGTAAACTGATAACCTCAAAATCTACAATTTGTAAGCGTCAAATATTTAAACCAGTTCGGGTTAGATTACCAGCAAGTTGTATGTATGTTGTATTTATTCACTTTTTCGATTCATTCTTTTTCTTTCTCCCTGAAAATTCATCAATGACTTGGTTCACAAATATTTTAGATGGCAACCCAGCGAACGCACAGACAGATATAGTCTGTTTGCTGATTCCATAGGACCAGCTATATTAATTTATGGAGCTACATTTCATGTTATAATTAAGTGGTTCAAATGGATAACGTCTGTATTATGTACAATTTCCGAATGGAATAAATTTGATTTGATTTTAACCAAAAGGATAAACAGGTTTTCTGCAAGTAAAATAAATTTTTAGCATGTTTAATTATTCAACTGTTGTTTCTGCAATGAACTGTAAGTGTTTTAATTTTTTTAATTTTACCCACTACATACTATCCTAATACGTTGTCTATATACTAATCAGATGTTTACATAAAAGAGGGTGACCGATTAAATTGGCCAGCAAAAAAGAAACTGTTCTCTGCTAAAAAATCACCTCCCGGTGGTTCGGAACCCACCTAAAACTGTAGGGCTAACGCATCATTCACCGTAATCCTACTCATCACCCACGCACAGATTTCAGACCTATGTGGGCTTCATCCTAAAAAAAAAATGCTCAATAACTTAGGCCTATCATTAATGCGAATGTATTTGAATTTCCGTATAAACTTTCATACATTATTTCAGCTTTATAAATTTAGAATTTTTTAGTTGTAATGTGACTGTTATCTAGTACTATGACTAATCAAAAGTTTAAATTTAAACTAATTTACAAGAGAAATTGCAATTAATGACAAGTTTTCTTTTAAACATTTATTTCAGATGGATTCTTCAGAACAACATCACGTCGTTACTTCACACAACAAGTATATTCTTACTGGACTGAATAATTATACGGAATACAACTTGTGGGTTGTAGCAATCAATCAAAATGGTCAAGGTAGCAGCTCCGAAGAGATAACTGCACGTACTGTCTCAACTCTGCCTTCGAAACCTCCTCAGAACGTGATTGTAGAACCCAATAGCTCAAACAGTGTCATTGTCAAGTGGGAACCTCCTCCAAAGGACAGTCAGAATGGTGTTATAACTGGATACAAAATGAAATATAAAAAAAAGAAGGGGAGCAAAAGAGTGTCATCCATCATCGTTTCTGCTGATCGAAGATCATACCCTCTCACCAGTCTTGACAGAAACTCGGTAAATGTTTTTTCTTCCTTTTCGTGCATGCTTCATGGCATAGTTCATTATTTTCCACTTAAATTTGGGAAAGCTATCAAATAACTTCATCTTGGCTTACGAATTTCGAATAAGGATAAACTAAGCCACAACAAATCGACTAAGTTTAAATAAGAAATACAGAAATACCATACATTGTGGTGGGCTAAATACTATACACTCCTTTTTAATAACTCACTTTACTGCTTACTCCTTTCTTATCACTTTCTCAACTTGACTTCATTTATAACAAATTCATAACACTTGACATCTAACTCTTCATCTTTCCTATTCGAATTCACATTTCAACTAAGCTATTAATAAGGTCTTTCTCTAAACTGAAGTATTACTAATTCCTCTTATTATTATGTTTTATTTAACATTTGTTAATTTATCCAATCAGCTACGTTTAATCGGATGATCGGATGGACTATGCTAAATTTATAACTTTCTGAAGTTATTTAGCTTACCTGATTGGCAAAAAGGGACATTACAAAATGAATGTATGATAAATGACAAAATTAATTCAATCGTTTTTTTAGGCCTATCAAGTTCGGTTATGGGCGATGAATGTTAATGGAACTGGACCAGCCACTGATTGGATTAATGCTACAACTTATGAAAATGATCTTGATGAATCTTCTGTACCTGGCCAACCTCAATCAATGAAAGGTAAATTTTTCTTTCATGCAACATTCTCGGTTAAGCCATTACAATGTTTCAGTTTATTCTTGTTTCTTCATGTTGTGAACGGTGTGACTGATATTTTCTATTTTTGATTATTCTCACGAATGTTTATGTGAATAAAAACATGAATTTTTTCTACTTCTACACTACTATTACTTTCAAGTGCTCATTAAATAACTCCTCAACTATCAAGTAAATTTCTCATGTTTCTATTCTGTAGCCTATTGTATGATCAGTCTCTTCCATTAATTTTCTGTAATTAGTATGGCTTTTATCTACCTTAACGATATAGGGATATATCGAAAATCTAATTAGTAAATGAGGGCCTTGAAAAGAGGATAATTTGAAACTTTCAAAGCTCATAACTGGAGAAATAAACCAATAAAACGGAGTATCCAGGGGTCTGACCAATTTACATTGGATAATTATTATCAGTTTGCTTATAAGTTATGCACCATTAAACTTCTGTAATTTCTATAAATATGATAATGCTTTTCAATTCACAAAAAATACACATCTGCAGCTCTTTTGCAAGATTTTGCTTCTCCTTTTTCTTCTTTGTACACAGATATTATTGATTTACCCAGTATTTTCCTCTTGTTTTTTTAATTTTATGATTTTAAATTTGAGAAAAAGTTTTAATACATTCAAAAATAGAAATACACAGTTGCACTAAAAGTAAGTTAACTAATTTGGGGTTAGCAGTCTTCATATGCGTCTAATCTTTTTTGTTTGTATTAGTGTTGAGCAAGCTGTGTAGTGCTATGATTTTCGTTATCTCAAGTAGCTTAGATCCTAAAGTGACGATCTGTTTTTCATCATAATTATTTTTTTAATTGTCCTCCAAAGTCAATAGGGACCTCACTTGGACTATAAAGAAGCTATGTATCAAATTTCAAGAATCTACAGACTCAAGAGCTTTTACAGAAACATACAATAGCACGATTTCAATAAGGCCTGTAAAAAAGTAGAATGTTACCAGCGCCGATGCTATAGTCCATTGTGAACCTTGCGGAATGGGTCAACTCGCCACGAGACCCCTCGCCGTGGAAACAAAAATCAACACTCCAGTAGGCACACACTTCTCCGTGTGAGTGGATATGGACACCATTTTTTTGTGCGTTAAGGCGTTTATACACGATCAAAATTTTCATCCAATTAAATAAAATAAAAGAGCTTCAAACTGCTTCGAATCCCTTCAAAGTCCATCAAATTGCTTCAAATCTTGATTCCAATTTGAATCCAAGATTTGACAAGACAAAGTCTTGTCAAAGATGGGACAAGATTTATTGGATGTGATTATTTGATGAAACATTTTATTATGTACACATGCCTTTATTCATCAATTTTTTCCAATTAAACCATTGTTTCGGTCTTTTTTAGGTTAAGGTAATTGTTACAAACGTGTTTCAATGTACAATGTAACATGTATTATGCAATCATTAGCTGCATCTAAATAATCACTGAAAAGAGGTAACAATGAAATATAGGGGGAAATCAGTCCTTCTTGTATGAGATGGCCGCGGCGAGTTGTCTTAGACCCGTGAACCTTGTGCTGCAAAACCAGGTCTCCACCAATCTCTATGTGCCTTTCGCTCTTCATTCCTTTTCCTTTACAATTCACAGATCTTTTTATCTTCTTTGGTCTGCCCTTTCTTTTACGATCTATTTTGGACTAATAAAAGATTACAAAATATATCAAACAGATAGTGGTAGTGCTAGAAATTGCGTAAATTAAATCGGATAATTTTCAAAACTAGTAAATTATTTTTCAGTTCAAGCTGGTACTGACTCACTGATAGTTATGTGGATGCCCCCTGTGAATCAGAATATAATGGTACGAGGCTATACCATTGGCTGGGGAAAGGGTGTACCCGATGTGTATTCGCAAGTGCTGGATAGTGAACAACGTAGATCTATCATTAAACCACTTGGTAAGTTCATTCATTCATTTATAATATTTCATAGAGAATTAGTTACTTGATACGTAATTCAACCTTATGAGATGTCTACCAAAATATGTAACTCATCAATTCTCAGCAGATATCTCAGTAAACATGAAGATAGCATAAAGTAATTTTTAGTTCAAAAGCATATTAGTTGTAAAATTATATTTCATATTCATACCAAAATATGTAACTCATAAATTCTCAGCAGATATCTCAGTAAACATGAAGACAGCATAAAGTAATTTTTAGTTCAAAAGCATATTAGTTGTAAAATTATATTTCATATTCAAGTTGGGAGGGCAATACTAAAGACTCGTAAACGAGGACATTATTTCTTAAAAAATGTAAAATTCCCAAAAAATGAACGAAATGTGGGAAAAAGTTCTAATTCAACAAAATTAGAATTAATGAATATCATGTAGTAAATGAAAAATTATTTGTATTCTAAGCCTTGAAGAATTAAAATCTTCAAAATGTATAAATCTCATGTGTAGATTTACGTAAAATGTTTGTCTTAAACTATTGGTTATTCTTGCCAACATAGGCTGAATTAATATTCCTAGGAATCCGTAGTTGACCTAGTGAGTGATAGAATAAATCCATAAAAGTCTTTATTATGCAGGTATACTTACAAACCTTGGGCATTGCGAGAGTGAGAATATATTTAAAATCACTGTTTGCACACAAAGTTAAGAAAATAGAATTCCATTGTAGTAATAGAATTGCATTATTATCAATTTACAGAGCCTAATTCAGAGTACGTGATCAGCGTGAGAGCCAACAATAATAAGGGTGATGGTGTGCCCATTTATGAGCATGTCACAACTACTGTGCAACTGCCGCCTGAACCCAATGTTCCTCTGATGCCTCCCGTAGGCCTAAAAGCTATTGTACTTTCACCGACTACTGCCGTCATGCAATGGATTGACTCACAATCTGCAAGTATCCTTGTTCAAGTTTTACTATTAAAGCTGCATTAGCTGATGTTTTTCAGTCAACTATGGTGGGCGATATTTGAGCCTCCTACTAGGGGCCTGTTGAATAAAAATATACAATCTAGTTTTATTAGTACTCATATTTGCAGTTACTGAAAATTCCTATGGAAATTTCACTTGTCAATTGTTGTGATTTCACTCTGTGGACTTTTAATACAACAGGTCCCTGGTGATAACATTTTGGAAATTCGTAATATTTATTGAGAACCCATTTTTTTATTTTTTCATTGATTATTTTGTTTACTTATTACAAACTCTTGAGCCTGATGCACACAGCCTTCAAAATGTTATGTTAACGTTGATAAGAGAAAGAAAGTTCTGATTGCAGATTCGTTTTCAGCGACCTCAAGCTCTGTCTTAAGGATGAGAATGTCAGCAATTTTTAAAATATCTAATTGAGAAACTTGGTTTTTATAGTCTGGCAAACTACTGACTGGCAGCCTATTAGTAGCCTATAATATTTTGACGTTCGGACCTACTATAAAGGTAGACTGTAGAACGATTATTGCTGAGTAGCACATATTGAAAATTGAAAGCGAGAGAAAATAATTGAGAAATGAAGTTTTCAAGTTATTGAGCATCTATTGGCAGGAGCAGGAAGTAGGCATATATTTAAAACTTCGTTTTATCAATATTTCTCGAAAACGAATCTCGATAAATTTAATGTTTACTGGGCATTTTCTGTAGACAATTTTATGTAGAACCTTGGGTTAACGGGGTTCACACTTTATGCGGGACACTCTGTATAAATATTCTATATTTTGATATAATGTTATAAATGCAGTATTTAATATTTCATTCTAATTTTAGATGTTTTCTTTTCTTTCCAGAATCCTTCAGACAAACGTATCTATGTGATCAAGACGGTTGTTCCACATTCAGCTTCAAATCTACGTTATAAATATTATAATTCTACTGATATGAGCTACATGATTGATGATTTGAAACCAAGTACTCAATATGAGTTCACAGTAAAAGTTGTAAAGGTAAGACAAACAAAAAAAGTCAATAAATATAAACTCCGGTATTTCCTCTTTCATGTTTCAACAGATAACAATGGTTTTAAATCCAGAAAATTATTTCTTACGATTATTCGTTTCAAGATGACATAACTGTAGATTACGCAGATAATCTAATAAGATTCCTAGAAGAGGAAACTATTTGAAAATATTTTGTCTTAATATAAGAAGTATAAGAAAAAACTTCAATCAATTGATGGTACAGCTGCAAGATATGTCATTGGAATTCGACGTTATTGTCCGTAATGAATGCTGGATAAAAAAATGTTTATATTCCACAGCACATTGAGAATTACAATATTTTTACATCAACAAACAATCCCCTCCAGAATGATGGAATTGTCATTTACACAATGAAATGTTTCAGTGCTTCATGTTTGGAATTGGAAGTTAGACAGGCAAATCTATTAAATCTAAAATTGGAAACAAGGAACAATTGTTAATACAGTAAAACCTGTCTAAGACGGACCCCTTGTAAGACGGAAACCTGCTGAAACAGAATGTTTCATCCGGTCCCTAGGAATTTTGTATGTAGTTACATATAAAAAGACCTTTCTAAGCCGGAACCATTCTAACGCGGAAACGGAATGCTTAAAAAGTCCCTTGCAATAATTAAAACTGTGTAAAACGGAAATTTACAGAAGCTGTTTGCTTTTGCAACGCTCTGTATTCCGGATTATTTTCTGTTTAAAGTAAATATAGAGTTCAATATTTGTTTTTAAAACAGCAGGATGTTTTTTAACGTATCAAGTACACTACGATACATTATTTCTTCTTACCGGATGTCTTAGAAGGTTATTGCAAAATAAATAAGGCACAGTGTCCCACTCGATTTTATATGCTTCTCTCGCCCGTGTACGTATGTATTGATGGCTAATTGTTTCCAAGAATCGGAGCGATTAGCAACCAAACATTCATTTTAAGGTGAACTGAAAGTCTGTACACACGGTGTTTTGACGCCATAGCATCCATTACATTAGTCATAACATCCCTGGCGTTTTAATTTTGAATCGGAACTGTTTCTACATCAGTTTAAGAAAGTGTTTCGTACGTTACGTTCTTTCCGAGTTCTGTCATTTAAAGTAATGCGTGATTGTTTCATCAGTGTTTAATGTTTATTTATTTAAAAAAATTGTGTTAAATTACTGTAATTGTTAGTTGGTAGTGTACTTTAATTTTGAATTGGCAAACCTAAAAACAAAAACTTTGTCTTTAAATATGTGGATGAAAATGAAATAGGTTAGTGAAGGAAATTTTTTTAATACAGTAGGTATAATAAAAACTTGACACTTAAAAGTAAAATTTTAAGTTTTTATTATATTAATGGAAATAAGATGGATCTTCAACATCACAGTAGGTATAGTTAATTAATTTCACAGCTTTTTCATGAGACAAAATTAAATTACAGTAATTTTTTTACCTGCCACATGCTTTTAATATGATCTAACCCGGAAACCTGTCAAAACGGAAATTTTTTTTCAGTCCGGGTGGAGTTCCGCCTTACACAGGTTTTACTGTATCATTATTTTTTTTATAAACTAATTTATGCTTTTTGCTTTTTTATATGTTTCTTTTCAATTTTCAGTATCCAATTAGTAGCATGTAATCTTAAAAATATTATTAGTATCATATAGTCAATATTAACTTTTTAATTTTTAATTTTCCAATTTAATTCTCTCTTGTATATTAATAAATGGTTTTTTCGCTTTTTAAATATTTCTTCTCGATTACTATTCAATTAGAACATGTAATTTTGGAAAGCTAACGTAATAATTTTTTTTCTAATAATTTTATAAAGAAATAGACGATATTGTGACATCCCGACACATATTTATATAGTGGGAGCCACAAAATTCAGTAATAATTTGTATTATATTCAAGACTTTATACATACAGTATTTTCTGCAATGTTGAATTTTTCATTGTGAATAAACACCTCTGGTGGTGCTGGGCTCACAACCAGAGAAATTATTATTATTTCTTTCCCCATAATTTTTTATCCAAAGAACTCAAATGAAGTTTTGAAAGTTTGCTTGCTGTGTTTGCACACCAACATATCAAGGAAAGTATTCAAAAAATTATCCACTCTTTCATTTGCGAACACTATTTAAAGATTTCATCCACACTTCCATTTGAATTTCACAATAATTTAATGGCTAAAGTATTGAGAGAACAGGTTTGAATTTCCAAGTTTATTTCAAGCAGCCTCCATTAAGAGCATTGAATTTACGATGCTCATCTCATTTCAATTTTGTTTATTTAGGGAAGAAACGAAAGTCCGTGGAGTATGGTTGTTCAGAATACGACGTTCGAAGCCGTACCTGCTACTCCACCCCGAGATCTAACGGTAGTACCAGTACCTGACAATCCGAACATGGTTAACCTCAATTGGCAGCCACCGAAAACACCAAATGGCCAAATAAAAGGTTTGATATTTAATTGATTGCTATTCTCATTAAGCTAGTTTCTTCCCTTGACAAAATGCATTCATGTTATGATTTGCTCTGAAGAAGTGGGGAAAATGTTATTACTACTGTCAGCATTTACAATAATACAGTTTGTTGATGAGCTATAACACTGTTCTTTCAACCAGTACATAAAGTATTTAAAAAATAATAATTATTGAAAATTACAATCTAAATATTATCTAAATTAATACAGTTGTAGATAAATTTAAATTAATATACGCCTAGTTTACACCCATTTCTATCATCCTTTCTTTCTTATTATTTTATTTATTTATCAATTAATGCGATCAATGCTGGTTCCTACAACCTTTTCTTTTTCTTCTGTGTTTCTATATCAATGAAATGGTATTTTTACTGATAAGTTTGCGCATGCACTCAGTTTTCCTATATTTTTATTGCAGTTGACCTTTTTTTGCCCGCACACAAAATCATTTTTGCCTGTTTGGTGACTTAGGCTACTTATTGTCAATGGAATAATCCAGGACTGGACTGCTGCTAATTCACTTTGCCTTAAGATTCAACTGCACCTGTACTGAGCAAGCTAGAAAATGAGCATTTTGCCCAGTTTTTTAAAATTCCTTATACTTTTGTAATAAACTGTGAAATAAAAACGTATGACGTCACGAAATTGGAACAAGAAATAAACGATTTCATTTGAAAAATAGTTGAATTGGTCGCTCACCAGAAAGCGCCACCGGTCTCCATTACCCCCACCGCCAGAACATGGAATAAAATAGAGTCGTATGGGTTCATCGAAGTGAAGGCTAAAGAGAAGGGGAATTGGCTTGTTGCCAAACGTCAGAAATCAAAGTTGGCTAATAAAGTCATGCTGAAATTTCATCCATAAAAATTCATTCCCATTGCCATTTCACTATCTGAATATTTATTGAATATTTTGAAATTTGGTAGATTTAAGAAACGATATTTTGTGATTCGAGCATTGCAAAAAAAAATCAATTTCCTGCACACATTCAGTTTTTATATGAGAATTTATCCAACGATGTTTCAAAAACTTTGTAATGTGACATCGATGCAGACCCTAATCTAGAATTTTTTTCACTTCTATGGTAGGAAAGTTTTGAAAGCGTGAAACTTTTAGATAAAGATCTGATCAAAACTTTTTATTTGAAACCTTTTTCTCTAAGAGGGACAGGCCTCTTTGTATTGACATGAAAAGAAGAAAGACAAGTACTTGAAATTGAGCACGCGCTGTTGGAGAATTGATTTTTGTAGAAGAAAGGGGAAAAATGGGGTTTGGTGTCAAAATCATGTTTTTTTCTCGAGTTGTAGAATAATTAGATTTCAGAAGGGTGTTTTTCCACCTCTCTGGCTGTGCCCTGTCCCTCTCTACATTACCCCCACCGTGGCACATTACTCCCGTTTTGTAACGGGACTCTGTATATTCTGTAGGCTTCGCCACCACCTCATACTACGTAACCACACAGCAAATCAAAATGGACCGTCCTACTCTCGGCATGTCTGTTTCTGTTTGAGTATGGGTATGAGTCAACTTCAAGTTGGATGGTAGGCTTTACCAGTTTTGCTGTTTCGCTTTTTGCTTTGATTACTTTTTGTCCGAGGGCATTTAACTTCCACAATGCCTTGCCAATCTTCTAAAATTCCATCTGGAGATTCAGCTAGGAATGGAGAATTGGCATCAGTTGGCACCAATTGACATTTCTACGAATGGATACCCTCAATTTCAAGGTTTCTATGAAGTTAATTATTTATAATAAAATCAACTCAACTATTTCCATCTTTCAGGAACCCGTAGGCTAGAGCCAAAATCATTAGACTAGTCCACCCCTTGAAGCATTATTGAATTTTAAAATTTAATAGAGGAAAAGGCATTTAATTCTTACATAATTATGATAACTGCCCACAAAATATGCAAGTTTTTCAGGGGGAGGGTGGTAAGGGTGAGGGAGTATATTTATATAATTTTGAAGAGAGTGGCCCAGAAAATCGGTTGCAGGGGGGCCCAATTGGAAACCGTTACGCCACTGGTATGGAATCTATATAAATATAACAATATTAATTATTGTAATATAATCGGCAAGAAGTACTTTTGTACATTACTCATGAGTAGGGGTTATTACCGATTGAGCGTATCCAATGAGAAGCAGGGGGCGTGGCCACCCCCCTTCCCCCTCCCCCAGATCAGCCATTTTGTAAACGCCCACCCCTTCCCCCCGTCCCACTCAGCCATTTTGTTTTTTAAGGTCACCCACCCCCCTTCCCTATGAGCCCCCACTTTATTCCCAATAGATTAAAGGGGGACCCCCCACAAGCACCAATGAGAGAGGACCTTTCCCCCCCCGCCGGAAGGTCGCCCAATAAATATGGATTTTATATCTATATATACATGCTTGCAATTAGTATATCTATGTTTGGGCATATCTGTAACCTATATCTGTATATACAACATACACATCTATATACCTATATATACTTGCTTGCAATTACTATATCTATATTTGCAATAGCATCAGCCCCCCGCCCCAGCCACCGCTTTAGCTATTATTAAAAATTGCAGCTGCACACTTGCTACCTCCTGCTGTGATTCTCAAAGCCCTCTCTCTCTTTCGCACGTGCAGTGTCATTGCAATAGCATCAGCCCCCCGCCCCCAGCCCCAGCCAGTGCTTCAGCTATTAATTACAATGACAGCTGCACACTTCTGCCTCCTGCTGTGAAAAAACTACTTTATAACGTTTAAAGGCAGAAGTTGGCACATGCACAAGTTTTGTGTGTGTGTGTGTGAGAGAGACAGCTTTCTCTCTCTCAGGTCATTAACCTTAGAATTTAACGGTCGCAACGCGTGCCCAGCTGGAGGGGAACCGCACACAGAAATAGATACTTCTACACTCCTCGATTCCTTGATTGATAGCGTTGTAATAGCCCTTCTTGTTGGGGCAGTAAAAACAGACTACTATCATATTTTCATGGTGAAAAATTGAATAATTCAATTAGTTATGAAATAAAATATGACCATACAATGAACGAATATTATATGAGCAGAAGAATAAACGTATATTTTTGTTGTAAAAGACAAGCGGTTCCTGCTTACACAGGGGACTGCTGGAATTGCTATTTTCTGCTAGACCCAATTAAATTTATATAATGAAAAGAACAAGTATATTACAATTGACTGAAGCACATTTGGACAAAAGACATTATGTGATTAGAAATAGGGGCATAAAATCGCAAATTATTCAAAATTGTTTCCCTCAAGGAAAAACATAGACACAATGCGAAAGAGGAGAGAAAGAAAAAATGAGAGGATGCTGGTGGGTAGACGAGTTCAAATACGAGAGATGAGGCTAGGTGAAACCGGTTGTTATAGCGAAAGAGGAGGTTAGAAGGAATGCGGAGAGAGGATGCTAGCGCTCAACACATCTGGCGAAACAGCATGTAAAGTGAGATGAGCCGATGAAAGGGGGGAAGAAAAGAGCTGATAAAGTCAGAGCAGGCAGCGCATGCCATTCCTTCTAGGAATGCAACTCATTAGCTAATTTGACGCATAAGTCCGGTGGAGCGGGTGTGTGTATCTCAACTGTCTCAGCACGCTCCTAGGGTCTTTCTATTTTTAAATTGGCACTGCAGTTGAATAGAGAGGTTCTTCTTCTCCTTCTTCAACTTGGGGGATTCTATAATGACACCATGCTATTGCGCTTATGGCTGATGATTCTATAAATCGTTTTGTATCAAAACACGAGAGAGCGGTTTTAGCACATGCAATCCGATATACTTTATGGCTTCTTATCATATTGAATCGCACATAATGTACACCCCTTTCAAATAAACATTTTTTGTACAGATCAAATGAGAGACATCCATCTTTAACATTTCGTTTCACCCCTCTAGCTACGTTTTTACACAATTCATTCTCATCATCTACACATTTAAAACTATACATTTTGGGCCGTAATCCTACAAAGTGTGTGATAATTGTCTCATCTTTAAATTTCCCAACTACTTTTTATTTTTAAGACTATATCATTTATGAGTGGGCGTTCAATGAAGTGGAAAGAAATGTCTAAAAACAGTTAATCACTCAATAAATGGAAGACTCATAAGCAACAGTCTGATCACAACACATTGATATGCATAAACACGCTGTCTTTATATATATATACTATCAATAAGGTAGCACTAGATTCGTAATCACAGTCTGTATAAATGGTCATTGGATACATGATCACACGGGTTGTATAAACTACAACTGGATACGAACGTTGCAAGTAGCAAATGACAAACTGTCTGACTCAATACAGACGAGGAGATCCTTTTTATAAGGTTTTCATTCATACTAGCAACTTCCAGAAACTTCTTGAGGTCTTGATTGCACACGATCATATAGGTAAAAAATCACCTTGCTGTGCTTTCAACGAAGGCTGTTTCAACGAAAAAGAGAGGGTAGAGAGAGTGAGAGAGAGCGAGAGAGAGAGCTCCTTCTCCTCCTCCTCCTTCTCCTCCTCCTCCTTCTCCTCCTCCTTCTCCTTCTCCTCCTCCTTCTCCTCCTCCTTCTCCTCCTCCTTCTCCTCCTCCTCCTCCTCCTCCTCCTCCTTCTCCTCCTCCTCCTCCTTCTCCTCCTCCTTCTCCTCCTCCTCCTCCTTCTCCTCCTCCTCCTCCTCCTCCTCCTCCTCCTTCTCCTCCTCCATTGTCTTTGTGGAAAACACAAAAGACAGATTCACAATAATTTCTCCATTTATTAATACAACATATAATAATACATTTTTCTATTTACAATGCAATATATTAAATACAAAAAACAACTCTTTCCTTATTTCTACTAGGGGTATGCTTAAGGACATCCAACCTAATTCTAATTTTATAATTTAAATCTATGTTAGAGTTCTCAAATTCTTCCTCCAACCAATAATTCGAGACATACAATGCTTCTAGGTTCTCAAACTGTAAAATATACCGATTCTTATTTCTAGCCCATACTTGTTTAATTGCAATAATGACCAACTCTGTACCTTCTGCTAACTCTTCCAACCGTTTGCACTGTCCTACTTTTACTTTCCCTTTAATTTCCAGCATTGTAATGCTGTTGAATTGCTCCACTTCTGACTGTGTAAAGGAAGTGTCTTCCAAGTTTTTCCATACATTGGATGAAAATTTGATTGATTCTATTTTTGGAAATGTATGACCATTATAGCTTGTCATACCATTAATGGTAATTACACAAATGGTTTCTCCTCTTGGCAAGCAAATCATATCTTTTTCGTCATTGTAGGGTATTACAAAATAGCCTACTTTCTTAAGATCTTCTATTTCTTTGTATGCATTGAGAAAAACATTTTTATGGTACCCTTTTACAAAGTAAACCTGTTTCAAGCCATCTTTTTCTCCTAAAACCCCAACATATGTAAATTTTTCCTTATTATTCACAGTAAATGCAGTCACATGATACACCCCACTTGGTTCAAAATTCTTCCAATGTGAATAAAAATATGGTTCAAGCTGCTCTCTCAAATCTTTGATTTCGTTCTCATATTCTACAAGCTGTTTATGCTGTTTCTTTATGGACTCTGTAGCTTCAAAAACTCAACTTTCCTACGTTTAAGATTAATTTCGTCCAGCTCTAGCTTACGCTTCCTAGCAGATAGCACTGTGATTGGAGACAAGGGATCTATTTCTCTAACAGGGTAGGGAGCAAGCTTAGAGTTTATGTTTGCTCTTTTTCTTAAGACTTGTGGTATTAGATTACTAGTTTTCACAAGACCTAGCTCATCTAGGTTAACCTCTTTGGTAATGGTAGAGAATGTGGTTGTTGACTTGGAGAAATATGTCTCACCACTCTTAATATAACACTTTTGTGTGAAACGAATGTTATCCCTGTTGTCTGTATCCTCGCGAATTTCCACATAATTAATGGGTAGTAAATTAAAGCTAAATGCAGAAATGACATAGGATATTATTTTATTTCGATGCTGTGGATTGGTGGGCAGCTTTACTTGTACTCCAGTCAATTTCTTGGTGTTGCTATTCCCCCAGTAAACATATTGTAAAAGATTGTTATAAACCAAGCAACAGCTATTCTTTAAACTATCTGTCAGTTTGCACCACATCTTAGACAAGGATACAGAATATATTGGAGCATTTTCAAAATAATTTTTACTGTCATTTAAGAGTGACAAACTATCTCGAATAGGATCGAATTTCTTAGAGTTGGTGCTATTTCCTATGCTATAGTTATAAATTGTTGCTTCCAAACGTGTAATGCCGTGCATTCTAGCTAAATCAGAGGTAAAGGTTTCCCATAATCTTGTATCTGGACAGGCAATAAAGTCTACAATATGGTTGCCCAGCTGCTTATTTACACCAGGGCTTGTCATTTGACAAATAAACTTATTATAAATTTTCACTCTTACATTATTATTAACCCAAGTCAAGCAATCAATCCCAACAGTTTTATCGTTATCTACAATCACATTATAGTCTTCCTTATACTCTCCTTGGAAGCAAAAACAATGATTTGTAGTTAAAAAGTCACACATCCCACTCTTGTTAAATATTCCAGCAAAGTCCTGTGTTATGTCCAAGTCCAGAAGATAGAAATGTTCCTTCCTAAGCTGCTCCAATAACTTTGGTAACTCCTCCATTAATGTGGCAATGGGAACATCGGCAAGCTCCACTTTGTAGGGTATACCCACTGGATTCTGGTACTTTTGTTTCACTTCTTTATAGTTGTCTTTGTCAAGCACTTGCAGAATTTTTTTAGACATATCACTTCCACTGTCCAATAAGTATGGTAACTTTGCTTTAACTCCGTGTTTAGCTGACACCATTTTGGAGAATTTTCCTCTCAAGTATAAATTGAATGCTCCACATATTTCTTTTTTTAGAATAAACCGTCTCTTATCCATTTCCTCACAGTCCTCCAAAGCACAAATTTTCACAAGCATTATATTGTCACAAAAGGTCTCTGTAATAGGCACAAGATTTGAATCAGCATGCACCAACAGTTCTTCTCCAGCAGTATAATCAATTTGTCCAATATCTGTAACAAGGTTGTCATTGCACAGGTTTTCTGTTAGAAGCCACAAACCGAACCTCTCACTGGTAGGCTTCACTTTATTCCCACAGAGCATGGGGACATTAAAAACCTTGGAATTATCCATGTTCACTGCTTCGTTGTCTTAATCAAACTGAACGAATGCAAATTATTGTGTGGTATTTATAGGTGCTGGCCTGGTGGGTGGGGTCATGTGATAGGAGTAGAAGTGGAGCTATCTCTCTCTCTCTCTCTCTCACTCTCTCTACCCTATCTTTTTCGTTGAAACAGCCTTCGTTGAAAGCATAGCAAGGTGATTTTTTACCTATATGAAATTGGTACAAAACTATGAAAAAATAAATTATGTTTGAATTGGAGTGTGGCAATGCTGAAAAATAGCATTGGGAATGGGGCCCATATTATGTAGAGCTGGGAAAATTAAATAAAGTTTAATAGTTCCAAGGCGGTTTGAACCATAATTTAAAATTGTAGAATTGGAAATCAATATTGAAGTCGATCGAGTCTTATTTACATTTTTTCTCTTTCATTTCGCACACGATAAAGAATGGGGGCCATGACAAATTTCACCGTCAATATTGAGTACGTCAAAACAGTATCCGCATGGAATGTGTCGAGTTGCCTTTTTTGTGAAGCTACTAGTAACAGGGTCTGAAGCTTCTTCAGCTTCTTCTTCCCCCTCTTCTCCGCTCTTAATTGACACGATAAACAATTCAAAATCGGCGTAAATTACATATTTTGGTTTAAGTGTATAAGTATAGTTTGTAAATTTGATTACATCACCCTCTTTGGGTAGCACCGTTCTTTGCACTGTGAACTTTGAACAAAGCTCTTGATGCCTTTCCAAATTTTGTTTTCCATCTCTATTTGCTATTTTGTCAGTTGTGAAACGATGAAAGCAGAATTCGCATATGTGTACTTGGGCACGATGTTTTGAAAGATGGCTCAAAAGACGCGATAAACCATTCTTTCCGTTCGCGGTATTGATCAAGCAAAAGAAATTATGTGGTGTGGTTTTGCTTGTTAAAAGCAAAAGATTCGTCTAATGTCTGCGTTGCCTATATATGCTACATCTGTATGGGAAAAATTTTCCATTGTCGTATGCAATTACATTAATCGATATATTGGGATTCAAAATTTCAATTTTCCTAACATCTCTCATGGTGGCTGGGAAGTTAACACCGTTTGTGTCGAGTGTGTGAGCAAACTTGCTCAAATAATCTACAGTCATATTTCTGCGTCGGTAATGGGAAAAAGATAAAATTGCCCACAAAAAGCACTTCTCGTCATGAGGGTTCCTCACATTAATTACGCATTTCTTTTTTAATGAAATCGGGAGTCTCTACATATGAGGATGTGTACAGTGGATTATACCGAGGAGGAGAAGGAGGAGGAGGGGGAGGAGGAGAAGGAGGAGGAGAAGGAGGAGGAGGAGGAGGAGGAGAAGGAGGAGGAGAAGGAGAAGGAGGAGAAGGAGGAGGAGAAGTAATTAAAAAGCAAACAAACCTGCACAACGAGGAAGCACTTACACTTTGTTGTAGAATCTCAGATCTGAAACATACAAAAATGGATTACATTACATTTTCCATATTAAAGGAAATCATTTTTATATTAGAGTTTTGGTTCAGTTTATCATTTCTCTCAATATTATTGGCGGATTATGTTGAAATGTGTGTTATTATACTAATATCCGTTATATGTTTAAATCAAATACGAGGGTTTAGCTCGTTTTTAAAATCAATTTTCAATATTTTTGAAAGAATATTATCAATAATGTTAATGATCGGCATTCTTTCATCTTTATTTTGGGTTATACTCGTAATCATTATTACAATTTCGCACCACCCTCATGCTGAGTTCGGTTTTAACTGCACCTCTAAATTCGGGAATGTATCAAGCATAGGAATGGGAGAGTTTATTGAATTTAGTGAAAACAAGTTTGTAAATTGAAACAAGCCCTGGGTTAAAATTTAACACATACTCACATTATAAAAATAGCACAGCAAATCTAGGAAGCACGTATGCGCAAAGCTAGACGGTGCGATCCGTTGGTCCGAAGCGAGTGCATGTGCCTGAAACAAGGATAGAACATAGTTATTGGTGAGAGAGAAAACGATCCTATAAAAAGGGTTAGATTCGGCGAGCATGCATCACTAGCGAAATGGACTCTACAACATCCACATCGGTCATCCCATCGAACGTGTCTGCACCATCATCATCATTGATTCTACAACAAAGTGTAAGCGCTTCCTCGTTGTGCAGGTTTGTTTGCTTTTTAATTACTTCTCCTCCTCCTTCTCCTCCTCCTTCTCCTCCTCCTCCTCCTCCTTCTCCTTCTCCTCCTCCTTCTCCTCCTCCTTCTCCTTCTCCTCCTCCTTCTCCTCCTCCTTCTCCTCCTTCTCCTCCTTCTCCTTCTCCTCCTTCTCCTCCTCCTTCTCCTCCTCCTCCTCCTCCTCCTTCTCCTCCTTCTCCTCCTTCTCCTCCTCCTCCTCCTTCTCCTCCTCGGTATAATCCACTGTACACATCCTCATATGTAGAGACTCCCGATTTCATTAAAAAAGAAATGCGTAATTAATGTGAGGAACCCTCATGACGAGAAGTGCTTTTTGTGGGCAATTTTATCTTTTTCCCATTACCGACGCAGAAATATGACTGTAGATTATTTGAGCAAGTTTGCTCACACACTCGACACAAACGGTGTTAACTTCCCAGCCACCATGAGAGATGTTAGGAAAATTGAAATTTTGAATCCCAATATATCGATTAATGTAATTGCATATGACAATGGAAAATTTTTCCCATACAGATGTAGCATATATAGGCAACACAGGCATTAGACGAATCTTTTGCTTTTAACAAGCGAAACCACACCACATAATTTCTTTTGCTTGATCAATACCGCGAACGGAAAGAATGGTTTATCGCGTCTTTTGAGCCATCTTTCAAAACATCGTGCCCAAGTACACATATGCGAATTCTGCTTTCATCGTTTCACAACTGACAAAATAGCAAATAGAGATGGAAAACAAAATTTGGAAAGGCATCAAGAGCTTTGTTCAAAGTTCACAGCGCAAAGAACGGTGCTACCCAAAGAGGGTGATGTAATCAAATTTACAAACTATACTTATACACTTAAACCGAAATATGTAATTTATGCCGATTTTGAATCGTTTATCGTGTCAATTAAGAGCGGAGAAGAGGGGAAAGAAGAAGCTGAAGAAGCTTCAGACCCTGTTACTAGTAGCTTCACAAAAAAGGCAACTCGACACGTTCCATGCGGATACTATTTTGACATACTCAATATTGACGGTGAAATTTGTCACGGCCCCCATTCTTTATCATGCGCGAAATGAAAGAGAAAAAATGTAAATAAGTCTCGATCAACTTCAATATTGATTTCCAATTCTACAATTTTAAATTATGGTTCAAACCGCCTTGGAACTATTAAACTTTATTTAATTTTCCCAGCTCTACATAATATGGGCCCCATTCCCAATGCTATTTTTCAGCATTGCCACACTCCAATTCAAACATAATTTATTTTTTCATAGTTTTGTACCAATTTCAGAAGACTCGTCATAGAAGGCAGCTTCTAAATTTTCAATCATAATTTTTAAACTGGTCTGCGGCTTGTTTATAATAAAATACACAAATTGGATAAACAGAAAATAATGTGAGCCATTAGAAAGTTTGCCTACACATTAAGTTGATCATATAAAAGACAAATTGAATTAACAAAAATGTAACTGTTTGACAAATGGGTAGAACTTATTATAGTATGAAAACTTTTATTTGCAGCAATTCAAGTTTAAAAGAAAATATAACAAAATCTGAGCGATTAGTGTTTTATTTCTCTTTCCATTGTTGTAGTATTCCCCCATTGCAACCGCAGACCAATATCGTATTGATTGTCGATAAAACTAAGGTAGTGATTTTTTCGAATGGAAGAGCAAACGGAAGATGTGTGAGGATGGAATTTGCAGCAATCCATTTACTGTTGAGCTCATCCCATCGTGGCATGAAATTTTCGTTCTCCACCCACAAAAGCCAACCATTCCCATTCTCATTTGAGATTGTTCAAATATTTGCGGTTGTGAATTGTGAGCAGCATGTTTGCAGTTTTCTCCTGGTCATCTGTCACAAAACTGATGAATATTGTGCCTGTAAATAGCTCCTGTGTCCTTAACTGAGCGATTAATTAATTGCGTTGTGTAAATTCCATTTATATTGATTCCATATGTTGTTCAGATTCAGTTATTGAATCTTCCGAAGGAATAATCTATGGAATCAGGGAGGGTATCACAAACTTGGATTATCAAAGGAAGATGATAGATGTGAAATAGAATCTAATTCAACTTTGATGCCTATTTACCGTCCTTTAGTTTACCTCATGTTATTCATCTTCTGGTGAAAAAAAAACCCTACAAAGATGAGAGAAAACAACAGAGAGATCAAAAATTTCAGGAGATTTATGTGTTGGGCTCAATTTAAGCTTACATTTTTTCTACTTGGATATGTGGTGGCAAAAGTTTTAGGCTTATGTTAACCGCATCCCACACTATTGAACAGTAACAGTAAAAGAAAACAATAACATACTCAAAAAAATAACGACCCTATTGGAACAATTTAGTAGGCTCTAATTGAAATCCTAACTATTTTTCAGCAAATCTTGCTGCTTCCTGTGAATTTGGATGTAACATTCCACCTCTATTATCAATAATCATACCATTATATATATATATATGGCCCCATTCCCAATGCTATTTTTCAATTCAAACACCTATATACCGCTGAATAACTTTCATTGCTCAATCGTATATTCGAATGAAGTACCAAAAGGCATAAATATCTTGAATGTCATTTGATTCGGACTTTTTGTGACAGCCACCAGCAGACTTGGACTTTTCTTTTGCTGGTGGTGTCTGAACCAAAATTTTAGTTTTTTATTTCAGGTTAGTTGGGTTTCTTTTATATCCTTTGTGTTAATTTGCAACCTTTCATTTATTATAATGTAAATTTGTGGCAATAAAAAATTGAATTGTGTACCGGTACTACTTTCTTTGCTCGAGGGGAGATTTACAGGAAGCACAAGAATTTCAATGTAAAAGTTGTTTAAAAACATTTCCTCTGTCAGTCCTTTCTGTCAACACGATAGGGATCCAGCACTGCAGACAGGCGTTATAAATTAAAGTGTGAAAGGAAACACAATTACAAAAAGGAAATTGAGGAGATATAATTCAGTAGGATAAAAATTTTTGAACAAGGAGGGTGGAAAAGAATTGTGATAAAACAAGTGTGATTAGGTTAGCGGAGATGTACTTTGAAAGTTGGAATGTTTTAAGAAAGAGGGAAGACAATGCAAGATGAAGGATTTCTTCATTCGATGAGTGAAAATGCGTGAAGCGTGAATTTTCCAATCAGGAAACAAAACAAAATTTAAATTTTGTTTCTATTATTCTACTTTCGCTTTCAAAATTGATAAATTATACCAAACGCTGTTAGAAATGTGCATTGAAATCTGATAAACCAATGGCTATTATGGATCAACTGCGATAGCTCTTTAAAAACTTCATTTCAAGTGTAAAATCTCTTCCAACTCGAAATAAGAATCCATTTGATCAAAAGGAAAGTGAGAAATTTCAACAGTCCATTTTCTGTGGATAAAGCACTCATTTTTCTGGTAAATTGACAGCCGAGCGTAACAAAATTGGAATTTTAACTTATCTTAGTGCTCAGTTATTGTGTTATGAACATTCTATTGTGATGTAGAAAATACGTTTTAAGAAAGTTAATTACTGTTGAGATGTTTCTTCTCGATTCAACAAAACATGGGAGTTAGCTTTTATATTGTACCCAACACACATGATGGTGAGTCTATGCCATGCTTTCTTGGAATTGAGATGATAAGCTCATATTCTTCTTTTTCTACTTCTTCTCACCCTTCTACTTGCGCACCTTCTTGAAACCAAAATGCTTGTTTGTGATTTATATATATATATATATATACAGAGCGTATCATGTATTTAAATCTTTCTCAATTTAAAATCTTTCCAAGGCTTTAAAACATCGCTGCCATTTAGATGGAATGCTTCTCAAATTGACTGTTCTTGATTGACTGTACTCTCCCTGAATGTCTCTCACTCTCGTTGCTCAGGTTGGTTTTACGCTCTAGAGTTTTCAATGGCATTTTGGGAGATTGTGATCGTGTGCAATCAAGACCTCAAGAAGTTTCTGGAAGTTGCTAGTATGAATGAAAACCTTATAAAAAGGATCTCCTCATCTGTATTGAGTCAGACAGTTTGTCATTTGCTACTCGCAACGTTCGTATCCAGTTGTAGTTTATACAACCCATGTGATCATGTATCCAATGACCATTTATACAGACTGTGATTACGAATCTAGTGCTACCTGATTGATAGTATATATATATAAAGACAGCGTGTTTATGCATATCAATGTGTTGTGATCAGACTGTTGCTTATGAGTCTTCCATTTATTGAGTGATTAACTGTTTTTAGACATTTCTTTCCACTTCATTGAACGCCCACTCATAAATGATATAGTCTTAAAAATAAAAAGTAGTTGGGAAATTTAAAGATGAGACAATTATCACACACTTTGTAGGATTACGGCCCAAAATGTATAGTTTTAAATGTGTAGATGATGAGAATGAATTGTGTAAAAACGTAGCTAGAGGGGTGAAACGAAATGTTAAAGATGGATGTCTCTCATTTGATCTGTACAAAAAATGTTTATTTGAAAGGGGTGTACATTATGTGCGATTCAATATGATAAGAAGCCATAAAGTATATCGGATTGCATGTGCTAAAACCGCTCTCTCGTGTTTTGATACAAAACGATTTATAGAATCATCAGCCATAAGCGCAATAGCATGGTGTCATTATAGAATCCCCCAAGTTGAAGAAGGAGAAGAAGAACCTCTCTTTTCAACTGCAGTGCCAATTTAAAAATAGAAAGACCCTAGGAGCGTGCCGAGACAGTTGAGATACACACACCCACTCCACCGGACTTATGCGTCAAATTAGCTAATGAGTTGCATTCCTAGAAGGAATGGCATGCGCTGCCTGCTCTGACTTTATCAGCTCTTTTCTTCCCCCCTTTCATCAGCTCATCTCACTTTACATGCTGTTTTGCCAGATGTGTTGAGCGCTAGCATCCTCTCTCCACATTCCTTCTAACCTCCTCTTTCGCTATAACAACCGGTTTCACCTAGCCTCATCTCTCGTATTTGAACTCATCTACCCGCCAGCATCCTCGCATTTTTTCTTTCTCTCCTCTTTCGCATTGCATCTATGTTTTTCCTTGAGGGAAACAATTTTGAATAATTTGCGATTTTATGCCCCTATTTCTAATCACATAATGTCTTTTGTCCAAATGTGCTTCAGTCAATTGTAATATACTTGTTCTTTTCATTATATAAATTTAATTGGGTCTAGCAGAAAATAGCAATTCCAGCAGTCCCCTGTGTAAGCAGGAACCGCTTGTCTTTTACAACAAAAATATACGTTTATTCTTCTGCTCATATAATATTCGTTCATTGTATGGTCATATTTTATTTCATAACTAATTGAATTATTCAATTTTTCACCATGAAAATATGATAGTAGTCTGTTTTTACTGCCCCAACAAGAAGGGCTATTACAACGCTATCAATCAAGGAATCAAGGAGTGTAGAAGTATCTATTTCTGTGTGCGGTTCCCCTCCAGCTGGGCACGCATTGCGACCGTTAAATTCTAAGGTTAATGACCTGAGAGAGAGAAAGCTGTCTCTCTCACACACACACACACACAAAACTTGTGCATGTGCCAACTTCTGCCTTTAAACGTTATAAAGTAGTTTTTTCACAGCAGGAGGCGGAAGTGTGCAGCTGTCATTGTAATTAATAGCTGAAGCACTGGCTGGGGCTGGGGGCGGGGGGCTGATGCTATTGCAATGACACTGCACGTGCGAAAGAGAGAGAGGGCTTTGAGAATCACAGCAGGAGGTAGCAAGTGTGCAGCTGCAATTTTTAATAATAGCTAAAGCGGTGGCTGGGGCGGGGGGCTGATGCTATTGCAAATATAGATATAGTAATTGCAAGCAAGTATATATAGGTATATAGATGCGTATGTTGTATATACAGATATAGGTTACAGATATGCCCAAACATAGATATACTAATTGCAAGCATGTATATATAGATATAAAATCCATATTTATTGGGCGACCTTCCGGCGGGGGGGGGGAAAGGTCCTCTCTCATTGGTGCTTGTGGGGGGTCCCCCTTTAATCTATTGGGAATAAAGTGGGGGCACATAGGGAAGGGGGGTGGGTGACCTTAAAAAACAAAATGGCTGAGTGGGACGGGGGGAAGGGGTGGGCGTTTACAAAATGGCTGATCTGGGGGAGGGGGAAGGGGGGTGGCCACGCCCCCTGCTTCTCATTGGATACGCTCAATCGGTAATAACCCCTACTCTCATGGAAAAGGTGAAATATCCAACTAAATTTCTAGTCCCTATGCCGTAAAGCCTTCTCTTTAATCTCTCTCTGTCATTCTTCCTCGATCTCAATAGCCCTCTGATGAAATTATGTCATCTCTCTTAGATGAGAGAAACAGAAAGCTTGTTGGAGAAACTTCAAGTGGGGGTATGTAAGTGCATTACAGTTACAGTATACTAATACTAAAATTTTTATTAATCAGAATCGGATTTTAATGTGGATGAATTCACTAGTTGAAATTCACAATCTTAGTATTTAACTTTCTGTTCAGTCTTCAGTCCGGTAAACACTGAGCGAATGATCTCAAGATTCTCAAGTGGTGTAGGAGCGGTGTGACAACGAAAATACAATTCCAAAACACATACTCTCTTGCTCTTGTCTCTCCTTTTCTTGCTGAGATGAGATAAAAATGTAGTTTGTAAACATTCTATCCCTCCCTCCCTCATACACTCTCATACGCACATACCCACTAATGGCCAGTTGGTGCGGGAACCGCGGCTGTAGGAAGGAGACTCTCCCTAATGCCTACACTAATTCCATTCAGCGCTATGCTGTGAAGTGCGGAGAAATTTTAAACTAAAATGTTATTTCTCATCTAACTGCAGTTCAATCTTAATAAGGATAAAACACAGTTTTTGGAATTTGGTTTTAATTCTGGTGTTGATAATGCTAAATTTCTTGGAATCACATCACAGAGCAATCTTAAATGGGATTTTCATGTAAAAATGTGTGGAAGATTGTCTAGGGGCATATTTATGCTGAATAGATTAAAACACATTTATGCTGATTACATTGTTAATTCAGAGGTATTAGTTGTGGTGTATCATGCTTATATACATTGTCACTTATCTAATGGAATTGTTGCATGGGGGAATGATGCCAGTGACAAGAAGTTGTTGGTTTTGCAGAAGCGTGCTTTAAGGGTAATTTCTAATGTAAATAGCAGGACTCATAGTAAACCCATGTTTTAACAACTCTGACCATTCCATCACTGAATGTCTTTGATTGTCTTATGTACACAAAAAGAAATTTGTCTAGCATACCCATTAATAGCTCTTTGCACAGTCATTTTACAAGGCATTCCATGGCACTTAGAATAACCCAAGGTAATAGATATACATTAAATGGGTTTTATTAAAAAGTTCTATAATAAACTGCCTGCTCAATTAAAAGAACTTGAGGTGTATTGTTTTAAAAAGTGTGAAAATTGTTTTGATTGACAAATGTCCGTATAGTGTATGAGTTATTGTATAATATGTGATTCTAGTTGTTCATGTTTTTCTTTTGACGTTGTCATGCATCTTTTTAAGTGTTTTGATATTAAATAAATCTTGTTTCAGGTTATATTGTATCCTATACAACTGACTTATCAAATAGAGATACTGACTGGGTTATTGAAAATATAGCTGGAGACAAAATGACTGCCTCCATTAAAGGCCTAACACATAGTACAACGTATTATTTTAAAATTCAAGCAAAAAACAGTAAAGGCTACAGTCCTACATCGCAAACCACTAACTTCACAACCGGACCAGGTAAGTTATTCAATTTGTTACATATAGTTATTAAAAATTGAATTAATTTCTTCATTGAAATTATATTTTCTTTCCATTGAAATATTTTTTCCTGCTGTCTTAACCAAATAAAGCTTTGCTGGGAAAATAGACTATTTGTATATTTAACTAGTAGTTCTGTAAACAGTATACCTCATGCCCAAGAGTAAGTATCATTTAAATTAATGTGCTTGCACTGAGGAACACACTCTGTGTACTCAATGATTATCTCCATTGCGAAATTAAACACAGTCATCAAACATAACCCTTAATTCAATTTGCACAGTCTATATCTTGTCACACATCACATCACCAAGGCTGTATTTCTATTTTACAGACAATTGATTGTTCAAATCAGATCAGATTTCACATGTCTGATGGATGAATTTATAAAACAACATTCATTAAATTTGTTTAATTATAATTCACTTAGAAGGAAGATCCATACAAAATTTCATAGAATTTTATCTATGCGTTGAGCCGTAAATGCGTTACAAACAGACAAATACAAAATGGTCGACTTGAAACAGAGACCTCTCTTCGTTCGGTCAATTACATATATTCAAAATAATGATCTATTCATTATGCATGCTAATTGGTAAAATATGTCAATCTAATGGATTTATTTTATGTTAATTCCAAAAAGGTTTCTCTTTCTGGGAATCTTTAAGTATATGCTAAATCAGTACAAGACAATATTGCGTTTTTATGGCTATATCTTCCTCTTTATTCAATGAATGTTATATTATCAATGTTTTATGAAGTTACTTAAACATTGCCTCGAGTAAGGCGCGGTGCACACCGGAGAAACGCGTTTCGTGAAAACCCTTTCATGAAATTTGTTTCATGCAATCCGTTTCACTCGCGCATGCATCCAAAAGAAACTGTTTTCTTGTCAGTTTCATGATGGATTCTGATGACGATGTGGTCATTTTGTCGTGGTGGCTAAGGAATAAAAAGAAAAGACGAAAATACTGGGTACACCCACTGATCAGGGATCGAGATCATAGTTCCCTCATTGTTGAGAACTTGCTCATAAGTGATCCTATCAAATTTTTATCAGATTTTTTCCGAATGTCTAAGCCACTTTTTGATCGTTTGGTGGCATTGGTCGGTGCACAAATAACAAGGAGGGACACCAACTGGAGGCTGGCTGTGAGTGCAGAGGAAAAACTGACAATTACACTGAGGTATGTGAAAATCATTTTGTATATTAGCTCAGTTACAATAGTTTATTTTTTCTTAGCCACTAGTAGTTTGAAACAGCACAGATCAAAGAGGAAAAAAATGAAGTAAAAAAATAATAAAGTATAATGACAATTAATAACTAATTATAATTTAAATTTTTAAATTTAAAAAAAAAATTTAAATTTAGAATAATCAAATTAATTAATAGCATGGAGTATTGCGTATGGAGTATTGTGTATGAACACTTGAAAAAGGACAATAGAGAATAGTAAAGTTATTCGAATTTCCGTGTAAGATAGGGTTGCAGGTCTGTGTAGAGTTCATCATTTGGCGTATTGGTTTCTGGGAACTGATTGGCATCAGACTGATTGGTAGTAGAAGATGTTGATGCACATGATGTTGACTCCCCAGACCACGAACAATGTGGAGATATTGGACTGGCATACGGCAGCTGCTGGTAGCGAAACGTGCCGTTTTCAGCAGTTGGCTCAGATGGTTCATTAATTCGATCAATGAGGCCAACAACATCCCTTCGAAACTTTTTGAATTGGGCTGGAGTCATTTCTTCAACATCTGGAAGCAAACTTATCAGGAAATGCTTTCTGGGAGTATCCTTTGAGGCCGTGGTTCTAGACGTGATGTAATCCAAGACTACATCATCGGCAGTAGTTGACTTGCTTCTTTTATTTGTCTTGGGGGGAGGTCCCATAGATTGTAATTCGTGTGAAGATGCTACATTTTCTCTCTCCATTTCTTCTTCTTCTTCCTCACGAGAATTCTCTCCTCCATGAGTTTCACTGACTACTGATCGTTCATCATCCAATGACTGAGGTGGTGATGGTAGATTTCCTGGCAGATCGTTTCCTTTTGTAACCACATATGATTTTAGGAACATCATGGTGTTCAGAAGAGGCCACACTTTTTTTTTGGCTTTGGAACCCGATGGTGGTGTTTTGATGTTTCTCGTGAAAACGATTCTCATGTTTCTCCAACTCTCCTTGCACTCTTTTACTGAAACAAAACATAAAAATGAATAGTAGCCATTTCGTTTAGTAATTACAAGACTAGGCCTACAATCTACTTTAATTTTGTGTTTTTACTTAGTTCTTTCTAGCAAGGTTGTTCTTTCTACCTTGCTAGGAAGAACTTGATAGAAACACAAAATTGAATTACTAGCAAAAATTGATAATAATAAATATTTCAATTTTGTTGATTCATAATATTATTTTTGTTTTTCAGATATCTGGCTACTGGCAGCTCGTTCAAATCATTGGCTCAACAATTCAAGAGAGGGGAACGTACAGTTGGTTTGGTTGTAGCTGAGACAACGGATGCAATATGGAGATGTTTGCAACCACTGTACATGCCAGTTCCCGATGAAAACTTGTGGAAGCAGAATGCACAGCGCTATCACAAACTTTGGAGTTTGCCCAACTGTCTCGGATCAATAGATGGCAAGCATGTCCGAGTTAAAAAATTCAAAAACACAGGATCAACTTATTTTAATTACAAAGGTTACACTTCGGTTCAACTTATGGCATGTGCTAATGCAGATGGCTGTTTTACAACCATTGATGTGGGAGATTTAGGCCGAAACAGTGATGGGGGTGTATTTCGTTCATCACGTTTAGGGCGATGGTTGGCAAGAGGAGAATTAAATTTACCACAACCACAGCCTCTACCATTTGACGCTAATCACGTTCCTTTTCCATTTTTCTTTGTTGGCGATGAAGCTTTTCCTCTTAAATCCTACCTAATGAGGCCATATCCGAGGGCTACTTTGACTGATGAAAAACGAATTTTCAATTATCGAATGACTTTGGGTCGCAAGACTGTAGAATGCACGTTTGGAATGCTTACGTCAAAGTTCCGAGTATTTGATGTGCCAATCGCTTGTTCAGAAAAAGTAGTCAAATCCATAATAGCAAGCGCATGCGTGTTGCACAATTACATCCGAATATTAGAAGGTATTCCTTATACAGCTAAAAACAATTTCTCTAACGCTGAATGTCATGAAAATCATAATATGCCTATCAATGCAAGTACAAATTTCACTTCAGCAAAGGCTGTCAGGGAATATCTTACCAAATACTTTTTGATTCCCGGCATCGCAATCCCTTCACAATGGCAAACAAATCATGAAGATAGTGATTAGGTTTACCTAGGTAGTAATGGTGGTGGAAGACAACAGGTGGTTAGGACCTCAGTACAACTGTAGTTTCAATATGATGTTATTCAGTATCTTATTGGTATTATTATTATAATAAATGTGCTAATTCAATGAGATATAAAGTTTGATGTTGCGGGATCAAATGCTGAGAATGTTATTTATTTATTATTTTCACTTTACATTTTTTTTCTCCATAAAACTAAATTGCTGTTGCAATTGCTAAATAAATGTGTGTTGCTGATGTAATAATATTTATTATGTACTGGTTCTGACAAACATTTTTAAATTATAAATAAAAATGAATATGAAAAATCGTGAATACCTGAATTGTTCACTTCTTTTGCCACTGCTTCCCATGCAATTCGAACTTTATCCCTGTTGCTGTACTCCTTGAGTTTGAAGTCGTAAAGGCACGGGCGTTTTTCAACAGCTTCGGCCAACTTTGCTTGGAATGAAATTTCTGCCATAATTTTCTGTACAAATCAGACAATATCACACAAATAACACAATTTCTCAACGCGAAACGTGAAACTACAGCTAAAGGAAACCGATTATTCGAGTTTCACGAAAACTGGTTTCACGCAATCAAAGAAACTGGAGTTTCATGAAACGCAGTGTGCACCACTCTGTGTAAATCTTATCAGTCGATTGCGCGCAACTTTCGTTTCACGTTTCCTGAAACTTGTTTCACGAAACACGTTTCTCCGGTGTGCATCCCGCCTAAATACCGATTTTCACGGAGTTTCTTATTGAAAGATTTAGAACCTTACGTTGTAAACTAGCAGGTTGTCTAATACAGTTGAATCGGGATCTCTAGAACAAGACATAACCTATTAACAAATTTAATTGAATAGTCTTCTTTCTTATCCCTCTTTCGTCTTTTCTTCTTCTTTTTCCTTTTTTTCTATCCTTCAATCTCTTATTCTCCAGGATTCGTGTTTCGTCGAAGACCGAGGACGTTTTCTTAATAGATTATACTGCTGTGCTTCAAATTCAAATAAAGTCATTTGTATTTTTTCATGATTTTAGGCAGCGACACAAGACATTTCCATGATGTTGGACTGGGTGTCAAAGGTCTGTATTATTCAAACCAATATAAATTGCACTATTTTTAAAAATTTAGTTCAGAGCTGTAATTTATTCGAAAAGAGCCATTTGAATTTTTTTTTCGTGTTCATTGATAAATTAATTATTGCGCTTATTATATCGTAAAATAATAACTTCAGTAGTTGGAGTCTAAGTAACACTGTCAAAAGCTTATATTGTTAGAAAACGATCTAAAACGATTATTGGATTGACTAACTAGTGTCAGTCAAAATTTAGTGAAAATTTTTTGTATCAAGCTGGCAAGTATTTAAACACAGTTTAAATTATGTATAATGAAATTGCCAAATCAATGTAAAAAAAATTAATAAGAAGTCCAACATTGCAATGTCAAGACTCAGTATTAAAATTGTTTACTACTCTATTCTTTATTTAAATTATTGCCAATAAAAAACAAATACAAAAATCTATAAAACGAATTCTTTAATATACAAAAGAAAATTTATCAAACAATTTCGCAATAAAATTAAAATTGGTCTGAATGTAAAGTTTGACTGTATTCTATTTCTACTCATTACTATTAATAGTAATTGCATTGTTTTGTTCAACAGATGGGAGATCTGGGCTAAGCAATACCACTTTGCTGTACATCCTAGTTGCATGTTGTCTACTATTCATTTCTGGAGTCGCAATTGGCATTGCAATAGTTTGCTGTAGACGTGTCACTGATGCACAAGAAAGGAGTAAAAAAGGGTGTGTATCAGTATTCTTTTCATCATTCATAGAAATATTAGTTTCTAGTGGCTATATTATGATTTTATCTTCATTCAGTTAATTTTATGAGAAGTAAGTTACCACAACATGAGCGTTCATATTTCAATTTAGACTCTTTGCTATACGAGTTCTCGTATAGAAAAATTTCTGTTCTACGTTTTATGACAATAAGTGACCTATATTAGTTTATGCAACGATTGTATCATGACTGTCCTCAAGTCACAAGCGATTGTTCTCAACATTTCACAAGTGGCTCAACAGCAAAATATAATAGTTACTAAAACAATTTTTCAACGACTCCCAGTAACTTACTTTTAATTTTACTTATCAAACATGTGGATATCTCAAAGTAACATAATCTAGAATGCTTGCTAGTGGGTTTAAAATAAATCTGAATCTCAATTTGATTTCGAAATGTTCAAATCAGCTTATGTGGCTATTCCTTGATATTCATTTCGACACTATTTTGAAGAAATTATGAGATCCGATTGGTCCAGAGCCCATGTCAAAAAATTATAACGTAATCGTGAGTTAGATAAAATGATTTTTATCGAGAATAGGATACATATATCTGCAAGCTGGCAGTCACAGGCTGCAAGGTTCCATTAGATAGTAGTTTTTGTTGAGAATTAATTTTGAAAGCATTGACAAAAAATGTCAATTTATGAGTTACTGTGATTTACTACATTGTGCCATTCAAAGCATCTAATAATAAAAATAGAATACATTTTTGAAGAATATATGCAAGTGCTGGTCCATTTTCATGACAAACTATCAACTAATAATGTTGGTACTTACATTGGTAGTTACTGCAAGATGTTATGAAAGTTTGTCATGCATATTTAAGATGTTAGCTTTTCACAAATAATGTTAATTTCATTGGCTAAACTAAAAAACCAATATATTAACAAATTGAACAATTTTTCGATTTGTCTTTCAACTGAAGGTATAAAGGCTCTGTAATGCCTATATTACATTGTGGATGTAGGGGGGGGGGGGGGGGATTAATCTTACAATATTGCTTTCTTGCATTATCAGTGAATAAATATATCATTCTCTTCAAAAGATTCCGCAAATTACATACAAACATTCACAGAAAATGATAGCTGAATATTTTAAATACAAACAAATAATCAAGGCACTATGAGAAATTAGTGACTGGAAACGTCTCGATTGAAATTACCAGCTAGAAATACTTTTTTATATTTATTTTTGAATACAGGATATATTTATATATATAATACTCATCAATCACCATCATCCAACTCATTACCCACGCACAGGTCTAAGACCTATGTGGGCTTGCAATTTATAGAGAACTCCTAACTATTATTGTACATTTTAATGCTGATGGTTTTAGATACATGAAAGGAAATGCAAGCAAACCTGGTCAGAGTAGTATCAAACCTCCTGATCTGTGGATACATCATGATCAGATGGAATTGAAAGCAATGGAGAAATCATCTCAAGGAAGCTTAGATATGGGACCTAGAGATATTGACACTGATTCGGAGCCACCTCAAAGACATCAGGCAACTAACTCTTTAGATAAGCGTTCCTATTCCTCACGTGTTGGTAAGTTTTATTTTTCAATCAATTTTTATATTACAAATTTTCGTAGAATGATGTGTGGGACTCGTTATGTGAAGCCTGTATCGAATGCTGTAATTAAAAATTATTTTTCTTGATCGATTGTATATTATCTAGTTTTTAAAAATCTGCATACATCGGGTGGCATAAGAAGTGACAAAACAGAGATGCAGAAGAACCATCACAATAGATTGTTTACTCCTCATGAACATTAAAAACTCGCCTGGCATGCAATTACCTAATTCGTTTTCATGCAGTACTGTTTGAAAATTATTGATACTTTCAAAAATTTTCTCGAATCCATGGCAGGATTTCATTTTTGTCAGAACGCTACCTGGAAAATTCTTTCAACCGAAATTGACGGGTACGTTTGCGTTCGTAATTAGGACAAGTTCGTAATTTATTTTTACTTGATAAAAATGATGACGGTCAATTTTATATATTCGTCACAAACATATCTTCAACATTGAAATTAAACTTTAAAGGTGTGCATTTGGAAAACAAATTAACCTCAATTATTATTCTTATAGTATAGGTAAAACTCTCCCAAGAAAACATAAAAATTGGTCCATTCATGAAACTTGCAGGAAATGTAGTAATTACCATTAGGTTTCAAAATGTTAATGTTGTAAGGAACATGAACTAAGAACCTGGTAGTTACGCCTCTTTAACCACTACGTGTAATATTGTTCATCAGCCACTGATGCATCATCACCATCCATGGAATTATCAGGGTCTTCAACTCGTTCTTCTCCATTATCATCTTGACTTGACACAATTTCACTGCCAACTGACAGCACAGGAGTTGGGATTTTAGAGTTTGTACATGCCCCGTCTTCACAAAATTGGCATAAATGTGAACATTTAATCCCACTCTTTACACAAGAGCATTGTGATAGCTACTTTTACATGAACAAGATACTAATTTTAGTATTGTCTCTGGATAGTTGTTCTGATTGGTAGCAAGTAGTTATTGTGTCTAGCCCAACCCCACTCTTCTGGACACAGCTTATTCCCTAGCCAGAGTTGTATCTGATAGTAGGTGCGGTAGGAATGTTGAGCAGCACTGTCTGATGTTGGTAGTAATGATTCCAATCTGACTACACTTTTCTTTAACGATTTCTGAAAAAGATTAAATCTGAGTTGATTTAGTGTAAGTGTCCCATCCTTGGATCCATACAAGAAAAGTAATATCCATTCCCCTGCTTTTTTCACCTCAATGTGATTGGCGTCAGGTTTGTGGAAGGTGTGTATGTGGTTGGCCAAACCACTTTCAGTGTCTAGAAGTTTGAGTAGTTGTATTTTTCCTTTGCCATAAATTGTACTGGTCACTGAATGAGTGTGCTAAGAGAATGTATTTTTTTACGTCTTGATGCTGTTGTTGAAGGCTGATTGAAGAAAATACACTCTCACTGGTACAGCCCTTTTTTGGCTTAATAAGAAGAATTTCATGATTCACTGGTGCAAGGGCAGTCAACAAAACAAGGATGTCTGTGTCTTGGGTGACTATAGCACTACATGGCTTTTCTAAGGCTGACTGTACAATTAGCCCATCAGCATCTCCAGTAGACTGTCTTGCTTCAATTCCTGCATCACGAAATGTCCTTGTTAACATGCTTATCAACTGTTGTTTGTTGACAGCATTAGCAAGAAATCTTTCTTGGTTTATACACACAGTGGTATTTTCAGTTATTTTGATCTGAGGAGCAGAAAGTCGATATCTACGTAGCTGTCCACATGTTTTAACACTATCAGGATCACTGTAACCATCAAATACAGTTACTGGAGATCTGTACTTATTCTGTACTTAATCGCAAGTATCTATTACCTATATCTTGGTAAGTTGGACTCTTTGCACTGCTACCCCATTTTACTGCTTGTAAAATGTGCCCACCATCAATGATGTAAGTTGAAACTTTTTCTAATTTCTCCTTCAAATCTTCTTCTGGAGTACTAAGAAACTCTCTGCACAGAGCAGATTTGACATTCTTCCTCATTCCTGTGTTTGTAAACAAAGACAATGGGAAAGGGGCAATCTCAAATATAAAGTAATATGATGTCTTCTTCTTTCCTTAAAAGCATTCTTTGGTACAGGATGAGTGGGTCAATGTTAATGACTTTGTCATAGAATTTTATTGATGAGTTGACTTAACTTAATGGCTGGATGTTGTTCTTATAAACTGTTGGTTGTATTGATTTTCTTCTGATTTTTTCGATTCTGCATCCGAAATAACATAGAAAACGACACCCCACTTGCTTGGATTACATAAATAAAAATTTTCTCAAAATCGCTACCCCCTCAAACTTTAACCCCCATAAAATGGTACTTCCGCCCCCCCAATCACTAGGGGCTCTTCAGATTTCGAAACCTAATGGTAATTACTACGTTTCCTGCAAGTTTCTTGAATGGTCCAATTTTTATGTTTTCTACTCGTCTTTTAGTAGAGTTTTACCTGTACTATTATTATTATAACCTCGGATAAAGTATTCCTCTTGTGCTTTTGATTTAAGTTTTATAATTATGTTAATTTTCTCTCTTGTATTTCATAAAAATTTGTAATCTTTGTTATCTTTTTTAAGTTCACGATCAGACGCAAGTCTTGTGAGCAATATGTGATTTCATGTACGGTTTTGTTTTTTTTGGAAAGTATTGTGTATTTATTTATAGTACAAGTTCTACAAGGAGTCAATAAATATGAATATAAATATGATGGCTATGATCAAGGCCTTCCTCTATTTCTATCAATTTTTTCTGTGATTCTGAATGCAACTCTTCACAGCAATTACAAAATTGAAAAATAAACTTTACAACACCGAAATTCCTCTTTATATTTGAGATTATTTTAATATTTCTCAAATAAAATTTTATTTCTGTTTATATAGTTTTCCACGGATATTTACATTACGGATTTATCTGCATTAGTAATTCCTTACTTTATTATACTGCATTAATATTTTCTCCAATCAATTTCTAGTCTAAAGAAAATCCTTCAAAGGAAGGAACCTCCTCATACTTTTCATTTTTGCATTGCTGCTCCATAGATAACAATCATCTATTTCTTTTATAAAAACGCATAGCTTAGATCCAAACGCTAGAAATCTTTTCTTGTTTTGAAAGGCGTATTTGATTTATAGTATCAATCAATTGGCTAATAACAATAAAAACAATTGTTCACAATTTTTCCATGTTATGATGAAACACAGGTCTTATTATTTTGAAGATGAATGTTCACAAACAAGTCCAAATTACTATATTTCATCATTTATTCATATTATAAATGACAAGCTACTATACATAAAGTTTACTAATTTAATTACCACAAAGAGTTGAAAAATAATATAAAAATAATTTTTATAGGCGACTTTAATATTCAGTTGCACTTTTTTTCTGTCTATACGCAGCATGAGTTGAGAATTGGATAATTTTATAACTACAAAGTTACTGCTGATTAAGCTTGAAATATAGTCAATTTTACAGATGAGGGATTTTTTCGAGCAGATTTCAGATTAATTTTATTTGGTTGCAATTTTCTATTGAATTATTTTGTGCATGTGTGGCTGATTGTGTTTATCTGTGCTTGCGCGAATGGATGCATTAAATGTGTCAACATTTAGGAAGTGCATCACAGCCTCTGTTAATGCCTGAAGAGAAAACATCAACCGCTCGCCGTATTCTAAAGCCCAAGCCAATTACTTTGCCTGTTGAAACTCAGACTTTGCGTGAACGTGAGTTATATTTTTGAAAATTATTTGTTTACACTTTTTCGTCTCAATATTTTAGTAATTAAATAACTTACAATATATTTTTAATTAGCACCTTGTTTTATCATTTTATTTTAATAGCATCGTGATATCTAAGTTGGTATATTTACTTATTCAATACAAGTTTTGAAGAATCGTGATATCAAAATAATAGGTTCTGATGATATTCATGCAATTTTACACGAGTAATTAGAATAATTTTTCATAGGTGACTATTAATATTCAGGTTTGATCCTCTACTATTAATAATCAAGATAAATTATTCAATATATTATGAAAACTTACATCTCCAATCCTCGTGCTTTGTCTCCACAACCGGTTTCGACGCTCAAAGCGTCATCTTCAGGTGGAAATCCTCAGTCTGATTTGACTGTCGTCATATTATACCACTTGTACACGCACACGGTAAAACTGATATCAGTTGCGAGTTGTTCCAGCCGGGGAATTTATTTTATTTTTTGGTTATCGTTCATGAAATTTTAATTATTTGACGATGTTTTTCCGTGTGCGGGTGTTGCGTGTACTAGTGGTATAATATGACGACAGACAAATCAGACTGAGCATTTCCACCTGAAGATGACGTTGTGAGCGTCGAAACCGGTTATGGAGACAAAGTACGAGGATTGGAGATGTAAGTTTCCATATAATATTTAATATTACCAATCCAGGACTGAGAATGATGGCAGTTGCATCGCTGAATAACATTATTTAAATACATAGTAATTAATTTTCTTTTATTTCTCATATTTCGTGAGTACTGAAAGAATTCAGATATTTAAGTTTTAGAAAAATGCTAACTCTAACCTGACCATATATTTAGAGCAAGCGAAGATATAGAGTGGCCAGATTAGCGTTTGCGTAGTTCTGTTAAAAATCGAATGATAATGATAAAGGTACCAAGCATTCCGATATCACGTGAATACCAAATAAATTTTTAATAGTTTTGGTAGTGGTTATATACTTCCTTATCTATTCCATAATGGAGTTTATATTCTTCTGCAAAGTATTAGTAAATACCTAGTAAGAGTGTCAGACTACTAGACGATTTATATTATAGACCATTTGATCTCTGATGGAAAACATTGTCTCTTTATGTGAAAGTACTATAACCATATACTCTGTTGGAATTCTTGTAACGATTCAAATATGTTCACGAAAAAACTTGTCGAGCTCACTGAAGCTTATATTATGTAAATTTGTAAATAAATTGAGCAAGTTCTGTTCTACACAAGAATTTTTCAGTCTAGAAAAAAGTTGTGAATAAGTTTCAGAACCCAGAAACTGATCAATGTAGCTTTGTCTTGTGATGTAGCAAATTTATTCAAAATAATCTTCTCTACAGTACTTTCGTTTACTTCACAATGTATGTGACGTTGTCTATTGCTAAAAAAGTTTAATGACAATAAAATATTATTTATTTATTCATGACTGTCACTTGAAGTTCTAATTAAACTCCAGAACTGCAACTTCTCAACTTTATCTGTGAAGTGTTTAAAAATTATTATTATTTCTTGACATAAATTTTACTCCAACATGTGACAATTCACATGTGACAGTCCTCCTTCTGATCAGAAGTATTCTCGAACATCCATTCAGGTGAGCTATGATATTGTGATAAAATTGGCTAGCTCACCAGCTGATTGATAAGAATAAATTTTACAATCAGCTCTGTTACACATTCAATTATGTTACTTGTATTATTTGTGTCTTACATGCATTCTGTACTGAGTGATTAAATGAATGAATAGTCTCTAATTATTAATTGCTAATTTTTTGTAAATTTATGTACAGCTGTGGCAACCGCTACACCAGTTGGAGGACCTGGCCCTTGCGTAGGCTCTGCGCAATCCACAATAGACCCAGCTCGACCGTTATATCCAAGAACTCAGTATTCTATATCACGGGCACATGTGACTATAGATCCCAATGGTAAGTGGATAACTATGTACTTTGAGTGGGCGGGTTGCAATTACCCAATGCTTCAATCCCACACGGTCCTATTAAACAACAAATCGCCAATCTCAGTTCAAGCCCACAACATTTAAACTTACCATGGTGTAATGCAGTTAACCCATTATCTCAATCGCAGAAGGTGTCAATCCCGCAAGGTATAGTCAGCTGCTGTAAAAATAGGTCTCCTTAGAGCCTTATTATACGGAGCCACATCAGTCGCGGTCGCGAGCTACAACTAAGGATAAATTACATCAGCCGGGTAAATTTGATTGAAAATCAGCTGATGGTTCTAAACATGTTAATGCCTTCATGTACTTTGACACTGTTGAACTCGGTCAGCTGATGTAATTTAGCCTAAATTGTGGCTCTCGACCGCGACTGAAGTGGCTCTGCATAATAAGGGGCTTATTGCCAAATGAAACATTTATAAAACTTTTAAATTTCGATTTTATCTTGTAGGTAATGTAATTACTGATTTATATGTCAATGGGCATACCAGACATTTTTTTGTCGTTACATTAAGAATTGTAGGATTGACAGCTTCTAAGGAAATACAAAGTTTTCGATAAAATCGGAAAACTACAGAAAATTAATTCTTCACAGATATCACTTGGCTTAGACTTACAGGAAGTACTAAGAAGGAAAAAAATTAGGGCACAATAACAGAAGAATGTGTACTTCTTTTTCTTCATGCAAAACACCGCATCATTGTCAACTTGTTAATGTTTTATTGCTTCAATTTTCTGTTATAGTTGAAAACCCGTATGTGGTGCAGAGTGGTTTGGCTGCTTACGAAAGCGTGCCTCATCCACCTTCCTCTAGTCAGGCATCAAATTATGGGTAAGTTATTATTGATAGGAAAAATATAATCAATTGTTATAAATTGAAATTGGGTACTACATAATGCTAATTATTTCTATTGAAAGTTCGTTCTATATTTTTGCGCTTTTTGATATCCATGTAATAAAATTATAGAATCAATTATCCATCATTCAAAGTGACTATAAAATGAACTGTAATTAAGAACGCATAATTCCAATTTTCACGGAAATATACTTTCCCTTACCACTTTCAAAGTAGAAATATACGTGTCACTTTTAAGCTGTTCCAAATTGCAATATAAAGACCACATTAATTAGAAACAGTTGTTCAATGTGCATTTGCGTAGTTTTATATCTGAAGCTTTAAAAGAACTGTAGAACTTTAAAAGAACATTTGCGTAGTTTTATATCTTTGCTTGAAATCAAAGCATTCGATGATAATCACCATCGTGAAATCAAACATATGCTGTGGATCAGTATGACAGATTTGAAACAGTGTGAATACAACCATTCCAGATCATGTCTTTAATTTTGCGATGATGATTATAATTAGGTATTGGATGCTCTATTGTGCAAGCACCCTTAGATTTTAAACGATATGTGTGTTGAAAAACTCTCCAATCAATTGAAAAGCGCTCTGTGAAAGTACCCTAATTTGGAATTGTCGATAGGGGAAAGTGGTCAATGTACAGGAACCTAAACAGAGGAGCAAATATCGCACTATTTATTATTCCTGAATCCAGTGCACACTTGATTATTTGGCTTAGAAATATGACGTACGCCTATCAAAAATATTCCCCCAAGGAATTACCCCATTTAATCCATTAGAAATCCCTCTCCTTATTTTCAATACTTATTATAATTTTTATAATTCACGCATCGCAGTCGCATTTATTTAAAGCGTGTTATTTTTGAACAAATGTAACCAATGCTTGGAACTTTCACGAGAAAGCATATGTGTTTGTGATTGTATCTCTATCATTGTAGTCATTATGAAATTGATTTTTAGTGTTGTTTGTTACGTTTACTTTACAGTGAAGGAAGTGCAGCAGTTGCAGGAGGCACAGGCAGTATTGGCAAGCGACTACAAGGCCATCCATTGAAAAGTTTCAGTGTGCCTGCCCCCCCTCCACAGTCAGCTCCGTCGACACCTCAGCAAAAGCATGTTGGTCAGTGATATTCTTATCAATTGCTGCTCTAATTAGATTTCCTAATAATTGCATTCTTACTGCCGATAAAATTTTAAAATCGTACGAAATGTTCTGCTTATGTTCATTCCAACAAGAAATTCATAACGGCTACCAATTATTTCAAAGTGATTTAATAATTTAATTCCTTGGTAGAAGGGAAATTTGTAATGTCCTATTTTGATCAATCAGGTGAGTTGAACAAAATAATAACTCATCTGATTAGACGTACCAGATATATCTGATCGGAAAGCTGAACCAAATTTAATATACATTATGATCATTATTTAATTAAGAAGAAGAAAAGTAATATTTCTGGTTTGTCTAGCTCTCTTTATAAACAGTTAGTTCTGGTTTGATGTAGAAATGTTAATGAGCTTGAGAATTAAAGTCAATTTGAAAATTGAAATGAATATGTTTTAATAATTGAATAATCCCTCTGCGACGCTACAATTGTTATTTTACGAAGCCGTAGACTCTTTAAGAGTGCTTTCACAGTGGAACATCCAATACGCGAGGATCAGGATGATGACGATAGCCATGGAATGGTTAGGTTAGGTTAGAAAGTCATGACAGATTGGAGCAGTGTGACAAAAAGTGAATGTACAGTAGCTCCTCGATTATCCGACCTCGGATCAACCGACTCAGCGGGTCATCCTACCATATAAATTTGCTCTTAAAATTTAGTTTCTCTTCATATTATTATTTTATAAGTCACTATTTATTTATTTATTCATTTAATTAAAATACAGTCAATGTGAATACAACAAGCTATTGCCCAAAACTGCTTTTCACTAAATTTCAAAGTAGGATCAAAATCTCAGGTTAGGTCGCTGTTTCACTTGAAATTTCACCTTGAAGCACAATAATTATTTACAATCACAAGTATTTTGCAGATAAAGAATATTAACTTTTTCATTTCAAACAAAGCACTATCACAGTCCGAAAAAAGATGATATAATTGGGAATTTTGACATTTTTAAGCCAAAAGTTACGATCAAACATAGCATAATTTGAATATTTTTCCTTTTTACTTATTCGACACATCTTTATTCTTTATTTGGCGTCTGTGCAGGTATACTCTAGATCAGTGGTTCCCAAACCTTTTTGCTTCATGGACCCCTTGTCATGATTTTTGGTTTTATGTGGACCCCTGCATAAATTTCATCAATTTTTTTTAAACTATAAGTTGAAATGTGTTTTTGAAAACTGATGAAGTAGGTCTACTGATCCCAATAACCAATTCAAATTGTGGTGAAGAAAATATTAAAAACTTAGTAAATTTTTGTAATGTAGTCGAATTTGAATTGAAATAATCAAATAGTATGACATATTGTTGTTGGTTATAGTGAAATAGTATTAATGGAACTCAAGAAGTATAACAGCCGGTATTTTATTATCAACTTTGTGTCCTTTGTAGTAATTGCAACATTCGCATCTATTAAAATCAGCAAGGCTGCTCAATGTGGGCAAACACGACACTCATTGTTAATGAAATGTGATAGAGAGAGAATTGAAGAGAGGAGGTGGAAAATAATAACAGTGAATATAATTAATTTTTTTTTAGAATATTGCATCAAATTTGTGACAAAAGAGCGATACAGATACAGTAATCAGTAGCGTAGCGAAGGCTTATTGGATGGGGCAAGTAGGCTGATGAAGATTATGTTTAGAAGTGAAATGCTTACCTCCAGTATCTTCCGGAATAAGTGAGTAAAAATCCTAATTTACTTAGAAATACAGTGTCAGTTTTGATATGAAATTGTTCATCAACAGCGGGCCGCTTAGCGCAGTTGGTTGGGGCGTCGCAACTTCAGCTTGCTGTCGTTTCAGTGGTCGTCAGATTGAACATAGCATATACCACGCCCCGATCCAAAGACATTCGCTATTGAGGACCCCCATTAACAAATCATTGACCACCAATTTTATTTTTCACTGACATGGACCCCTGGCAGGTCCCCGTTGACCCTTTTGGGAACCACTGCTCTAGATGTGTAGATAGTCATCAAATTACAGTACACTTCTTTTATAGTTCCCTATAAATATTGCTTAATTCATTCTTTGCTGATTATCCTCTGGTCCCGTGGTTGACGAATAATCGAGGTGCTTGATTTTGCAATCTTGATTATCCACTTCTTTTTATGTTGTTTTGCAAGACCCTTTCTATAAGTTTTTATTTATTATTTTAAATTCGAAATAAATACAGTGATTGTGAATTATTGTCGTGACTGCTGAATACACTAAATTCCTAAATTAGCTGAATACGTTCTGAATCATTAATTTTGCTTCTGTAAATTTAATTATATTCTGATATGGAAGGAACCAAAAAATGATCAAGATCATAGATATCAGCTGGACGATTCATGATTCTACATGTGAATTTAATTTACTTTGATTACAGTAAGACCGCAGGCTGCATGTGGATCTAGCCCTTATAAGAAGACCGGACATTATGCTGGACAGGGCCCTGCCATCTCTTCCCCTGCAATTACAAAGACTGTACGCACAACTGAGCCTGAACCATCAAAAATCCAGGTAGTTCTTTCTTTCCAGCATCCATTGAATACTTTTGCTTTTTCATCTCAGTAGCTTTCATTCCTTTTTTCGTTTTACCTAAGTTATTAGGAAAATATCTTTCGGTTTGTTAAAAGTTTATGGCACTAAAATCATTCATTCGATATTGTAATATTAAGTTATGAGGATTTAGGTCAGGTTAGGATTTTTTGTTTTGGCTATTTTGATTTATGTACGTAATGTATTTATGAACTAGGCTCAAAATGTCGTTACTTATTTTTATTATGTTTTAGCTTGGTCTCCTTTGAGTTGAATAAGCCTTATTGACTCGAGGGTTACTTGAAAAGTCTTGGGTTATTACATTGACACTAATGCTATATGAAGCTATCTAAATTGCAACTATTGCAGGAAAAAGTATACATATACAAGAATTCAAAATAAGCAAAATTCATGGTTTGTATTCATGTAATCTGTCTAAATTCGTTTATACCTACTATAACTCTTGACTTACCAAAAAAATCTCGAATAAATAATTTTTGTTTTTATCATGTAAGAGCAATCTGAAGAATTATACAAAGATAAAATATGTACATTTCTCACTAGAATAAAGCGAAGGTTAACCAAAGGTTTTTACCCATCTGGCCACTGTGTTCTGCAGTTATCGAATATATAACATTTATAATTGAAAACTTTTTATAGCGAATAAGTATGATTGATCAATTTATTGATTGAATATTAGGAGTAATTATTAGTCATGAGCGTGCAAGGTATCTGCTCCGTTAGATAAAATAAGATACGAGCGCTCAGACTGCCCTTGAAAAGGTGACCGCTTTGATTTGGCCAGCTAAAATGACTAGGCTGTTAGCTGTATAATCACTTCCCAGGGGTTCTGAACCCACTTGAAGCTCATCAAACTCATTATCCACTCACAGGTCTCATACCTATGTGGACTTAATCCACCGAAAAAAAATTGTGATGGATGTTGTATGTTGAGAATCGCTCCTATTGAAGTGCTCATTTTTCATGCTCGATTTTGTATGTTACAGCCTTCATATAGCACGGAAGAGCTCAACCAGGAAATGGCCAATTTGGAAGGTCTGATGAAAGATCTCAACGCAATCACAGCATCTGAATTCGAGTGCTGAATTGACAAGACAAATTCGACGCAAAATTGTGTTTTAGGCGTACTCCCACTCTACGCTCGCATGGGGGATTTATCACCCGCATGGATCAGTTGGCATTCTTGGACAGCTTCAATTTTTCGAAAAACAGCGTGTTATTCTGCATTATCACACCACAAGTTATTTACAACACTCCTAGTTGTAATGTGAGAATGCTCTTGTAGAATGTTGTGTAAACACTTGCCTAATATTTATACCTCGGTTTTATATTTTTATGTAAAATTAACGGAAGCATTGTCTAGAAAAAATAAGTATAGAGTGAGTCTTTTTATATTTTTTTAAGAGAGATTGACAAGTGAGAATGATGAAAGCCAGCACACATTACTCATAAGGCTCCTTTTATATTTAGTGACGATGATGTACAAAGCGCAAAAGTTTATGAATATACAATGAACTATAGCATAGCTCAATATTAGTAGGTATCAATAATGCAATTGGTGGAAAATATAGAAAGTTTTATGTTCACGCTGTGGCATAGTGCTTATATCGCCAATTTTTTTGTCATTGCCATGTTCAATGATCAATGGTGTGCATGATTTTGATATGAGTGGAGTGTATGAGTCAGAAGAGTGGCGGCAACTTGAAGCGATTAGATGCAGTTTACCATAGAAGCCGGTTTTATTTGATTTTGCTTATATTTTTAAACGAGAAGCATGATTGCATAATTAACTAATATGTAAAGTCTAGTACTATTCTAACATGATAGGACGAGCATGTCAATACAAAAATGCACTATTTACAATTTCTTATACACATATTAATGATTTGAATGTAAACAAAAAATGGTACCTGCAAATCGAAAGCAAATAGGATCTTTGGAATTTCAGTTTAAAAATGCAGTTTTCTTGCTCAATCTTTAGATGACATTTGCTAATTTTCCTCAGAAATACAAAACAATTCATGACTTGACAAGACTCAATAACAGAGCTTTATGGTTTCTTATTTTTTTGAATAACTACCGCGTTAGTATTAGAAACTTTTAAAAATGGTTGTATGTGACAAGAATGTTTCTATTTTTTTATTTTTTTTCCTGAGGAAAATTTTATTTTGAACCATTGAGATATATCTGCCGTTATGATCCATATTTCTTTGCTGTTCCTTGAAATCTATTATGATCTTCTCAGCTCTTAAATTTGAGGTTAATCGTACTCAAAAGATTAGCAAAAGCTTACCTTGGTATTCGAGACATTTTACCATACCTCGTTTGATATTTGAATGGTGGCAGGATCACCTCAAAAAATATTTATTTTTTTTCATGAAACAAAGCATTTCATTTCCTATTTATTCAATTACTTTCCTAATTTCAGCTTTAAATATATATACTGTATCTGTCCATTTTCCCCGTTGAACTATTTTTATTTAGTCAGCCCTCCTATATAGATAATTTATGTTTTAGCAACACTATTTTACTTGAAAACTCTTAGGTTATGAAATAAAAATGTATTTAAATAATTTGTATTGATTTGAGTGATATGTAAAATCAAATTGAATTTATTTTTTGTAAATGTAAGTTATTTATAAGTATTGTATATTTTCTTATTTTGAAGGTTCAATATATAAGTTAACCTATTTCATCACTTTATTTTTGATTATATATTCACCTTGAACCATCTACTCTATGTAGATTAACTTTAATTTAAAGAAACATTGACATATCAGAGATTATTCTTATTAGTTTGTTATTGTGCCATCAATTCTTTATTGTAATTTGTTTCCTTGCTTGGTGCAACTAAAATCTATGGTTTAGAATTATTTTCTCGATATTAAATTACTATTTTATACGAGTGCATCACAGTCTACTATAGGTCAACCTTTTTTGAAAAGCAATTTTTTTTGCAAATGCATTACTTTACTTTTTTTAAAGTAAAAGTAAAAGTAAAGTTTGCTGTTGAAAATCAAACTAATCTGTCGAAATTGTGTTGAAAAGATGAGAATGAAACAATTTTTTTCTTGTGTACTAATTTAACGGTACAAACCTTCATTAGTAACTGTCTTCTTATAAGCAAGAACATTTTATTTTAATCTGTGATGTTTTTCATGACGAAATACTTAATGATGTCCTAAATCTGATGTCTAACGATATCCTAACCACAAGATGCTATTCTGGGGGGGGGGGGGGTTGCGTAATGACGTCATCAAAATGGCGGATTTTATGGTGTACAGTTTTATGAAAAGTTTCATAGAACGAAAACCGTTGATGTTAGAGACTTGCAATGAACGGGGTTCGAGTCACAATAGCCCGTTCTACAATTTTTGTTGAAACATTTTGTTACACATTTTGGCCTAAAAAGTCGTTTTCGTTGATAAAGAACATTTTTTGAAAAAATCGTTCATTTGAAATTGATATCAATTTGAATTAATTATGTTTATTGATGAAATGCTATGAACAAAGCTTTTGAAGAATACAATTTTAGATCGATTCCCGTTTAATAGGAGGTTCTATCATTTATGTTTCAGGTTTTATAGGGGGTAAATGTGAAGCGATGCATCTCATATAATGTATCTCCTGGATGCATCTCATCCAGCAGCTCCTATACTGGTATTTTACGTTGAGGGGCAAATGAAGAATATTAAAAACTTACGGGAGTGTATGTGGTAATCAATTTAGTTGTCAATGGTAACTGGGTGGCCCAATTGGCTCTCAAATAATAAATTTTGATTTTGGATCCGAAATTTTGGGTATAACAATTATTTTTTAGGATAATCCAGTCATCCAGCAGTGATGATGGCCTATTGCAAACACTAAATGAGTCTAAATAATTCAATAATAATAATTTAATTATCAGTAGCCTATAATTGAATTGAGGTGTGATTATGATTGGAATGTACTAAATATTACAAATTATTGTATCTTCACTTGATGCATCCACATCTGATTCATTCAATCTCATCAGAAGTGGTGATTTTTATAGACTACATGGTTAGAAGTCAGAACCCAGAACTTATTAACTAATTTGAAATGATAACCTCTAGATTATAGAGCAATGCAAGTGGGTCAATTTTATTGAATTGATTCAAATATAGGCTTTATTTGTCAAGTGCAGGGTTTCTGGTTATGCTCCCAGCAAAAAACTTCACCCCTTGCACTCCCAAAAGAAAGTATTTGCTTTTTGGTCCCACATATAAAGAGGAGGTGTATTCTACAATTGTGACATGCATTCTCTTGACAACTCTTGTATTCTACAAGAATAGCATTAAGTGAGTTGGATATCCTTAGACATCCAAGAAACAAAACATTTAGGTATTTTGCTTTCTTCACGAAGCAGCTCACGAATATAAGGTTTCAACACGTCTCCCGACTAGCTATTGATATATAAAATATAGGTGACTGATTAATCAATTATCGATTATACCAGTGATTCGAAGGTACTATTTATCTGGATTCAAACCAATCATGAGTGTGAAATGCATTTATTTTCGATTACTTTTAGATAAATATAAATTAATAAAAAACAGTCTACACAATAATTTTAGTTTTAATAAACATTATTTTGTGTGAAAACAATCAAGTCTCTTTAAAAGCGCTTCTAAACAGTTATTCAAAATCCCAATGATGTCGAATTCTAACATTATAATAAGCTATTTCTTTTCGTGTACCAAACTATTTATTATGAAATACTTTTGCCAAGATGATAGGAAAATTATCTAGATTGCATGGTTTAATAATATTGTTGTTGTAATTATTTATAAAACTAACATTTTTCGGTTTGGTAATTAACCGGTAATAAGATTGATTGTGCATGAGTATGTTTTGTGCATTACTTAGTACATTATCACAGATTAAACCCAGCTATTGGCTGAATTCTGTCAACTAGAATAATCAAATTGCATTTCAAATTCCATTGTTTGATAAAGAAACACCTAAACTCTCTTTTTGTGGTCTTAGAATTGTCCGTTGAAAAGTACTTTCTCGTGTCTTTAATCTGGTTGAAAAGTACTTTCTCGTGTCTTTAATCTGAATCTTGAAAACTACAAAGGATTTATGATGAATTCAAAATTAAATTGTTTCAGAAATAATGATTAAAAATTTTTTTTATTTCTTGTCATTGTTGAAGGTAGTGAATTAGCTAATCTATCGATTATTACGAGTGACTACTTATGTCTTCAAAAGAAGGTGTTCTCTTACCATAAATTTCCAAAACTGTAGTTAATGGAAATAATTCTATTCTATAATACCATATTCTCTTACCATATCTTTCAGTTGAATATTGAAACTAATAATCTTGAAATAATTTTCTCGTTTGTTATAAAATTGAAAAATACTATTTTGTGAAGACTGAATAATATTACAATAAAAAATTAGTTCGAAACAATTCTCTTTTAGGAGGATGAAATGAATGTATGGACCAGTGAATCGATTTGGAGGCTATAAATATAAAATGTATTCGATTACTCCCGATTAGGTTCTGTCCCCACTTGTGATCAGTTTATGGAATCAGTTACAAAAATTGAAGCTAGGCGTACTGATGTAACTCTGCTAGCTCAGTATGGAAAGCAATCGCAAACTACCTCACTCCTCGTTTGCTTAGTACGCTTTGGACTAAAACATAACTTTGCGTGCGGTCTGGAGTCACCTTTAGTCGAAATTGACGAAAAGGATTTCACATGCTCTCACAAAACTCAGGCATCATGGGCGCAAATACTTTCATAACATCATATAAATGTAGCCATACAGTGGCATCGTATTTGCGCCCGTGATGCAACAAGCTATAGGCGCAAATAGGAGTGTTACATTTTATATAAATAGTGTAATTACTGTTCTCACCATGTAATTAGTTGAGCGCTGTGAGTACGAAAACACTTTAATTAGACAGTTTGAAATTATAATATCTTACATCCATTAATAACATTTTTCAAAACAGATCAGAATTCATAATCTTAGAAGATCAACAGGCTCAGTTTTGTGAAAGTTCAGTATCAAGTCGGCTGTGATTTCCAGTTACATTTTGAGTCAAAATACAGCCTAAAAATCACAAACGACGACTTCTTGTCATTCGTATGGATTTTCTAAGGTTATGAATCTGTTTGAAAAATTTAGTCTGAAAGGAAAGATGTAGTCACGTAAATAAGATTCTTTGAAATTGAATAGTAGTGTCTAGTTGAAATAAATAAGGCGTTTTCGTATATTCAATTCAATTTTTCTTTGAACATTTACCAATATTCAGAGAAGTTTGTACATTATAAATATACGAAAATACAGCTTATAAATCAAATAGGTGCAAATTCCTAATACATTTTACAAATTATTAATTACATTGGAGCTCCAGTTATCTGAGCCCCGATTTACTGAGTTTCTGATTAACCGAGGTGCAGTATAATGAGGCGAAATTGTTTCGTCAACATGTACAACAGAGCCCTAATCACAGTTCTTTTCTATTCATCAATAGATTAAAATAATATGAATAGAAATGTACAGGGTGGCGCACAATATGATCCCACATTTAATTTGGTAATTATTGATGTGTTCTATGTTGGCAGACTTGAAAGCAGTTCATGCAAATTAGTTCCTTGGTGAACGAATGATTCCTTCTTTCAGACATTTGTTCCAAGATGGCCAACAAAGGAAACCCATTCGTTAATGTTGTTTGTCATTAGTTAATTCGGGTAACACTTTGATTTTGTACGGACACAAAGTCGTTTACATGCAATTTGCTGGACAGATCGCCTAGACTGGGAAACTCTGCTATCGCTCTTCTTGACGACTTCAGCTTGTCCCGTCTTTAGCTCTCCACCAAAATCTATTCATTACGAGCATCACAATTTTTAGTCGCGCTGATCAACAGATAGTATTTATTTTTTTTCAATTCAATTCTTTATTTTTCTTTCACCAGTCATTACAACTGACAATTAACTTACATTTAAGAAAATACAATAAAATATAAAAATTCTAACACATTAACAAAATAACAGTAACATATGGAGTGAGAAATGACCTAACCAACTATGGTTACATGTACTAGGATAGGTCAGGTTAGGGAATCGGTAAGGATAAGGATGGGATAAAAAAGGTTGGATTGTATGGGAAAAACTATTCATCTTGGAAGAAAGCTCACAATCTGAAAAAGTATCTATGTCTAATCCAATATTAGATTGTCAGTCATCTTGGAACAACGAAGGTTTGGTTGACGGAATCATTCGGTCACTGAAAAACTACTTTCCATAGTGCTGTCACGTATGCCTACATAAAACAAATCAATAATTACCAACCTAAAGAATTAAGAAGAAAATAAATGTTGGATCATATCGTGCGCCACTCTGTATTTGAGATAGTCTCACTCACAGCATTTGCATTGCTACAGCGCATTGCACCTAGTGATAACTAAAAAATTATTTTTTCACAATTTGGTCACGTTTTTATTCATTCCCCTATTTTACTTCTCCCGTAAGGGTCTCCCCACCACGAAAAGCCATACGAATTTACTTTACTTTACTACTCCAGAGTCCGAGTTTTCGATTATCCGAAGTACTATTACCTCGGTTAATCGAGGCTCTACTGCACTTAAAATATTGCTGTTTGCAGATGCAGTGAATGATCACAATTGGGTGCAGGACCTTAATCACCTTGAATATAAAATCATGTGTTAGTATTTTTGTGATTGATCGAGTGTTTTTGCGTATGCTGTAGATTCGTCATTTCAAAAATGAAATCAAGTACAATAATAAGTATCTTGTGTCACTGAAATAATTCCTCGGATTGTGTGCATCGTTCTATGTAGCTTATTACTTACAGTTGTTCATATTTTATAGACGTTTTCCAATATTTAGATCAATATTTTTCGATGAAGTTAGTCATTTTACTTTATTTTCCAATCATCTCGTTATTTTGGTATAAAACTCACTAAGAAATCATTTATTAACGTTTTTTTTTATTCTCAAATTAGAATTTTTCCTGGTTTATTAAATATCAAATTTTTACACACGATTTCTATTGAAAATGCTTGTTTTTTCCCCAGAATTCTAATGCTTACTTTCTTTGGAATTGAAAACCACTCACAAAGTTCAGGATTAGTGACACTTTCAGTGCTCAATAACAACAAGAAAATTAATCCAACCAAATCATACATCATTTTCATCTTCCCTATATTCATACTAATTTTCAGTTTTTGAAATTGGATAATACTTTATAGAGTGCATTTATTCGAATTTATTGCATTATTTATGTGAGCTAGATAAAGTTTACTAAATAAATTTGCTTGGGTGTTGTATCAGGGTTTACACTTTATTATTCCTACGTGTTCTTTTAGGAGCCACATTAGTCATTTTAATAGCATAATGCTTTAAATATTTAAAAAGCATATTCATTCTATATACATAGTAATTTACATAGACTAATGTATGTGTTTTCTACACTAAGTGCTGTAGTTGATATATAAGTAGATATCTCGATATAATTTCAAGCCTCATCACTGCCTTATGAAAAAATGATACATCCCATTTTTTTTCAATAGTATTTCATAGGCCTAAGATTATTGTATTTATTGATAGTAATGTTTTATTTTATTGTTGATTGAAGCTTGGTCTTTACACCTTTATCTGCAAATAGAATACCGTATAATGCTTTTTTTTATTCAACATACAATTTCTCATGTTTCACTTTTGTTCACTTGAATGGTTTGGTCATCACATTCAATCTTAATGCGGACGAAAGTAATTTTCGAAAGGATTTGAACAGTAAGACGGTCAATCTGAAATACACTCAAAGCGAACACAATTTTAACAGTACAGAAAAAATTTAGTGTTAATCATATTATTCCTTGAAATGTCTATTCCGATCTGGTTCAGGTCAATGATGGGTTTAATCAGAAACAATTTAGTTCTATTTATTAAAATTAAAACAGTTGTTTCCAACCATGTGATTAAGATATACTCCATACTTTAATTCTTACGCAGCTTTGATTTGTTGTAAAACTTCACTTTGGAGATCAATTAAATAATAATATTATAAACTTAGGTTATGTCATAACTTACTTAGGGTACATACTTTCATGATTGATTTTCTGAAAAACATTTTTTGCAGCTGAAATATTCTTATGGTTAATACTCTTCACTGCCGCATAAGTTTTTTTTGTGCCTCAATAATCATGTGAATGTCAAATTGTATAGAATATTGTGAACGATGTCTGCATTCAATGTATATTGGCTCAGTGATTATAGGTGATATGTCTAAAGACTGAATTCCTATAGTCCGCAATTCCTTCATAAGAAATACTGAGAAGCAACTGCTAAAAATAACGTAATTTTAAAACTCCAGTTTTTTGCATATTTATTTAAGATTTTTCTTTGCTAAATTTTCATAGAGTAAACTGTTTCCCATTTTCGTATGGGATTCACTACACTATCATAATTAGGACTGAAAATTTACATTATAATTTCAACCAATTAACATAACTCATAATTTAGACGAATTATTTTTTGTAATTATGATTTAATTAGTAATCAATTTGTAATTATCGTTCAGTGAAATAATATCATTTGTAAGATCTTTGTTTATCGTTAAAGTAAAATAATTTTTTATTAGTATCAAGTACTGTACTAATTATGTTTAAATTATACAATTAACAGCTGTGTATTTATTAATACTCAAATATTATTTATATTCGCAAATACAATGATAGGAAATGAAGTTCTTGTGATAGTGTAGAAATCATTTCCTGTTAGGGTCGGTCTCATTCTATAATTATTTTCTCGAATTCACTGCAATTAAAATTTAAATTTCGCTTGATGCAGTGGATTTTTATGGTGTGTTGTATATCTTGGATTTACCTCATGATTTTTACTCTCTAATGACCAAGATTTAATGATACAATTATTAAAATAATGGTAACTGAGAGTCTATTAGAAAAGCATTATTATTTGTTGAAAATCATAAAGTGCGTGTTATTGATGTGAAGAAAATTTTAAATTATTAAGAAATAAGTCACTTGATACTCAGACATAGTTCACAAAACACGCATCGTACGTAATTTGTTCATAGGTACCGGTATTTGTACAGTATTTTGATTTTTTATAAAATCTTGTAAATAAACTTTATATATCAAATAGGCTATGTGTATTCATTGATCAACTGTAATTGAACCTAATACTTAAATAGTGGCATCACAATCTAGAAATATTTTACAGAATAGCCAACTATTGGTTGGTTAGCAACTTGTTGGAATAGGTAATCTATTGGAGAGTTTGATCTTTGAAAATGTCTAATGCAACTTAAGTTTAATTTCCTTAAATTGAATTTTAATTGAAATTCGTACCTAAAACGCTTCTGTCGCTTTCGGTCGTGGGTTCGAATCCCGCTCCTCCGTCTGGCTTCTATGTGTTATCATCATTCACCTCATTACTCACGCACAAGTCTTGAATTCATTTTGGCATCATCAGAATTAAAAAAAGGAATCACCATTGCAAAATAACGCTAATATTACCAAATTAGCAGATGAAAAGGAACAAAATATGGCGGCACTCATCAAGTGTAGAAAATAAGATAGCCTAGTACAGCCCAATTTCAAAGAATTATTTTCAAAACAGCTACCGTCGCAACCAAAACCTCTCCTTTACATGAGAGCTGTTCAGCATCATTTGACAATAATTGAATGAAATTTCCACAAATGCCTTTCAGGATCGAGATAAGAACTTGACTTTGCAGGATGCTGATGAGATCAGTGCTGAGGTAGCCTAATTGCGTCTTGCGTAGGAGAAGTAGAATACACGCTCTATATTTTCGCCCGACCTTATCAAGAAAATTTCAAATTTTCCTCAATCTTCAATGATTATTTCAGGGCTTGATAAATTCTCATTCACAAGAGGTGAAGAGAAAATGAGTTCGTTTTGAAGGAACTGACAAATATACAGAAACATAATTTATCAATTTCGAATTCCTCAATGTGCTATTAACTTGTGCTAGTCCTCAAAACTAACTTGTAAGGCCAATTCTGAAAGGAGTGCTACTGTGCAGAGAGGTTACTGTAGTCTAGTGGCTAAGGCGCCCGACCGGCAATTGGGAGGTCCGTAGTTCGATTCCCGGCGGTGACTGATATTGTTGTACAGTATCATTCATCGATTTCCATCAGCTATTCAATTCTGTTGTCAATATCCGACATTGCGGAAGTCTTCAATATAAATTAATAGCACATTGAGGAATTCGAAATTAATAAAATGAGTGCTTCTTTTGTTATCGGCCTTTGAATTGCTTTCAATTTTTTAGTACGTTTTATAAAACCTTCATTTTTCAAAAATTGATGTATTTTTTCAAAAATCGAAAAACTGTCTTACCCTCGACAGTCCTATTGAGATATTACAAATTAAGAGGCATAAAATGAATACTTTTGTCTAAACTGCTGTAAAATAGTTTGTACTGCCAGAAGAATTTCAACTACCATTATAACGAACTTCAGGAGATCCTAATGAGACTGCCGACAAACACAGCCCTTTTTATAGGTATGTCTTGTTCCATAGAGTTCTATTCAAGATCTTTCAATTGACAATATTGTCAAAACAGATAAGCGGTCATCTAGAATACCCTCGAAAATATCAGAAGCACATCTGACTTATAAGAGTAAAAGATGGCGTCAAGACGAAAAAAAGAAAGGAATAATGAACGTTGATTTGTTTATTTTATGACCCTTATTCAAACAAGCTATTCATCATCATTTCCAGCCACAATATTGCCTAGAGTTGGTCTCTAGGCTATCATCATCATTGGACTCCCACCCCCGACCGACCCTCTATTTACGTTACGGTACTTTTTCAAACAAGTACAGTAATATTGTTATTAACGCAAAATCCCTATTTTCTTTATTTAGACTTAAATCTAAAAACAGTTCTTGGATTTCTTGTTCAATAACGATCTGCGTTGTTAATATCAACTTTTTATTGTCAATTTTAACGACTTGCAGTCAGTTTTAAATTGTGAATATACAATAATTGTACTCACACTTGGCCGAACGTTTTCGAGTTATGGAAACTCATCTTCAAGGCCAGTTAAATTTACAAAAAAGTTACTAAAAACAGTGCTGTTGAATGTATTTGGTTTATTTAACATTCTCTGATGGAGAGTTCCCAAACCCCCTCACTCATCAATAACCCCCCCCCCCACAACGCCAATAAATGATAGCTGACGACGCCAATGCATTAAACAATCATCTAATGTAAGACTTGCATTATTTGAATTACAAACAATACTTTCTTGAATGTTATCACTGGTAGGCTACATCTCACTTGGATGAGACAGAATGTAAAAAATGCATAGCATTATTCTCTGATTGGATGATTATTAATTATATAAAGAAAGGCAAGATACAAGATACATGAGTGAAGACAATGATCAATGGGGCCTCATCCCTCAGCTAATGTAAGCCTCGCTTTACAGTATTTGGGTTTCAGACTATATTTTCATGAATTTTCTCACTGGTACATCTTACTTGGGTGAGACAGAATGTAAAAATAGTATAGCACTAATCTCTAATTGAATAATTGTTGAGAAAAAAGAGAAGGACAAGATACATGCAGTGGCGTAGTCAGGATTAGATTTCGGTGGGGGGGTGGGGCTCATTATGGGTGGGGGGTCTGGGGGATAGGAGGGTCCGGAATTTACTAATATCTGTGGCTATTTAGAGTCAAAATCCTTGAATTGAATCTTTCCATACATAATATCTTATGTACTGAATCTAAAAATTAATACAATGAAAATAAATAATTGCAAGTTTATGAAAATACAATTCAAATAAACATGAAAAAAAACATACCCTTTATAAGTTTCACATAATGTATGTCATTAGCCTAAAACGCACCTGACCCAAAATTTTTACACGCTTGCATAAAACTTGCATTTATTTGTGTGTTTTCATTTATAAAATCCCGATTTCATGAACTTTGGGTGCGTTTAGGCTAGTGGGTTATACTGAATTTTAACTTCAAAACTAAATTTTCTACAAGATGAGTTTATTCAGAAAGGTGATTTATCAATAATTAACTAAATTAATCCACTTCAAACTTGAAAAATTGCGTTTTATTTAATGTAATATCTTAATAATTACAGTAGTCACAGTTTTCTAACATTTTTTTTCGATTTCACAGTTCAATTTAAATCAAAATTATCTATTTGAGCACCTAAAGAAAGAATGTAGCAGTTTCTATATGAGTGAATATTGAGACAATATTTTAACAATACATTAATCTCACTATAACTGTAGCTATATTCTATTACACAATCAGGGTTTCTGTATTCTGTTCGTTATAATACAATAATACAGTGATAGAACCCTTCGGCTTTAATAAGTCCTTATCTATTAGTTATTTGAGATTTTTTTATTTCTGAAATTTCGGGCTACGCCACTGGATACATGATACATGACAAACTGCTAGTGTTAGTACGTGTATAGCTTCCACAATTTGTCATCTCTGGTTCCAATTTTCATAATTACCATTTTAATTTCTTCTATTAGATTCAGTTCAGTCTCAAGCGGATTGTTGTTCTCAGTCACACATGACTGAATCGGTGTGCGCGATCGCGATGTGGCTTGATTAACGATTTAGACAGGTGCCGCATATGCTATGCATGCTTACTTGGGTTCTAGTGTGGTGGTGTGATTTTCATTGCTAACACTTAAGTTTGGGCTGAGCTAAGGAAATAGGACAGCCAGCAGGGTGTGGCCGTTGGAATGGCTTCCAAAGTTGCTATCCTGTCTTAATTACAGTCCTAAACTAACGCCACCTCCACCCTCCACCCTGCACCGCTTTCATGGAGATCTCGCCTCAGCGTCATGACATTTCAACGGTCACTAAATTCCTTTGTCCAAACACCAAGATACGGCAACATTCCGCCGCTACTAGGTAACCCACACCTAACCGGAGTCAAGCGATCCCCGCACAACTCCATGACTAGAAATGCATGCAGTTTTGGAGTTTGGTGACGCGCTATTGAAAAAAAAACCTCTTCTCACCACCATTCTAGGCAACAAATATCCGATTGTCTTATATTGTTGTAATCTGCATAAATTGACGGTCAATTTTATATAACTTATTTATTGAATATCTTGTTCAATAATGCAGTTTTAGCGTTCGAAACAATTGAATGCACTATATCACAAGGTTTCAAAGTTCATCCACCTGAAACCTATGCTCATAGATCAGAATAGATTTTCTCCGATAACACATGGGAAGTTCTAGGAAACCCAGGTACATTTTGTCATGGCCATACCCTAGCCCAGCGGTTCCCAACCTTTTTTCTTCTGCGTACCCCTTAGACCATATTTTACAGACATAGTACCCCCAAAGTCCTAACTACTTTTTTACTTTACTATTCCAATATTACAGAGGGTTTAATGCCCATTTATTGCAATATTTGAACAACATATTGACGCCTATGAATGGGAATTCAGCTAAAGAAATAAAATAGTAATTAACACAATAATTTCTGCTGAACACCGATTTCTTTTATTGAGGACATTGAATGTAATATGTTTAGAGATGAATATTAGAATTCAAATTTCAAAATGTTACTAAAATATAGCCTACACAGAAGTGTCAGAATAGAATACATTATAGATAGAATAGTCGCACAACAGAAACTGCTCACCACTAGCATAGAACAACCATTCCTAAGTCTATGCCACTAGACAATGAACATCCGCCATTATGGATTATTTTTTGCGTACCCCAAACTAGGACACTGTGTACCCCTAAGGGGTACGCGTATCCCAGGTTGGGAACCGTTGCCCTAGCCATTGAGAAACAAAATATCAAAGAATTCCAACAGGCAATATTAATTGTGCTGGCAACGCCAATATTAATTATCTAGCTGTGAAAGTTTTTTCATTTTGATGCAATTATTCACTGTATGAACCTGTCCTTTTTTAATTGGTAATAAATCTTTCTTTCAGACAATAATTCATAAATTCTCAAAAGAGGCAGTTGGATCAAAACATTTTGTACCGTTGAAACTACTTATAGCAACTTATTTTATTTGAAAATCTTTATAATAAGGGGTGCCCACAGGGGAGGGGGGAGCTATGACGCAGACTGCGTCATTGAATTCTTGGGGGGAGTTCCAAAAAAGTTTGGGGGGGCGGGGTAAAGTTGATAGAAACTGCGTTTAACATGACAACATTCTAAAATATATTACGAAGTCACCAGATAGAATGTCAACTAATGACAATAGATTATAACTATAAATATTATTATACTATTGAATATGAATTAGCTAAAATAGTTAGGTTTAGGATTTGTGCAGGAAGTTGTTACTCAAGCTTAGTGAGAAGTAAGAGCTGAGAGGGAGGGGCACGGAATGGCGCCACTACTGTGATAGACACCTTTTTTACCTTTACAAAAAAATGCTACCTACGTAAAGAATCTCAAGAAATATACATAATTTTGTATATTATCAACTGGGTTTGAATTTTTTCAATACCTATATAATTTTTCAATACCTATATAAATAATACCAATATAAATACCTAAATAAATCTTCATTTAGCTTTAGAAAGAATATGGGGGGCTTATTTTATCGCATTTTTTGGGGGTGTCATATTTATGGGTGGGGCTGGTGATAAATTTAGGAAGGGGGGGTGGTTCATGAGGCTTGAGGGGGTGGGCACCCCTGTTATAATATAGCAACTCTCGTTATTTACAGTTAACTCTGTATTCATGTCTACATCTATTAATTACCCTGGTAATTGTCTATTTACTCTTAACATTGAAAATGCATTACTAAAGTTAGCAATTCATAATTTAGGCTTATTCGAAATTATCGGTTCAAACAAATTATTTCGCTTTATTCAAATTGAACAATTTGTATCTATGTTGTGGACTCGCGCCCCGTTCCTCTATTATAATATATTTTATCTACGACCATGTCATAATGTATACATTACAGTTTCACAATTGATGCCAGAACAGCTGTCTTTTCAAAATGCTTTTTGAAACCCGTTGCATAATGAGCTCATTATAGTACAGGTTCTACATTATAACACGGGTTCTGGACCAATCAGAAGCATTTTTGATGGAATCAATATCGTAATTCAATATTGTGAAACTATCAGCTGATTTCATCAAACTGCTACACCAGCTGCTTTAACCTAACAATCTACTATAACTTCTCGTATTTGAGATGAGAGGTTAGGTATCTCTGACAGTCACAGGTAAAATGAAATTGTTTTAATTAAATGTATACTAGTGGTCGTAGATGAAATAGTGTATGCAACGATTTTATTTGGCCATTAAAGCACTCGTGAGATATTTATAACACTCGCATTCGCTCGTGTTATAACTTACATCTACCTCGTGCCTTAATAAGGGTCAAAATAAAATCGTTGCATAAACTACTATAGAAATACAAATGAATATTTTTTAATTTAAATGTTCATGAAATATTGAATATCCTAGTATTTATTATAAAATTATATCATTTTTATAAATGTTTAATTTTTGAATTCCAATGAACAATTATTTATTACTAATTTTAATTATTAATTTATTGTTTATTATTAACAAACAATTACTTTTAGACCTGGAGAATAAAGGGTAGAAGGAGGAAAGGGAAATGAGAAAAAATAAAAAACTAATTTGGAGAAGAAAACAAATAACAAAAAGAATAGTAGAAGAAGAGGAGGAGGATGAAGAGGAGGAGGAGGAGGAGGAGGAAGATGTGGAAGAAGAAGAAGAAGAAGAAGAAGAAGAAGGATAAGGAAGAAAGAGACTAATAAATTAATTGTGTAAATGGGATAAGTTCAATTGAATCGGGCTACCAGCTACTAGAGTAATGAAAGAATAGCATGCAGAAGCATGCAGTGATAGATGGACCTGAAACTCATTAACCTATTTCATGACATGGAGTGAATTTTGCCTAATAGAGGAGGAAAAAGCTTGTATTGTGTGTGAAATAAAGAACTTTTAACGAAGCATAATTATACATTTCTATGCATTTTAGAAAAGTATCAGCTTTTAGTATTTAGAGATATGAAATTTCAATTTTAGAGTCACTTATAGGATGGCAATCTATGTGTGTCAACATATCTTTGGATGCTGTATATTGATAATTGTGATTTTTGAAAAAATATCGCCCCAAAAGTGAAAATTATAGTTATTGAGGCTTTCTGTGTACCTTGACAGCAGCAGTTTCTGTACACCAGGGGTGCCCACAGGGGGGGGGGGGCTATGACGCAGACTGCGTCATTGAAATTCTTGGGGGTGTTCCAAAAAACGTTTGGGGGGGGGGGGGGTGGTAAAGTTGATTGAAACCGTGTTTAACGTGACGACATTCAAAAATATATTACGTAATCACCAGATAGAATGTCAATTAATGACAATATATTTATAATTATTATTATTTGTCCTACTTCTGCCAGTAGTGCCGAATTTAATGTATAGATAGTTTTGTTTGGATTTGGTATTTACTTTAAGTATGTATGTTCTTTGTTTTGTTTCATTGTTAATGTTTTTTGTGCATATGGCAAATAAAATGAATACTATTGAATATGAATTAGCTAAAATAGTTATGTTTAGGATTTGTGCAGCAAGTTATTCTTCAAGCTTAGCGAGACGCTAAAGTGGTGTGTAAAGCGAGTGCTCTGAAAGTGGTTTATACAACCTTTACTCTCCTTAACAGTTACTAGTTGATCAGCGGAAAGAGCAATGAGTCGAGTTAAAATTATCAAAAACTGACTCAGATCAGCTATGGGAGACTCATGGTTTCCCAATCTAATGGTTCTTGCTGCAGAAAAAGATGTAATTGAGTCTATTTCTAACGAAGAAATAATTGAAAGGTTTTCTGTATCCTCATCCCAAAGACAAAAACTGCTATGTAGGGTAGAGATAGATTTAATAAGCTTAAAAGGTGCCTAGCTAACTTGTAGATGGTCACAGCCTACAAATTTAAAATGTTTGACTTCAAACTGTTGATGTTTTTCATGTATTTTACGATAACTACTTACTAATAAGTAAGAACTGCTGTAGCAAAATTAACTAAGGAAATACTAAAAATGACTATGAATTCAGTTCTAATTTTTTATTTTGTTTTTGAGACACTTCTTTCGATTTTGTTTTGCAAATAACTATAATAACTATACATGAAATGTGTGTCTTTTATGTACCGTACTTCATCCATACATAAATTCTCCCAAGATATGACTAAGGGGCTTATTTTTCGCATTTTTTTGCGGGGGGGCCTCATTTATGGGGGTGCGTCATGAGGCTTGGGGATGCCAAATTTTGGGGGGGGGGGGGGCTGGTGCTATATTTAAGGGGGGGGGGCTGGTGCTATATTTAAGGGGGGGGGGCTGGTGCTATATTTAAGGGGGGGGTGCGTCATGAGGCTCAGGCACCCCTGTGTACACATTGAGAAAATCTATTTTCATATTGTATCAATTACATGTGACCAGCTACTTGGCTAAGGGGGAAACGTTTTTCACCACGTGGCGAAATTTTCTTAGGGCTTTATAGAATATCTTTATTTATCATCCATGTACATCATCACATTGCAGTAGAATGAAGAGGAAATAACAGGCTTTACAGCCCAAAACTGCTTCCTCTTCTACATTTCAATACAGAAATGACCAAATAAAGGTTGTCTAGAAGTCACAGTTTCACTATTAATTTTCACTAGAGAAAAAATATTTAATACAGTACTATATTTACTATTACTATTATATAGTACTAATTTTACATACATTTCATATTAGTATATAGTAATAATAGTTATAGTAAATATAGTAAAAACTAAAAAAGTACCAGAATTCTAGAGTTTAGACTGTAATAGACATTGTTTAATTTCAATAAATGAAATGGTAATTAAATAATTAATTCAAATAAACTAATATTGAAATCACAAATTGAATTTAAATTTGATTTCATAAACTAATCTATAGAATAATTATGTATACTATTACTGTATATTCTATTAAATTCATAAGAGAAGTGCTAAATGTTGAGGCTTGAGTGTAATGCTGGAAAGCGAATAAATGCATTGTTCACAGAAACATAATCAGAGTTTAATACACAGTTCAAGCGCATGAATTTCACCTTTTTTACCTTGCATTTTACCTTGAGAATGTCTACTTTTTTCGTTAATTTTTGTTCAGCATTTCTTTGTCTCGTAGCGGTCTGCTATCATCTAAAGTTATTGACAAAAACTCGACTTTCAACAAGAAACGAACGCTGCGGCGGCATACATTGAAGGAAGAAATAGTGATCAAGCGCGAGACAATTGCGGCTCTGGTAGCGCAGCCGGTTGGAGCGCATGTCTGTGATAAGATAAGGCTCTGACTGTCTTTATTTCCTGCAGCCTTGGGATCGAATCTCATTTAGCCATAGATGTATGAGAATCATTCACCTCATTACCACCGCACAAATCTTTTGACTCATGTGGACAACATCCGCAATAAAAAAAATCGCACCTTAAAAAGAAACAAATTGATTTAAAAAGTAGCCAAAAACTGAAATTTCACAATTTTTAATTTGAGAGGGATTTTTCAAATTCAGTGGACGTCGAACACTCCAGCGCAGTCTCTCTGTAAAAAGTCAACTTCCAGTCATCAATTTTTGTTCCTGATTTTGTGAAGACATTAGTGGCGTGAATCAATTTTCTTCAATTGAATAAATTGAATTATTCATTGAACGGCTGGAGAATTAATTCAATCAATTGTATCACTTTTGAAATCAAATATCCCGATGATGAGAATATTCTGGAGGAAAATCATGATCAAAAATGGCATTTGCAGAGCAGGAAACGTGAAATGAGAGCGCCATAATAATCATCAACTTCATCATCATTAAACTGTGGGAAATCAATATTTTAAACAGAATATCCATATACCCGTTTACAGGAACAATGTAAACCAATTCAAATCGACCGTCGATTTATCTTTTGAAACTTGCACTTCATTTTTAGAATTCAAAGCTACTAATTGAATTTAATGATGATTAAACTAATAAAACGAAAATGAAAATAGGGATTGTTGATACAGTTGCAGTTTGATAATTACTTTCTAAGCCTTCTCAGTTACATTCCTCTATAAAACCGGATTAATTAACAAATGAATAGGTTTCATTCTCAACAGAGCGGCGAGGTGAGGAATTCACTGTGCAAGACAGTTTTTATTAAAGTTCACAGAAATTGGAAACAGTCTCGCAATGATAAAATAATATTACGGATTATAGTAATTGGAAAATTTCTTCAGAAATAACATTACTTTTCGAAAAATATCATCCAGAAATAGAATTTCTAATGGTACAAACATCTTGATCTATAACGAAAGGTTTTAGGCACAAAATGAAGCGGAAATAATAATAGTTTTTGATCGATTTCCAACTGTACATCTTGATCTATAACGGCCAGATAATGTAACGGTATTATTCGAGTTCCTCAAAAAATAATGGTAGTTTCTGATCGAAAAAGACGAAATTCTTTAGAAATAACTGCTCTTTTCAAGAAAAATCAATCAAAAACTTTACCTCTAATGGTAGCCACTTCTTGATCTACAACGATACTTTTCGATTAAAAAAAGATTATTAATAATTATGTAGAATGTTGCTGTGCAGTAGATATTATCTTCTGCACAGCAAGATTCTACATAATAATAGTTAAAAAATGGATATACACAACAATTACAAAAAATATTTTTTATGAAATGTAAGTTAACAGTAATAATTATAGAGTTCTTCCAAAATAATGGTAGTTTCTTATTGAAAAAGACAAATTTATTAAAAAATAATTGTATTTTACAGCTTGATATTTGTTGATATATGACTATTGTAATTAAATCATTTCTACAAGAACGGCAGTTTCCGGTCAAAAAATAGGAATTTCTGTACTTCAATAGCTGTACTTTTCAAGCAAAATCTACCAAAACCGCGAATCTTAACGGTACTTCTTGCGGTTGTTGAAGAAGATGTAACATTGTGTATCCAACACGATGCTAGCAAGTTGCTTATAGCTTACCCTGAAACTTTATTCTGGAAGTTCATTAAAATTTAATGAGTATTTAGGGATGAGATTTTTCCATATAAATTAAAACTGTGAACTTGATTTATCTATGGTGATCGTCAATACTGTACCAATAAGAGTAGTTACATTTTAAGTGTTTTGGCGCACCAAGCTGGCGCAACATTGACCTTTGACCTTGACCCCTTTGGACCGGAAGTAAACCCCCCGCCCCAAAAATTACCGAAGCGAAAAATTAAAAAGCGGCCTCGTCCATCCAATGGTCATGCTTGCTTTTCAATCATGCTGGTATCAACTTTAACTTATCTTATAATGGTAATGTCGGTCACTTTTGCTTCTGGTCGGGGGAGTAGGGGTGCGTTTCTGACTTTAAAAGAGCCAGATAACCGGTCAGCCATAATGTTAAGATGGGGATAGCGGTTAACGGAACTTACACCCACATTCTAATGATGGAAAGTTATATATAATAGGAATTGAAGGTATATATACACCAAAGATATAATATGTAGTGTAATATATGTTGTGTATATCTGTGGCATTCATCACCGCGACATAATATCGGTGTTTATGATTCTATTTCAATTTTCTGCATCGAGGGCGGTCAAGTACCAAGACCAACCCCCTCCCCACAGATAGGGCTTTCGGGCTGGCTCAGGTGTGGTGTCAGAGTTATCAGGTCGCACCTGAATAAGTTCAGGTCCTCTATTGTTAGGTAGCCGGGACTGACAGCTCAACGTGGCCTCCAAAACACGGGAGATGCCCGAGGTAAACTCTTTCGGTCAGGACTAGGATCGAACCCGAGACCAGCACTTAACCAACCCTCTCGGCTACTGCCACTCCACATTTGAAACTGAAAACAAGCATTTCTTATAAACTCCTCAGTAACAAGTATTTTTTTGCGAGATTTGGTTGATAGTCACAGAAATATGATGGTAAAATTCCCTAGTTTTGTTAAAGCAAGAAAAAATAATTCTTATCCAACCCCTTTGGCTGAATTTATCAAACTATCCAAAACGACTATACAGAACCATTAAAAAGTGATTTTTCGAATAGAACTTTCAATATTTAGTTTACATACCTTAGTGATAGGATAGCTACACGTTTTTCAAGTAAGTAGTTAGGCAGTTATAAATAGCTGTAAAAATATCCTCCTGATGTTAGTAGCCGTTAACCCTTTCCAGTTCTGAACATTAGGCAAATTTATATTAAAACCTTACTTATTTTCATCTATAATAATAAGGAGACTTTATTTAGACAGCTTCAACCCAATTATCAAACCAGAAACCAAAACATGATCCGTTTTCATAATCCAGCTATTAATAGTACTTTGCAGGGACACAATTCATATTTTATAGCACACTGGTTATATAGAAATATCCCCCTGAAATAATCCAGGCTGAGGTTAACAGTGTCAGTGTATTTGCGCGTAGGGTGAATGAGTGGCTGCTACGGATTGGCTGGCAGGAAGCAGAAGCCTTGATAAGGTCACCTTACGTGTAGTGTCAATATATAATTGGCAGAATGAAATTACCTCAGACTAACATCTTATTTTCTTCCTTCTTCTTTTTTTCTTGTATCCGTTGTTGAGAGTCGGATGTTCTGGTGTGTATTTTTCCTTTTGGTGTGCATTTTTTCTTTTAGTGTGTAAATTACTATAGTATCTGAGTTTGTATCTCTAGTAAATTAATTAAATTTTTTTATTGTATACTGAATTTATCTCTTGGAATTGCACTTGTATGGTACTTAGACAGATGAGGACCGCTCCCACTCACAGACTGACAGTCTTTGTGGGTTCATTTATTCTATAATATGTGATGTACTGTACTTGTGTTTTATTGGGAACTTTAGCTGGACTATGTGAGTAGTGGTGTATAGAGACTTCAGCCTACCCAATCACAAGCCTGCATTTCAAGGCCACCCCCCCTTAGGCCACGCCCCCCTGGCCAATGGGAGAAGACCACGCCCCTGTAGGGGGGAGTTAGTCGTCCATTTTGTAAATTTTTGAGGCACGCCATTGGCTGCACATGTTGGAGTGGGGGTCCGTTTACCCCCCTCAAGCCCCCTTGGCCTGCCCCCCTTCAAGCCCCCCTGCCACTGTCCAAAGGAAAATGGCCGCGCGCCCACGGCCATGCGCCCACGGTCTTTTTCCTTTTTTTTAGGCTTTGCCCAAACCTGTACTGCATGAATTTTTCTTTTTTTTTTTCTAGGTATTTAGCAACTGACCCTGGGGCGCCGCCCCCGACCGCGGGCCCCCCGTCCGCGTTCTTGAGTCTATTTTGTGATTATGTAGGCATCACCCAAACCTGTACTACATGAAAACAGCCATTTTGAATTGTTTCCACTTTTTCTCTTTTTTTTTTAGGCTTTGTCCAAACCTGTACTGCATGAATTTTTCTTTTTTTTTTAGGTGGGGGGATAAGGTTAGGAGAGAAAAAAATGAATAACCTTGTTTAAAACATCCATTTTGAATTGTTTCCATCTCCAGCAGGAGACAAGAATCAAGTTTAAAAAAATAAAACAAAGAAAATAAGAGCGAAGCCTTGAGTCATATTTTGTTTGCAGAACAAAGAGCCCGACCGGCGTATCAACGCGATTTATGTTGATGAGAAGAAAAAAGAACACAGGACCTGCTCCGTGTCAAGCGGCAGATGCCGTAGAACTGACTTGCCGATCTGAACGTTAGTCGGTCTTCGGCTTCCCCACCCAACGTCAATCGCTACCGCCTGCTGTCGCCCAGTTTCCTTTCCACTTGTCCGCAACCCACAGCATGTTTTCGGCCTGTCTGCACACTAATTCGCATTCTGCTCGCCCGACAGAACGCTTCGTGTCGCAGCTCTCAAAAATCACAACCCACAGCATGTAATCGGGTGTCCCCTTTCTACGTTATTCGTAGCTCGCCCGGCAGACTAGTTCCTACTCCTTCAACCTACTGGATTGGTTACCAGCTTTTCTGGCAAAACTGGTTCCAGCCTGCACAACGTTCGTAACGACAGCACAAAACGGTCTGCTAATAAATAATATGTAATTCGCGTAATTCTTGAATTATACTATTTATTTCCACAGAATGTGAGTTATTACCTGCTTCTTTGGAGGCTAATAATATTTGTAATCTGTTTACAATTTCATCTGGTTCATCAAAATAAACATACTGTCGATGGTTTGATACATTTTTTAAAAAATTCAGCCCTTTTCCTACCTTTTCTCGTCTTGGCGTTCTACTCAAAGGAAACAATCTTTGAATTATCTTTGACTTTAAGCTATTATTACGATGTACAGTTCCTTCTTTGTTTAAATGCGCACCTGTTGCAATCAATATTTTCTTATAGGTACGATAATCAACCATATTTAATTTGCTTTCGTCTGGTATCGATTCAAATAGTAAGGATAATAAACCTTTTGTTAATTTAAATTTATTATTTCCAACAAAAACGTGTTTATCATCGAAATTAACAGGTATATTATATCCCATAAAATATTTACCATTCTGTGAAACTTTGATTCCATATGGAACAGTTGTTTGTTGTGACTTATGCAATTTATCTATATAATCTTCAAGCAGTTTTTGTATTGCGCCTTTTTTACCAAAAAACGAACTGACTAATGATAGTGCGCCTTCCCTTTGCTCCTCCACATCCTCCTCCTCATCCTCCTCCTCACCATCTTCCTCAGAAAACTGTGTCTCTCCATCAGACGGCGAGTAATCATCATCATCCGTCAATTCGTCTACCTTTTCTTTAACAGCATAATACGCTTCCTCCTCCTCCTCTGGTTCCATTTTAATCTGCTGTTTTTCGATTTTAACAGAAGATTCTTTCAATTGACATAATGGTTCAATAATTGGTGCATATTTCTCTGTTATTTCTTTTTCTGTCTGACTCCGCATCCCCTGTAAAGTAGCATACTTTTCAACGATTGAGTTCCTCAAATCGCGAATTCTATTTGTTAAATCACTCCTTCTACTAGTTGTCTTTTGACGACGACGACGACGACGTAATCCGACCTTTTTCTTTCCTCTCTGCCGACCTTTCATAATTACAAACGCACAATAAGAACGTTGTACATCAACTAATTCATTTTCTTACTGTACTGTGTCGGATCTAAAAAATTATCTAAATTCCGTCTGTACCTTCCTTGAGTTAAACCGTAATCTGTACAAATTGTAACAAAGTCATGTCCTGTACCTCCATTCCATACGCTAATGCACATATATTTAAAAGTATTAAATGGCATATCGCTTTCAGCAAAATCTCTATAAATTAATTTTAATGCAAGCATGTCTACTCGAAAAAATATTAATATATTACAATTCTCGCGTACAAGTTGCTTACCAATATTTGCAAATGATTGATGCAAATATAATACGTCAATTTGTGAATGGCGTGCTGTACAAAAAAATGCACGAAGTTGTGGTACTTTGTGTAATTGTAAATCATCAAAGATCACTAAACTATCTTTCTCCATATCAGAAGGAAACGGTATTGAAGATATGTTGTTACTTATTGTAAACCTTATAAACTTTAAAGATGAGAAAACACGTTTCAAAAATTCATATTTTGGTTGATTCAGACTAGCAGTATAAATATGTAAACTATTGAAACGTAATAATCTTTTATTAAAAATTAGATTCAAAAGAAGATTTGTCTTACCACAGTTACTACTTCCGATTATAAGTGCTCTTATATTAGGCGGGAATAAATCTCCATGTTTACCTTTTTGTGCAGCCTGTGTAGAAACAATAATTTCATCAAAATTAAAAATAGCTATTCCACTATCAGGCACAACATCCTTTGTCTTGTTAAACATTGTATGCTTCTATACTCGCACCACAACTGCAACTAAACTTCAAACACAGGTACTGTAATAAAAGACAAGTAAATTACAATAATGTTCGTTTATTAACTGTATATTTACAAATTATTTATTAAGTATACAATGTAATAATAAGCAATACAACATAACACTTTACATGAATAATATAAATACAGAATATATAAAATAAATTTGAAAAAATGATACATTATCGCAATTAATCATTCAACTCTTTAATTTAGCTAATATGCCACACAATTCTAACGCTTCTAAAATACTTTGTTTTAATTCAAGCTCTTCTATATTGGCAATATTTGCTAAATTAAATATTTGTGTTGCACTATTATTTATAAAAATACACTCACACGGACCATCATTATAATCGAAACTAATTCCTTGTGCCTTAGCTTGATCTAAATATTCTTTTCTATCCTGACAAAATTTAAAATGAGTAAATGATTCATTTATTGCTTTTCTACGTAAAAAAACGAAATATTCATTTAAATTAAGCAACTGATTATATTGTTCTAGATCGACAACTAGTTTGTCCAGCATAATATGAGTTAATGGTCTTGAATCTGCCATATCTGGAAAAATCAACATAGATCGTGCATTAAACCTGATTCAACACCCGCTAAGACTATAACATTAATAACAAAATTATTATTGTGAAGAATTTCATCAATACTCATCTCGTTTAATAAATAATCATGTAATGCATCAATTTTTTGAGCTAAATTAGAACAATCGCAGTTGTCAGTCTGTTCCATCCCAACACAATAACCCCAATGATCAAATTTTCCTTTCTTCTGTTTTAGCTGATATATTAATTCATTTAAATCATATTTCCACTGATCTGAAGAATATCGCCTAAATTCTGCAATAAGTGCATCTAATAAAATTGTTAGACGCGGTCGCATATTTTCCTCCATCTGAAACAGACACATTATTAAATAATGAGTTCGCTCTTATCTATCCAACTTGGTTCCTTGAATCCAAGCCATTGTACATAAACTTTACTTCCTTTACGTTTTAGGATTCGTTCAACTAAATATACATTTTGTTCCTGTTCTGTTAACCGTGTTGGCTGTAATTCCTGTTGGTAAAATCTACCCAATATAGGCTGTTCATTCAAATCGACCAATTGATATGTTACCGGAAATGTAGGGTAAACATTTATTATTTTAAATAGTTCTGCACTCCAATTATACAAATAACTTTTATGAAAAATATCTCTTGTACTTGAAATTCTGACAATATCTCCAACACTAAACTTCGGTCGTTGCCTTGTTCCCTTCTTCTTCTTCTTTATCCTTTTCAAAAGATGTTCATTCAAACAAGCCAGTATTATCTTTTCGTGTTTGCGTCGCACTTCAGCTGGTTTGAATTTAGTCACGGAATGTACACTATTATTATAGTTTTTTACAATAGATTGTAGCACATCTATCCATTTTAAAGTTCCGCTTGCTGTAAAATGTTTATAAATTCGCAATTTCAATGTTTTTATAAATCGTTCTGCAAATGCAGATTTAATCTGTGTGTAAACATGATAATGACGAATATTGTATTGATCTAACAGCTTTTTTACATGCGAATTATAATACTCCTTCCCTTCGTCTGTTAATAGCAACTTCATTTTTCTATTCTGTTCAAGAATCGGTTTTAGAGCTGAACTAACCTCCTTTCCCATTTTTGACTTTAATGGCGTGACGTAAGCGTATTTCGTAAATGCGTTAATCACTATTAATATGTATTTATAATTTGAATTATGCTTAGCAAATTTCTGCATATCAGCAAGGTCCGAACAAAGAAGGTCATTTATTCCCTTCAAAACGTAACCACGTTTATCAAAATTTACTCTGACGGCTTTATGCATTTCGTCTGCTAATTTTGCACGAATATTGCTCGACATCTTACACGAAACCAGTTGTTCTATAGATCAAGGTTTACTGCACTTTGCAACACTGACCTATAACACAAAAAAACTCGAGCCGAGCTAACTCTGTCGATCTACTACGTATTATCACTCTGTTTCTTTTTCACTCTGTCCTGCTTGCAAGACCAGTTCCACTCACCTCCCTTTTCGCTTTACCCCACCACGACCTACTGCAAGTTTGGTTTCCTTACTACTACTCTATCCTCACTGTAGTCGTCTTCAATCGTGCTTTCTTCCTCCTCCTCCATTTCGCTTTTTATACTCACATTAAACCATGCCATCGTCGTCACCTTATCAGCCATTATATAGCGTTTATCATCCAGAGGGGATAATGAAATCTTGCCACAGCGAATTGAATAAACATTATGAAGATAAGACTGAATTAGATTTGATGAGTCGTACTGTATGGTGCGGTCATATAGACATTTTAAATACATATTATACCTCAAATTATTATTAATTACATACCTAGTGACACCTTTAGCTACACTTTTATTCTGTACTTCACCTTTGTTATTGAGAAACTCAAATGAATATAATTTTGCTCTAAGTCTGCAGAACCGCGTCATTATTCGTGATTTCATTTCATCCTTAAAACAACCCAATTTCTTATGATTCAGTAAACTAAAACACTTATGATCTTTTGGATATTCACTAGTATCAAATAAATGAGCGTTCTTTTTCATGTCCTGATAAAAATCCGAAACTTTAAGATGGTAGATGAAGCTATCCGTGTCTGTAAGACATAATTTAACCTGAGAATAATGGTACATCTTCAAAATTGTATTATAATGAAAATTATACATGACAAGCTTTGCTAAATCCAATACTACAAACCCTATATAAATTGGTCGATCTAAAAGCACATTGTACTTCTGCATTTGTACACCTACTACAAACGGATTAAAAATAGTCCATTTTTCAATATTTGGGCGTGAAACTAACCTATCTAAGGTTTTTTCGTCTGTCACCAATTTCATGTTAATACGATTTCTCACCGATTCACAGGCCTTGCCGAATATACTATTATTACAAAATTTGTAGAGCTGTGATTCAAAGCTATTTTTAGCTTTTTGTCGTAAAATTGTGTTAAATTCGATGTATGGCTTCAACCAAGCAGATTGAGCAAAACTCACTACACGATGAATTTTAATCAATTTCATGCCCAATTTTAAGTATAATTTCAAATTACGATAGTGTAAGATATAATTCTTCTTTCCCCCCAAAGTGGTCAGCAGCTTAGCTGTAACATTTTGTTTCTCTGTGCGTTGATATTTGGAAAATAGCTCTATCGGTGGTTTTTCTCTTATGGGAGCTAACGGGAAATCATTATGTTCTTCATGCAGTTCTGCAGGATATTCAAGATCAACCTCTAAAACGAATCCTGTAGCTGCATCGTCCGCAACATTCAAAATATCTAATGCTGATATTTGAGATGGTGTTAACCAACAAAAGTCTTTATAGGGTAAATAATCACTAAGACAGTATGCGTAAAGGTTATTAGCATCAAGATAGGCAAGGTAAGAACAAGGTTTATCTTTATCATATGCAGAACCCATGTATGGATTGTTTGCAACCACATGACGATGTGAAACACAAGAATAACCGCCGCGAATCGCACATTCAAAAAAAAGATGTTGACAAGGATCTGTTATCAGCTCCAGTTCTATTTTAGTCATAAATAACATGCTTTGAAACGAGTATTGCGGGAGCGATATAAATTGAGCGGGATCCAACCCATATTGATTGAAGAAAATCAATCTCAAATCTTCAAAAACGTCTGCAAGACAAAGAACATCACGAAGCAAATAATTATCATGATAATCAGCCATTGTTTTCATAGAACAAGTCTCCCATACTTCTTTTGCATGTCTGTACTCATTTTCATCTAGTTCCTCTTCTGTCAGACTATTATAAAATGCTTTAATCGGTGGAAGTTCAGTTTCATTAAATCTTGTTGGTCCATCCATGTAGTCATAGCAATAAACGCCCTTTCGTAAATATAATTTTTGTTCACTTTCATTTTTAAAATGTGCACACAATCGTTTGAATTTTGTCTTATATTCATCACATTCTGCTAGATTTTTAACTAAAGTTTCAAGCGAGCTGTTCATAAACTGCAAACTATCGATAAATTTAATATGACCTATTGAAATAGTTAGAAATTTTTCTGTTGAACTGGCAATACAGCTAAGCTTTCTTTTATTATAAGCTAAAGACTGAATTACAAAATGACTATCATAATTTTTCCAATTATGGAATACTACAGGTATAAATGATGGGGCTTTACAATTCAAATTACAACTAACATGTGCTGCTCCAATAAATCGTCCATTAAAATGGTTGTGATGTCTACACCTAATTTCACCTTTGCTAAATACATTTTTACATAAACAGCAAATTTCAGCTGTATCAAATTCATTTTGCTCATTTTCACTTAAACAATACATTGGAACTTGAACCATTAAATCCTCATAAAGTTTATCACCAAGTTCAATTATTTCCTCAAGAAATTTACTAATAATATTCTCACCTAATACTTGCGCTCTGTACAGACGAGGCTCTAAGTAAAATTCTCCATTTTCATTCAACACCACATATGCATAGCTGCAAGGGACATGTTTTGACGTTTTTTCTGTGAAAGATTTCCCTATTTTTTGTGAACTGTCACCACCGTCATTGTGTAATGGAACAATAAATGACTCAAAATCGCAATAAATTTTATATTTACATTTAAGCGTATACGAATAGTTTGTAAACTTCATAACATTTTTTCCTGGCTGCGGAAGACGCGTTTTCTGTGTACCAAATGTTTTACATAATTCTATGTGACGTTTTAAGTTTTCTTGTCCATCGACATTTAAACTTTTATTTGATACAAAACGGTGAAAACAATAAGGACAGATGTGTACAGCACCTTTATGTTTAGTAAGAGCAGACAACAATCTAGATAGACCATTCTTATTGTTTGTTGTATTGACTAAAGTGAAATGGGATTTGTTTGGACAGCTATCTTTAAATAAAAGAAGAAGAGTAATATTATGCTCGCGCTCCCTATACAAAGAAACACGATAAGGGAAAAACTTTTTACGTGTTGCGTCATACGCAATAACACAAATGCTAAATCGTTCGTTCAAAATCTCGAATTTTCTAATATCACGTAAACCAACAGGGAATTTCATTCCTTTAGTATTTAATTCGTGTTCATATTGTTTTAAATAATCTACAGTTAGATTTCTACATCTATAATGTAAATAAGCTAAAATACACCATAAAAAGCATTTAAAATCATTATTAACAATGTTAATAACAGCTTTTTTTGAAAGTATTTCTTTTGGTGTACTTATATATGTAGAATTATTGTTACATCCAGCATAAATCGGATTATATCTAGCTATATTTAAATACAAGGAACATATTCGATGAACAGTCCATCCTGAGCCAAATTTTATAAAACGATCAAGACCTTCATGTAATTTAGAACATGCTAATTCATATTGATCAATCAATTCGTCATTCTGACAAATATTAACTATATTATAAGCACGACTATGAAATGTAGCTGTGGTTTCAATGTTTAATTCTTTAATTTCATTAGCATCTGCTAACGGTGATATTTTCACTAGTTTTATATTAACTGCCATAAACCAACGAATATTATTGTCAAAACGTGATCCATTATGTTTTAATAACTCAAATATTGTATCTTTTAATGTTTCTAGCATCAAATCCAGATCTAATTCACTATTTAGAAATTGAAATTTAAATTTCAATACATTATTATTCAATGCACTTGTATTTTTTAGTTCGTATTCCATATTTAAAAAAAAAAACGTTATTGCTTTACAATGTCAAGAGCTCACCGCTAATTTGTCGTCAGCTGTTGATTGATGATCGATGCTGGTGATCGTGGGATGAAGTCAGTTGTGAAACCGAATGACCTCTCGAAGTGCGCACAATGAACAGGTGTGGCGTCGCTGAGGTGTGAAGAAGAAGAAGAAGCACACAATGAATAGGAGTGAAGGTGATGTCAATATTCAGCTCGACGTGATGGTTGTTGTTGAGATACAGGTCTAGTACAGTTGCTTTATAAGTAAACTGAAACAGATATGTTTAAAAAACAATGTAGTAAAAGCAGAATTGAACAATAAACAAGATGAAAAAAAAAAATATCAATGGTTTACTAGTAACAAAATCTCACCTTTAATGGTGTAGTGATGGTGGTGCAGTAGGAGTTAACAATCCAAATGCCTCTATTTATACCCATATAATCTCACTGCGGAAATATAATTGTCTTACTGAGATGTAATAATTTTTTGACAAGATAAAATTAACTCCTGTTTTAACCCTTCCCGTTTACGTACGTCACAAACATGAAGTAAACAAATTTTTTCCTGGTTAACCCTTCCTAAATTGCGGTACCCGGATCGACTTTGTCTTCCCGAAATGTACGTGAGACAAACAAATTTTTTCCTGGTTGGTTCAAGGTTGTGCCAAATATGGTTAAGTGAATTTTTAAAATTGTACTTGACCTGAAAATGTACATGAGTTAAATAAATTGTTTCCAAGTTGACTCGAGAGAAGCTCTAAATATGGGCAAATGCAATTAAAAAATCGTTCTTGAAACGACTTTCGCTTGCATTAAGTTAGGATGTACTTGAAACGTTTCCTGGTGCAGCTTGCAACGAGAGAATGTTGCATTCTCTCTCTCTCATCACGTTTCTTACGATGCGGTAAAACCTGTTCTCAATCGTCGACTTCATCCGATGCTATCTAACTCCATTGAGTACATGTTTCCAAATTTCATTGAACAATTAAAACTGTAATCTGTCTGAGGTTGATGCGAAATTGTTATAATAATCAATGATATCCATAAAACATATGTAACAATCATGAGCATTACTGTCAAAGCAATTAATCTCTGCAAAATATTGATTATCGATATTAGAAATTTTATTGCTACTCCTCCTCGTGATCGTCTGTTTTGTTTTAACCACACACAAACGCTGATAATTAGTAGAAGAAGGCTTATCCGTCCATAATTTGAAACAGTCAACAGCATTATCATTAGTAAAGTTAACCAAATCTCCAATGTAATGATTAGAGATTTCAAGATTGTAATTGCTACTCGATCCATGACACTCTCCTTTCATGGGCAACTGTCAACTTAAAAACAATATATATATATATATATATATAACCAATCTTGCCTGCTGTAATTTTTAAAATGAAAAAATGAGTGAACTAAAAATGTGTTTGCTTATTCCACTTACCTTTTGTGGATGCAGCGTGACTGGTGAACTAACGTTGAGTAACTGGCGAAAATCAAGCACTTACTCGCATATTTATAGTAAAATTAAAAAAAAAAAGTTCTTGTGCATGTTTGTACATGCTCACAAACCTATCCTTATGCGAAGGAAACAATCTTTGTGAATTTAGAGTGCACTGTGTCGTTTCTCGATCATCGGACAAAACGAAGCATGCAAAACTTTTTCTTTAGCATCACAAATAATTACTCTGCAAAACACGCATTGCAAATATCGGTCTTTATGTAGAAAAAAACCATTTTGAGCAAAATATGACGCTTTAGCAATATATGGCGCTTTAAAAGTTTTTAATCGTTGTTCATAAGAGTACATATCCTGCTCTTTTTCATTTTCAATAGTTACATTATCCGTTGTTTTATTATTCAATAATCTGCAATTTGAACTAAAACGTTTATGATCAACTAACGGATCGTCCGTAATTTTCCAATCTTCAATTTGAATCCCGCAAAATGCACAATGGACTTTATCATTCTCTCCAGTATAGTATAATCCTTGTTTAGCTAAGTTCTCTGGTGTCAGTCGGTGATAGTCGAACTTTTTCCAATTAACAAACGATTTTAACCTTACCGACTCATAATACATAATATGCGATTGATCCATTGTTTGCTAGTTAATGACGTTCCAGCAAGAGAGTCCGCATTTAAATGAGCGTAATAAGCATACGCTGGAAGTAAACTCGAAGATGAACCCAGCACTTGGCGCTACCTGTATTTAAAAAAAATGAACTATATACCGACAGACTAAAAAGAGTACTTGGAGCATTCTTTCCAATTATTGCAAAGTTCATTTTGTTCTAGGTTTAATCATTTCATTGCATCATTTTAAAAATAAAAATCTTTTATGAGTAGTTCTTATAACGATTTATCAAACGTTGTTGTTCTGGTGTTGGAAACTGGTTAGCATCATATTTAACCTCTGGCTCTGACATATTAATTCTACGAAAAAACTCGTCAAGACAATGTTCTAGTGTAAGTCCGCGACTTTCCAATTCCTCCCAGTTGAAAGTTCTCATAGCTATTAGACACTTTCCTATCAAATGATATGCATATCGATACATTATAGCATGTAAATGGTTCTTGTAATCCTGACTATTATGTACATAATCGATTAAAAGACTTTCTAATACTTTTATACTTGTGTTAAGATTCTCAAAGGAGACAAATCCGGCTTTTTCATTTCTAAATTCTGTTCTAGTCAGTAAATTTTCTTTATTAAATTGTTCTCTACTAATTAATTTTTCTTTCTCATTTTCAAACTCTGTTCTAGTCAGTAAATTTTCTTTATTAAAATCTTCTTTGCTAACCAGTTTTTCTCTCTCATTTTTAAACTCTGTTCTACTCAGTAAATTATCTTTCTTAGCTTTATTGAAGTCATCTTTACTAAGCAGCTTTTCTCTTCGATAATTATTTTCAAACTTGAATGAAGATAGTCAGTTGAGACTAAAGCTGTTTTTTCTTTATCAAAATTTGATCTAGTCAAAATTGTTTTCTTGAGTTCATCTATTTGTTTTCCACTATCAATAATATGTTTACCATGTGAAACACGTCTGAACCTGTCTACAGACATTTTGTAACTGCAAGCTAAACAATAGTGTTCCTTCTAATACATTTACGCTCGGCCAGATCGAAAATTACCTCCCATAATTGTGCGCAATCAGTAATTACGGTAATTGAATGATCGGTACTACAACCATAATGGAAATGTGCACGTTCATCAATAATCATATCTAACAAATCGTATAGTTCAGATAGAATAGAATACTTTGAACTGGTATGTTTCTTACACTGTTCGCTGCTAACAGCAGTAGACTCTTTATCATCATCCTTATTAATTCGGTTCTCTACACAATACTGCGAATATCTTACACCGTTAGCTAGTTCAGTAAATTCGTCAAAAGAAATACCCATCAACAATCTGGATAATTTCTTGAATTTATCAAAACTGAAACATTGACTCATTATTAAGTTTATGTTCTCTTGCACAAAAGAGCAGCGTACTGTAGCTCTAACAAGCTTATACTGAATTGAAAACAATACTTACCTAATATTATATATGCTTCTCTTTCCACCCGACGGGAGGATGAATTTAATTAAACTTGATAGTTTGCTATCAGGTTTAACTAGCTCCATCTTTTTGCCGTAAGAATTTGCGGGCGTTAGCAAATTGCTTTCCCCATTTTAAAACTGAAAACATGATTATCTCACTTCTAAATTAGACTATTATTGAATAATGTTCATAATAGTTTAGCAAAGAAATGAGTAATGTATTTTCAACTATGAAACAGGCCTATACTTTACTTACCTTATTTGCTTCTCTTTCCACCTGACAAGAAGATAATTAATCTATGTTGTAAGAAGCGCAGGCGTTAGCGTTCAAGTGCTTCCCCATTTCACACAAAAATTATGAAACAGGCCTATTATACTTTCTTCTTCTTCTTCTTCTTCTACGTTGGTGGTGGCGGACTAATTTGCTGCATCTTCAAGAAGAATCTGCGAGGGTCCTTCCTTCTGATGAATACACCTCAATACATACTTCTGATTATTAAAACTGTCCAAAGTATGCTCGTTCAAGTCAGATAGAAACCTTTCCGGTAGATATACATCGAAATAAGGTTGTGCTCCCGACGGTTTATTGAATTTACATAATCGCAAAATAATTCTTTTTCCAAATTGTGTACGTGCTAATCTCGCTCTTTGAATTTGATAGGGAAAATCAGATAGCAAGTCACGTATCTGAACAATAGGCACGACTTCGCTTGATGTCTTATTGAATCTAGTCAAGCTGAACGCTTGCATATCCTGATGCGGCTGCATGTTGCAGTGAATGATGAAGAAGCTGGTTGTGACTGGAGTTTTTATACTTCCTATCCCCACCACAAGATTTTCACTTCAAGGACAGACATGTTAAAACATGTCTGTGAACAGTCAATAACCTTTTGTTTCACATATTGCACAACACTTGATCTTCAATTTGTAATAGTTTATGAATGCTTAATTTCAACGGTCTGTAATAACGTAGATAATCACTTATTTCGTTAATATCGACAGTATCTAGAAAAATCGCCTTTAATTGTTTTGCAAATTTAACATCACCTCCTTCACTTTTAGTTTTTGCAATAGCCTCTTCACACACTTCAAACCAATCAATATAGTTTTGTAATTTTGATTCCAATTCACTATCAGCACTTAACCATTTGCTCGGATCCATAGCAACACTGTTGGCTTACTACACCATACTAACTAACTTCTGTCCGCATTCAAGTATTTATATGAGTGGTAAAAGAACAGAAAAATTCACTGGATTAGCAACATCGCTTGTTAGATTGCAGATTCTTGCCTTGTGCAAGTACAATTGATATCCACACCATACACAAACCACTTCCTCTCCGTTATAATAGAAACCTTGTCGTGCATACTTTCGTTTATTATCTTTAGTGTAAAACTTACATGTTTTCATACTTCGCATCCTATCACCCTCACACAAATAATCCATTTTCCGTTCCAGCCCTTTTTCTGCTTTACACAGTAGCGATGTTAAATAGTGTCTAGCACTGAATAGGGCACACCTACCATCTGCAATCTTATTATGAACCTTGCAAGCATCAAAAGTCCAGCAAGAAGAAAACTTTTTATAGTCTGGTCTTTCAAAAGTATCTGGTATTAATTCGACTTTGTTGTGAAACTTCTTTAAAAACTCCACTTTTTCTCTGCCTTTTGTATAGATTCTATCATAATTTCTGAGACAAGATCTTATTATATCGTCAGAATAATCAACACTACCAAATTCCCACTTTATTTTGTGATAGTAAAATTCTAACCAGCATACGTCATGATACGCTTTCCATGATAGGTCTGATTTTGGAAATGGTGGTTTAAAATGTAAAATTACATAAGTATTTTTTGGATCAATCATGGCAAATTCCTTCACAATAAACTGATTGTAATCATCTTTGAAACCATGAAATTCAACTACAGCAAATGAATCATCAAACCTGACATGTTTGTTGTTTGAATCCTCCTTTGCTAACTTCTCCTCCTCCGCCTGCTCCTCCAAGTCACTGCAAATATCGACAGACAAAGAATTATCCTCCTCCTCATCCTCCTCCTTATCCAGATTGCATTGTACTGCAGCGTCGCTATACAACTTCTTCCTTGAAGGTCTCGAAGAAGAAATTTCACCCATGTCTTCTTTCACCGGCAGAAAATCCTCAAATATTGTTGATAGAGAATCACAAGATGACGATGTTCCGCTCGATAGCATGGTTATTCACCAACTGACATAAAACCAATCTGCTTCAATTTATATACAGTATAATGCTGCGCTCTAGCGGTGGAAAAACTATTGTATCTCTCTTACCATTGATGTTAGCGGTGTATACTCTACAAGAGTATCACTTATTAAAATACAATATGCGCTAGTTGAAGCCGGCACATCAGCTTCAAACTCAAAGTCTAATCTAATATCAATTGAATTCTTTAAAACTGACGATTGGTGGCTAGTGTCTATAACCAAAATTGGAGTGCTATCGCAAAAAGATTTATAATCAATTTCACATCCATGTTCCGAATTAATTGGTGAATTTTTATAGCTTCCTGCAAAATCTAAAAACATCCTATACATTAATTGTTTGTTTCCCAAAATACTGTCATATGGTTTATGTTCATTATTCAAATATACTCTAAAGCTATATAACTTATTCAAATCGAATTCGGCCATTGACTTTTTAAAATTCAATTTCCTTCCTGTTTGAAAAGTAAAAACTACAAACCTTGGTACATCCGAATGCGATGCAGTTTTTATAGTCCAACTATGTACTTTTGTTGTAGGTAAAACAGGATATTCGTGAATTTCCCACTTCCTGAAAGCAAGTTTTAATGGATGATCAGTATCGAGTAGACGTAAAAACCTGAGACGAACATGATCCTCAAGTTCAATGTAGGGTACTTTCCATTGTAACTTTTTAATATCTATTTTTATATTCGTTCCGCTTTGTGACACAATACAATTTACATCTGACGATGCTCTTAACAAAACGAGTTCTTGTTTCACATTCAATATTACTTGTTGAAAATCTTCGAAAAAAGGTAGAAGCAACTTCAATGGTACGCAAACAGTAAATTTGTTATCAGTCAAAGTATAACCATCTTTATCAAAACCAGCTAAATGATACATATTTTTATCGAATATGTTTTTCAAAAGTAAACCTTTTATTGTGCTAGTGATCCCTACAAGACGTGATTTCGAAATTGGTACTCCAGCAATCTCAAATTTTACTTCCTCAAATAAAAAAGCAGGCCATCCAGAACATAATTTTAAATCAGCATCCTGCCACACGCCTATATCTTTTCCACTTTCATCCTTTTGAGTCGCTACCTTTCTACACTTAACTTCTCCCTCAATAAGTAGAAACGATTTACAAGGTAGGGTATAATTATCTTGCGAGTTTATCGGAATTCTTATCTCATCCGAATTAGAAAAGCTTTGGTTGGCATATGGCTGATGTGTACGGAATTCAAAACTCTTTATTTGGTTGAAAACATGTATTTGTTTCTCAACGTTTAAAACCTCGCTTATTGCCGCCGATGACATTATTCCAATTCACTTGAAATCCTAATTTCTCTAGAATCCTTGCACTTTTTGATGTTATCGCACCACTGTGCATAACACTACTAACCCGTTTATTCACTTGTCTCTTTACTCTCCTTTTCCTTTGTTTAGTTGTGCATCTATCTTTCTCACATTTAGCATAGCTATAGTGAGTTGGATGCGGATTGAATATGATGAATCCCATTGTTATATCTTCTTTTGTATATGCAATTTAACTGTCAACATGTCTCCTCTGAAATCGATAAGTGATCCGTTCTGGTCTGTCACTTTCACATTAATGCTATGAAATCTATGTGTATTCAAACCTACATAAATAATTGGACTTGGCGTTTCATTAATTAGATAGCCAGGAGCAACTCGTGGAAGAAACTCATAAATAGTATGATTTTCTTTTCCATCACTATAACTTCCACATGCTAAATTACAACTTACCACAATTCTTGTAATTCTTGTTATGGAAATGGGACGCTTAGAATAATGCCAAGTATTTGAGCTTAAAACCTCATGATCAAATCCTAATATTGATCCAATTGAATCATTATGAGTTAAATCAATTGGTTTATTGGAAAAGATTTCAACTCCCATTGTGTTATTGTTACCACGTATTTTCAAATTATCTTCGGTAACATTTAATTTTTCTTTGATCATAGATGAAATTGAATCAATCTCATATGAGCCAGTGGGTAAATTGATAATTTGGTTAGAGTACTGAAATTTTGAATTTTCATTTTCAATCACATTTGGAATCGAATTATAAGTCCACAAATTAACCAGCCCAATTTCATATTCATAATTTTTGTCCAACTCTATGATTTGTGGCAATTGTTCATGTAAATCACTGGTTGATCCAGTCAACGTTATCACAGTCATGCTGCTACTAACACCACTCTTCACTTTCAACTGTTTACTCTAACTGTCCACTTAAGAACAGCAAACACAAATGTCCGCAAATGATTGTGTCAGGTTTTTGCATTTCATCAGCATTATAAAATATATTCACCCCTTTGTGTTTGTTCCAATAATTCACCAACTGTAAGGGTGGCTGGAGATTGCCAATTGAATCAAAGTACCATACATTCTCACTTTGTTTTTTATAACAAACCCAATGAGTGCCACCTTGTCCACCAAATTGACTGTCCAAATTAATGATAAGATTTTCATTACGATGTATTCGTTTTGGTAACGAATCCAGCATATATACACCACGGAGTGGAATTTCCAATAAATGTGACCATACTATAAGATCGTAATCAGATAATGGTTTATCAAGTTTTAAATTTTTAAAAATACTAACATCATTCATGTTTATTTCCTTGTCTTCTTTCGCTTTGTGCCTCCTTTTGTTTGCGTCTTTCTTCTTCTTCTTCTTCTACCACCTTTCATTAATAAGCCATGTGCACCGTGTGGTACTGTTGAAGATGATGTGTTCAACACCCGTCCTCCTCCCCCTCCTCCACCATAAGTTATAGGGTAAGGTCTTAAATAGAAACCTTTACCAGTATTATTTATATGTTGTGTTGATCGTTTAATCGCTTCCCGTCTAATATAATCACTATTTCTTTTAGCAATACTGTTTGTTTTTTGTATGGCTTTCCTTCTCCTTCTTCTTCTTCTTCTTCTTCTATGCACATGTGGAATTTTTATTCCTGATCCCACTGCTGACTTTCCTTTCATTGCTAATGTAACTAAATAGGCTTATACCTTTTGACTATAATCTGTATCTGGATTTTTAAAAATCGACCAAGCAGTCTCAGCTAGAATTTTGTCTGCTTTTGATCGTGAAGAATTGTCACTAGATTTATCATAAGCTATGTCATGTAACTTACAAGCCTGGTCAAGTTTGTTAATGCCTAAATCACCTCTTTTTAAACGTTTTTTAAGCTTTGTGCCTGGTCCGCAGAATTCGTACCCTGGAAAATTCAGTTCTATGGGGAGCAGATCAATACCTTTATTCAAAATAGAACTTGCTACACTTCCTGTTTTACTCACAAGACCTTTTGCAATACCAGCTAAACTAGACAATAATCCGCTGCCTACAATCCCTTGTTTCCTCTGTCTACTTACAACAGTCCTTTTACTGTTTTGACAAACTAACTTTGTCATGTTTTCGTCTAGACCATCTCTAGAACACTAAACGAATGTAAAACATGTGATCTACCTACCTAGATAATTCTGCAAACATGTTTTGTTCTATCTATAAGCTTCTTCACATCTTCTTCTGTTTGACTTGCACAATTGTTAAGAATTTGATAAGAATTGTAAAAATTACATACGTGTGAGTAAGGCGAGAGTAAAGTCGAATACCAACTTTCAAGTTGATAATCAAACGATTTTGGTATATTATTTAAACCTGATCGAACACAGGCATTAATAAAGAATAGTGTTTTATTCTTTGTTTTCTCCATGTCTAACAGATGATTAGAAAACCAATCTGATTCATTATTATCTCTGTCAAGTAAATTATTTACATCTTCTTCCTTTTTATTGTAAGTTGAATTAAATACTCCTTTTCGAAATTGTATACTATTATTTAGATTTACAGTATTTTGTAGAAACGGTGTGCTACAATTTTGTTGATGGTGAACTAAGACAGAATAATTTAGATAGAGTAAAACTAGAATTGTAGTCCAATAGGTTATAAGTGAGCATATGCAAATTGACTTAAGTGTATTTACTGTTGAACTGATGCAAGCCAATTGCGGTTTTGAAGTTTCATCTTCTTCTTCTATAAGAGGAGACATCATGTGTGCTTTGTTCAAATGTTCAGAACAAACTGAATTGTATGCCTCTCTTCAGAGGCAAGGTCAAGCACTTCTCACAAAAGAGACTCAAGAACGCGGACGGGGGGCCCGCGGTCGGGGGCGGCGCCCCAGGGTCAGTTGCTAAATACCTAGAAAAAAAAAAAAAGAAAAATTCATGCAGTACAGGTTTGGGCAAAGCCTAAAAAAAAGGAAAAAGACCGTGGGCGCATGGCCGTGGGCGCGCGGCCATTTTCCTTTGGACAGTGGCAGGGGGGCTTGAAGGGGGGCAGGCCAAGGGGGCTTGAGGGGGGTAAACGGACCCCCACTCCAACATGTGCAGCCAATGGCGTGCCTCAAAAATTTACAAAATGGACGACTAACTCCCCCCTACAGGGGCGTGGTCTTCTCCCATTGGCCAGGGGGGCGTGGCCTAAGGGGGGGGTGGCCTTGAAATGCAGGCTTGTGATTGGGTAGGCTGAAGTCTCTATACACTACTACTTATTCTGCCTCTTAAGAATAAATTTCTCTAATTTTTTCTATTTTCCTGACTATTTCCATCTTTCAGGAGCCCGTAGGCAACAGCCAAAATCATTAGACTAGCCCCACTTGAAACATGGTTGAATTTTTTAATTTAATAGACAAAAAGGTGTTTAGTTTTTACATAATTATAACTGTCCACAAAATAATTATGCAAGTTTTTCAGGGATGGGTGGCGAGGGTAAGGGGGGATATTTATATGATTTTGTGGAGAGGGGACGGGAAATCGATTGCAGGGGGGCCCAATTGGAAAACGTTACGCCACTGGCCTTCAAGGCATAGGGACTAGAGATTTAGTTGGATGTCGTACCTTTTCCATGTGTAATGTACAAAAGTACTTCTTGCCGATTATATTACAATAATTAATATTGTTATATTTATATAGATTCCATATCAGTGGCTTCCAACAAAATATTTTTAAGGACCTCCTCATCGGTCGATATATTGTACACCATCATAAGTTATTGAATTTCAGAGTATTGAACATTTTAGTAACTTACTACAATATTATAGTTTATACTGTATTAATTGACTGAAGAACTGTTTGAGCAAGGACACTTATTGCAATAGGGTGCTCTTGTAGAGTAATCTAGAGGCTTGCTGCATGAGTCTACAATCATTTGATTGGGAACCACTGTCTAGAAGTCTAGTTAATTATACAATAATTAACTGGGCTAAGAATGTAACAGCATTGGACTTGTTTCACACGTAAATATATAGTCCGTTTTCGGTTCTAGTCATTGAGGTAGGTATAAGCATAGACGAACCATCTTACTATCCCTGATCAATGGTATAAGTGAGTGGAGGGAGTAGTATTTGCACTGTGTATGAATTTGCTTCACTTCCTAAATTTATGTTCTCGCGTAGAATGGAACCGTATATTTGTATGAAACAAGCCTTATGCACGTTTTTTCTAATAACAGCTATGAGTAAACACACACTAAACGTCACGAAGCATCAAACCTTCAATCAGCCAAAAAAGAGAAAAGTACCGTACGTTTTTTCTAGCGCGAGATCTACCAATCTCACAATACAGTAAACACTCAAGTACTTGTAGAATTGACTGGCAAAGAAACAACAAATATGTTCTTCAAATAAGTTTATTTAAAATCGAATTAATATTATTAGGTTAAGAATAATAGACTAACAAATTATGGGACTTTTGACACAACTATTGTCAATAATATATTTTTCAAAAATAAATGTTTTCAGCTATCTTATTCCTTTTTTTTAAATCTTGCGTGTGCAAAATTTATATCTTACATATTCGGTTGATACAAAAATCGTAGATTATTGTCAATTTTTTCAGAATTTTTAAGGACATGTGCACTACAAATTCACACTTCTAGCATAGGGAAAATAACATTGACTCGTGACCTTGACCGCGTTTTCTACCATGATATTTTAAAAGATCAAACTCGTTTAGAGAAAATATTAAATATTAAGTATTATAAAAAACTATGCTTGTGCAGAAATTAATTTTTATATATTCTTGTGGCACAAAAATCTTAGATTATTGTCAATTTTTTCATAATTTTTTAGACACGTGCGTTAGACAAAAAAGTTGCTGAGATGACCAGGAAATAATAATGAAATGTTGTCTGTTTCCTGATGCCAATAATACTATTAATTTTACTGTACTGTATTAGTCTATTCCAGAATAAAAGCAAAGCCCAAATCTGTTCTAGGTTACAACATTAATGCACTGTAGTGTTATGAAAATATCAGTTGAAGAGTATAAAAAAATTACCAAATAAACACACTATTCATAACAAGATAAACAATGGGCTGATAAAATACCATTATAGGTAAATTCATAAGACAGGAGTAGTCAGCTAATATTGCACTGCTAAATAAATAGTAAATCAATACCATACATAAAATAATATAATAATAAATCAAAGATCTAATACTTGAGAAGAAAGAAAAGCAAAAATAGTATTACACTAATATTACAGTCATAAATATAAAGTAAATCAGTACCGTATCTAAAATAATATAATAATAAATAAAAAATCTACTAATTAAGAAAAAGAATAACAAAAATAAGAGAATTAAAAACCTGTTAAATTAAAATAATTAAATTAAAAATTAAAGACCTGGGTGTCAGCTTGGTCCAGTGTATTCTTTAACACTTTCTTGCGCCTCAATAATCCAATCCGGATTACAAAATAAGCAGTACTCACATTTTGAAACATGAAGTTGCCCCTGTATTTGAAAAAAACATGATTTTGACAACAAACCCCATTTTTCCCCTTTCGTCTACAAAAATCATTTCTCCAACAGCGCGCGCTCAATTTCAAGTACTTGTCTCTCTTCTTTGCATGTCAATACAAAGAGACTTGTCCCTCTTAGAGAAAAAGGTTTCAAATAAAAAATTTAGATCAGATCATTATCTAAAACTTTCACGCTTTCAAAACTTTCCTACCCAAGAAATGAAAAAAATTCTCGATTAGGGTCTGCATCAATGTCACATCACAAAGTTTTTGAAACATCGTTGGATAAATTCTCATATAAAAACTGAACGTGTGCAGGAAATTTATGTTTTTTTGCATCGCTCGAATCACAAAATATCGTTTCTTAAATCTACCAAATTTAAAAATATTCCATCAATATTCAGATAGTGAAATGCCATTGGGAATGAATTTGTACGGATCAAAATTCAGCAGACTTTTTGTCGTTTGGCGACAAGCCTATTCCCCCACTCGTTAGGTTTCACTTCGATGAAACCCCCTACGACTCCATGCTGTGGCGGTGGGGGTAATGGAGACCGGTGGCGCTTTCTGGTGAGCGACCAATTCAACTATTTTTCAAATGAAACCGTTTATTTCTTGTTCCAATTTCGTGACGTCATACGTTTTTGTTTCACAGTTTATGACAAAAGTATAAGGAATTTGAATAAAATTTCAATGGATTTAGATTCGTGTTGTTAATCTCTAGGTGTCTTGCTTTTTAATTTCGCTGATTAATGCTTCTTTTAAAAAAATGACATAATCATGTTAAATTCCCAAAATAAGAAAAACTGAAAGAAAAAAACGAATTTTGAAAAGCAAGTGATCTTTGTAAAAGTATGAAGATAAATCATGTAAATTTTCAAGGCAATTTGAGGTTCCATTCTTGAGATTTTAATGAAATAAAACTGGACAAAATGCTCATTTTCTAGCTTGCTCAGTACAGGTGCAGTTGAATCTTAAGAAGGAAACCCAAAGGAACCAAATTTTATTAACTTAAAACGTCATAACATAAAATATAATAACTGTAACGTAATTCTTTTGAAATCTTGAAGTGTATTTAGCTTAAAATCTGAAAACAGGTCATATGACCTTGAACTTGTTGAACATAGAGTTATTTTTCTTTTATTATTTAAATGAATAATTATTTTGAGAATTTGTACAAATGGTTTGTTGTATGTTATTTCTACTGATTCCCGTCTGGCAATTTATGAATTCAAGTTCCCCTCTGGTTAAATAGGACGATTATAAACTTTCAAACTTGAGATTCGGGTTTGAGACCCTTTCCAAGGCACAGTGTGGATGGTGGTAAGCCCAAGACAAAAAGGGATACCGCAACAGTTACCTGTAAACAAACGGATTGAAGATTTATTGAAACATTATTTCTACAAAGCTTGCATTATTTATCATTTACTTTTGTCTACAGATCTTGGAAGGAGAAGAAGAATGTTGAAAAAGATTGGCACAGAGATATGACTGGTTAGGAATATGTAATAAAATTATAAACAAAAAATTGATTCAACGAGATTTAAAATTATTGAGAAAGAAACATGAAAAAGTAGAATGTCTCACCTAGAACTCATTTATGATGCGCCCTCCCAGCAATCAGGAACGAACCAGAGAGTATTTTGGGCACTAGATGTCGATGTCCACACTATATACACACCCACTGCACTACATACACTTGATATATACTTCACTAACACTTTAGTTCAGAGTTTAGAATGTCCTCCAAGAAGCAGGAACGATGCCAGTGTGAGCTGAAAAATATAGAAAATACTTTTACAGCAAATGAAATGGTGACACATCACAACAAATCAAATATTTTACATATCAATTGAAGAGTCAATAATTGATGTCACTGCAATAATTGAGCAAATTACTTTCCTACCTAACAAGCGCCTTTAAAAATTCCTATCTTCAAGATTTATTATGTCCTTCAGTTATCTCCAGAGATCTTGTTAGGAAGACTCCTTTCAAGTCCCAATCGTTCAATGATGAGCAGAATTTCATGAAAATTCAATTAGACAGCGCATCAGCTCAATCTGATGGCTCTACAAGACTTTATAACTTCAGTAATTTGAAGCTAGCTAAAATATTTGCTACAAATTTGAATACAAATTATTTCAATATATCTGTCCTATAATTCTTCTTTTAAACTATCATTGGTGTAAAAATTGTAGTTGCAAGAAAGTTATTTATGAGATGCACATGAATGCAGATATAATAATATAATAATATTGTGTGACCTGGCTGGCTCAGGTCTGGTGTCAGAGTTATCAGGTCGCATCTGTATAAGTTCAGGGCCTCTGACGTGACTTAACGACTGTTTTTTAGGCAGCCGGGACCGACAGCTTAACGTGTCCTTTGAAACACGGGAGTGGCCCAAGGTAAAAACTTTCGGTCAGAACTGGGATCGAACCCGGGACCTTTGGGCTACCAAACCAGAACTTAACCCACTCGGCTACGGCCACTCCAAATGCAGATTTAAAACACAGATTGAGACAGTATACCACTGTCATCAAATCTCAAGCCTCTCTATCTAGAGTTCAAGATCTAGCTATAAGTAATTCGATATTACATACGATAGATTAATTGGTAGAGTGGGCCCCCACACATCACAAAGTTAATAAATTGACAACTCTACACCTGAAATTGAAAGTATTATGCTGGAAGAAATTACAATTGATCAGTCACAAATACATAGAAATTACAAAAAAAAATTATAAAAATGTGTAGGAATTTTCTCTCTATTGTAGAAAAATCTATTTTTTTGATACAGTATTACAAACAGTCTCATGTTTCCATGAGAATTCATAACACAATACTGGTTTTATAGGGTCTTCTTCTGCCCAATATAATTTTATCAGTGAACTAAATACATAAAAAATGTAATTCACTCACTTCCAAGCCATCTACCATTAGAATACATAATGTTCCAAAATCATAATTCACATTTTTAGAGTTGCTTGTGTTGGAAATGGCACCCCTGTTAGTAACTCCCTATTACAGGAGTGACACATAACAGTTGTATACCGCACATATTGATGGCAAACAAACTGTTCACATCGTTCGGATCACACCTAAAGTGATGGATCCATGAGAATATATGATACTACAATGCTGCTTTTATAGGCTCTTCTTCTGCCCAATATAATTTAATTAGTGAACTAAATACATAATTCACTCGCTTCCAAGCCAACTACCATTATAGAATACAGATTGTTTCAAAACCATAATTCATTTTCTTAGAGCTACTTGTATTGGAAGTGGCACCCTTATTACAGGAGTGTCATTTTATATCACTTGTGTATTGAACAACCTGTTCACATGCTTCGGATCACACCTAAAGTGATGGATCCATATAACTCAATGCAGCTTTTAAAGGCTCTTCTTTTGCCCAATATATATTTTTTGTGAATTAAATACATTCACTTCTATAGAGCTGCTTGTATCGGAATAAAATAAATGAATTCAAATAAAATGAACAAATGAAAAAATGGCACCCCTATTACATGAGTGAAATATATCGGTTTTATACCACATAATGATGGTAAACAACCTTTTCAAATGGTACGGATCCCACCTAAAGTGATGGATCTATCGTGCTCTAATAATTTTACAGTTCAATCAGCTTGATGAAACCACCTCGAAAGGATCTCATCATCAAGGAAAGCCATCAGAATATAATAGCTAGATAACTTATTAATAACAATTATTTGTAATTTTTATTCTTATAATAAATAAATAGAAAATAATCTCACTTTTTGAATGTTTTCTGTTCCTCAATCATGTAGATATCATGCATATCAAAATGAAATATTATTTGCCAGCAAATTATTTACTGCAAATGCTTTTTTTAATATCACACAGTTTAGCCAGCAGGGTGGAACTACCTCAAAATGACGATTTCATCATCAAAAGATATCCACACAAAATAATAAGGAACTGCATAAATATACACAGTTCATATTTCTTCTTAATGAAATAATAGATAACCATTCAAATCTATAGCAGTTTTATCTGATGATCTTCTAAATCATTAGCGTTGGGTATTTTTAATTTGGTTGTGGATGAATATTTACCACACCTTCATCAGGAATTCATTTTCGCCTCTAATGAGAAACTTCATCAGCTCATTTTTGGTAACTTATTTCTTTGAAACGTCTGACCCATCGTTATACAACAATAATGTTGTGAAAGATTGAAACTAAGTGAAAATAACTGTTGTAAAACATGTATTAGGTACTCAACTTTTGTGTGTGAGCTGCTTCACAGGGGAGAAGAACAAGAGATGATGTCTTTATTGTGGCTTGCTCAATGATAATTTCTCCTCATTGATCTCATAAGCCTCCTCACATGAAACTGTGGAGAAAAAGTGTTAAAGGAGTTGTTATATAGTTTTTAGTATGTAATTCAATTTATGTGGGGTTCAATTAATCAGTTTATTTTTTGTGAATAAATCCAGTAAAAGAAGCAGTTTTGAAAATGTATTCATTCACATAAAAAATTAATAAAATGGGTAAAGTTTGACTCTGTGTCTTAGTATGTCTCTGAACAATTTTTCGTCTTCTGCTGCTCTTTTTATCAAAGTTTAAATTTTGTACCAAATTCTTTTGTATCCATTTTCTACCAATAGTAATGTAGCACAGTACCGTACCGCAGGCATGTGTATTGATATTGTCAAATAATTCCTTTTAGTCCTCAAATTTGAAACTTAATCATTTTATTCATGCTTCATAGCGTAACAAAGCAATGTGTTGAATCAGTATTATCGAAAAATTTAATAATTAAATTCAAAATTATTTTGAAAGGTAGGGACTTGTAACGCTTTTTGTAACAACCGCCATTGAAGTCAGCTGATCGTTATAAACCAAGTATCAATAAGAAAGTGTGAAACTGGGTTCATTCTTAGTCTATTTGGCACTCTGCAAATTCCATAAAATATCATGAAAAATTTATAAAATCATTTGAAAATTTTTCATGTGAATCACGATATAATTATTTGAATTTTATAATATTTGGGAGACTTTTTAACACAAAGACATTGTGAGACATGGAATCACTTTATTTATACATATATATATATAAATCTTCTGAAGAACATTGCCACACAAATAAGATCATCATACATGCCTGAAATGGATATAAATTAAAATATTTATGATATTTTTTTAAATATTATTTACTGATAAATACATTAATATGTAGAAATTTTGTGTCGTCCAAAAGAGGCCATCTACGCTACCATAACCTCAAACTCTTCCATCTTTCAATTGGATTATTGCCGGCTAATTCAAAATAAGTAAGATTGCTACAACTGGAAGGGTGTGTCTAAAATCAAGTTTAGAATAAAATTATTGTAAAAAATGATATTGAAATCGCATTAATATGAAATTACTCTAGGGACCATGGCCTAGAACAATTTACAACATAGAGTTTGTGACTGAAAGTCTTGAAGGATCACATCAAGTGATGCTCAGTAGTAACTAGCCTTGTTTGAACTAGGCTATACATGAAAATTATAGACTAGAAGAGCTCAATCTCAAATCAAAACTGACAATTTATTTCTATTTAAATTGTGATTTTACTCACTTGTACTGTAGAAGCTTTTTATTATACGAAGCTTGAAGTAGAAGTCTGATGAAGCTTCTATTAAGAAGCGAAATGCATTCCTCCAATATAAGTGAGAAAAATCTTTATAGAAATACAGTGACAGTTTAGATATTAATTTTTTTGCTATGGAAAGCATCACACTGTTTTCAGTGTTTTACAAAAATTCTTATCTTTGTCGGCATAGCTAACCCCGAGACAAATTTGGCCCAAATATAACAAACAAGTGAAAAAAATTAGCATTTTAAATTTATCAATACAGCTAGAAATTGTAGAAAAAATGTTATCTGCTTCAACTTAATAAATCTGGGTGAATTCAGGGTTTCCTATCCAAAAAGAAGCCAACTATTGTGGGTAGTCTGACACGATGCTCTTGACAACAGAGTGAAACGTCCGTCACGCCATAACGTGAGTTATAATTTCCACTTAGTGTTTTCCAAGTTTTTATTTATTTTACGCAATACAGTTCACTTACTGGGGCCCAACCTGGCCCAACCTGTGAATTAGCTTTCCTCATGTTGATAAAGGAGCCTTGTTTTGAAACAAAAACAATGTCGATTCCACAAGACATTCATGAGCACAGAAACCGTGGTACAGTGACATCAACCAGCCAGCAATGCAAAACATGAAGCCTGGTCACCAAATCAAGAATGCTCTACCAAAGAATGAATTGTGGAATCTACAATATAGCCTACTATAGAAATTATCCTCTTTGTGACAAATTTTGAAAAACACATTTTCAAAATAAATTTCACTATTGAACTAACGAAAATCGACACGACAAACAGATCACAGACCATACGCAGACTCTTAAGAGAAGCTAAGAATGAAATTCTTCTATTGAAGTATACACAATCAAATGAAATACCTCCTCGCTTCAATATGCGGTTTATTGAGTGTGCATTTCAAATGTGACGTTTTCCTCGCTTCTGTCAATAGTCTGCGGACGATCTGTGCCGTGTTGGTGCTACAATGTCCTACTGAAATTATTGAATATGGACACTGACAATAAAAGGCTGTGGACGCAATATTCGCAGTAGTTATTTCATTCAGTATCTTGTTTTGGTGCCTAATAGGCTAATGGAATGTTATTCATTGCACTGAAAGATATTTTTGAGGAATATCCCTGATTTTTAGGGGAGGTTAACCACCAGTTATTTTGAGGAAAAAAATTGATTTCATAAAAAATACAAAGAAATATCCAACTTTCAATTGAAATAAAACTACAATCCCATATCAATGGAATCTTAAAAGTTCTCTATCAAAACAAACCACTGACAACTCTTTGGGTGCTTGTACAGTGGAGCGTCCAATACTCGATGATGGTCAGCATCGCAAATTCAAAAACATGGTGTAAAATGGTTTGTCACAGACTGGTACTGGAACACCACCATTCCACAGCATGTGTTTGAATTTGTGATTGTGACTATCACCGAGTATAGGATGCTCCACTGTGTAAGCACACCTAGTAGCGAGATGATTCCCTGTCAAGAAAAATAAACATCACATTATGGGTTGAGTGGGAGGGAGGGCCCTGAGTCCTAACTCCACCCTTAATAGAGACAATTCATCTAACAGCTATCTATAAAATTGTTTAAAATTTTTTTTATGAATGAAATTTCAATGACACAAGAAACTTATCAAATATTCATGTCAAAGTAGAATGCACAGATGCTGCAGTTTCTACATAAAAGTCAGTCTTATTGGTCACTTGAAGCCTACTCAATAAGAAATCAACCTAAAACACCTGAGCAGCTAATATCCTGACAAACGGTAGAGCACTCTTGTTGCCGTAGAGCACTCTAGATTCTTGCTTCACGAGTGCAGACACGACTACAGAGCCTAGACTGCTCTAAGATAGCGCTCTCAAAAGTGCCTCTCCGTTTGGACGTACATCGAGGATAATTCCATTAATAACAGCTCTTCATCAATAGCCTAAATTCATTATTTAATTCACTTATAAGTATTACTCTCCTGAATTCCAGGGATGCAGAATATGTCCGAACGCCCGAACATTGTTCGGGGGAAGTCGCCGAGGGTCTGGGGAAATAAAAAAATTAAGCATATTAGTTTTAAGATCAGATGTTATTTGTGAACGATAGAATATTACGCATCAACACAGTCCCGTCTAATTAGTAGTACCCATGTCGAGAGCGCCTGCGCGACCCGGCCGACAAATCCCTCTATTTCCGTCTTTCCCCCTATTATCCCTTCCCCACCCGTCTTGCCATATCCCATTCCAGCCATTACCAAGGTACTTGCATTAATGAATTGGTTCATAATTGTAAAAAAAATATGAAATATATATAATATTAGAATAATTTTATACACTTCTTTAAGAATGTGTGTTTTTTCTATGTAGATGGATGTATGGATGATGACTAAAAATGTATTGTGACACAGAAACAGAAGATGAAGAGCTCTTGAGTGGAAGAGCAAGAAATTAAAAACTGTTCAACAATTTTAATTTTAATTATTTTTTCTTAGTACGCTTCTCACTCTACAAGCCTGAATCATTTCATTCTCAAGTACTAGTGTAGTGATTACTGAATTTGGTTCATCAATTGAAATAAAACATGTGAGTTCAAAATTTGAAAAGTAATTTAAATCCATTAATCCACATATTTAATTTGATTTCAATGAAAGCTATGGGTAATAAGTGAAATTTGAAGAAACAAAGTCAAGTTATATTATTGGGATTCACGACACTCATTTTGGGGAAATTTTGGTCTTTAAAATTGATGTTCTGGGGAAATTTTGGGGCTTTGGAATATTCTGCACCCCTGCTGAATTCTATAAACATGGACGATGAATGAATTGTGTGTAAAATTCGGGCACAAAAGCCACTTTTCAATAATTGAGTAGAGTGAGGGATCAAAGTCCGCAAACAATAAAAACCCGCAACTATTTTTCCTTAATAAAGTTTATGAGATAACGCTTCGCGGCTATTAAATTGTTAACTTAAAAAATTATAGATTATAATGAGAAAAGACCACCTACAACTCAATTAGATCAATCACTCACTCACTCATAAAAAAGAGTATAACTTACAAGAAAAAATAACGATGAAATGAAAAAAAATCATAATATGAATAATTCTACAGTAAAAATGATAAAATAAAAGAGATGAAAAAAACAAAAGAAAAATAAAAAACATATATTATTAATCTAAAACATTAAATTTTTAAAATAATCGTTTAAATTTCCCAGTGATAATGAGGACTCCTGATTCCTTCCTGTAACATAAATGGGGCAACTTTTAGGGTTTTGAAATTTCTCTTCTGGCTTCATAAAGCATCAACAACCCATGCTCGTGCTCTGCCAATAAGTAGTGCTCATGCCACACACTACTGTAAACAAGAGGCGTGAATAACAGAAAATAAAAATAAAAAAATGAATGAATTAAAAATAAAAACAAACAAAAATAATGAGGATGAGTTAAAAAAAAACAGTACTATATTACATTCTACAGGCACACACCAATCAAATTAGAACCACAAGCATACAACAAGAATCACGACAGCTAAGAGAGAACAATCTAATATATAAACGTATTTATGCTGTTATCTGTCGACGAAATTCTAGTGCTAGAGTGAAATATATTGAAGGAGGAGAGGAGGCGAAGAAGAATGAGGAGAAAATGAAGAAGTAGAATTAGTAGTAGAAGAAAGGGTAGTAGTAGTATCAAAAGGCAAAAGAAAAAAGAGAAAAAAAGGCAGGAAAAAGAGGAGAAATATAGAGAAGAAAAAGAAGAGGAAAGGGAGACGAGAAAAAGGAGGAGATGACAAAGAAGATACAAAGAAATAAGAAGAAGATAGTCGGGCTACCTAGCGGACAATTATCTTGTGGAAAAGTGCAAAAGAAATCTATAGAAAACGAAGCCCTACGAAAAAAAGACACTAATTTCAATAGAGCACTCTACGAGAGCAATCTACTTCAAGAGCTCATCTATAATACAAACCTCTTAATGCTGTTCTCTGTCAAGAGAACGACGCAGACATAAGTGTGACAAACAAGTGGAAGAAAATCAGTGACCAGATAAGAGAAACGAAACAGCCATCACAAGCAGTACAGAATAGAGAAAAACGAAGCAGAAATAAAGAGATCGATTTCAAGATTGAGTTTAGTTGGCTAATAACCAAGTTCGGTAAGCAAACGACCACACATTCTATTTACACGGTGCAAGAAATTATTCGCAATAAGCGGTCAGTGCAAGTATGCTATAGAAAATATTGTATGGTTAAAATTCTCACAGGTGACAAGGTTTGAGTACTGTAAATTGGCCAAGGCATCAACAAACAAGATTTGTGAAGGAAGCGGAAGAAATTGGAAATATTGCAAGTCTGAGACTAACCTGAAGAAATTCGTTCTTTGGCAATTCATCACGAGTTTGATAATCACGAGACTCCAATCACATACTGATATGGTCCTCCGCAATCATCCAACTTCCGTGCAATCGAGATTTGGATACACTGAAAAAAGAACAAAATTCTAGAAAAAAAACTTCACAAGGGAAAAAAAATCTCTCATCAAACTATAAACTATTACAAACCCATAGCTGATGATTTTATTCAATTGCATTAACACAAGAATAATTTGGAATTTCTATGATGAGTATATTATGACCAAAATTTAAAAAAATATAATTCAGTATAATATAGGTAGGCCAAACTTTCTTGGTGTCTGGCATGTGGGTGCGCGCAGTACACAAGTACGCTCACTGTACGAGACTAGATCAGCCTCAGTAATGTATCGCCTGACGACGCCCTGTTTGAGGCTAGCAGCTAATGCATTCAATGCAAAATGATAATCTGCCATTGAGAACAAATAATAATAATATAGAATGTCATGTAAAAATTAAATTGAGTTTGAGCATCATAAAGTCACCTATATTGGACTGGTAGACCAATTAACTATTGGTTGGAAAACACAAACAGCTTTCATCAAAGTCCAGAATGAATTAGGTCGTATTAAAGTATACTTGAATGATTTTGTATAGAAAGTTTGCCAATAACATATTCTATCAATTTAAAAAAGAATTGAAAAATATTGAACATCGAGTGTATGCTGTAAAGGAAACAGCACTGTAAATAGAACAAAAACAAATAGAGAAGTAAAATATAGATACAGATATCTATATAAATAGAAGAAAACTAACAAAAAATAATGTACAAGACAACCTAGAACAAGCACAAGGAAGAATCTATGCAATCACTGTCAAACATTTCAGAGAATAGAAATGAAGAAGATACAATAGACAAAATCTCATGAGAAAAAACTACATAAAAAGCATAACTCACGAAACACAGACCTATTTATTACTGAAAACAATTTGTGTAACAACCAATGAACTAAATACATCGTATCCGCAAAGTTCAGAATAACTGTCAACTTCAAAAATTACTGTATAAACTTCTAATGCATTGCGCACTGGTCTGGTACCTCGTTTAAGGTATCGTGTATTAAATAGGGAAGTGATAGCCGCGAGCCGTAGCAGGTATCTGTCTGTTCAATCAGATAGATAAGCTGCGTTCTCGTAGGTCCTGTTTGTAACGGTGACCGATTAGATTGGCCCGCAAAAAAGACACTGTTCTTTGCTGAAAATCACTTCCCGGTGGTTCGGAACCCACCTAAAACTGTAGGTCCAACTCATTATCCTCGCACAGGTCTAAAACCTATGTGGGCTTCATCCACAAAAAAAAAAAAAAAAATGAACGCATAAGACAGAGAAGGGCTCAAATACATTTGCAATAATAAAAGTATGAAAAAACTTACATTCAGCTATAAGCAGCAGTAAATCAGCCGGCATCACACCTCAAAACTTTGAATAAAATATGCCGCACCTCAACGTTGATATCCATGTCGGCTTGGATCAGTTTGCCACAAACCTGAAAATTACCAAGAAATCTAAATATTCTTACAAATAACTAAGGAAAACCGACAAAAAACTCTTTTATTCTACCCTAATCATACCATAAATATACGACATATAAAAATAAAATGAATACGACATACAAGCATAAACAGTTGAATGTGTTGAAATATCAAAGTTAAAATATTACTAAGATATAAATTTATCAAATCGCGCAGCATCGAAAATGTTCAATTTCAAATTTTCTTCGAAAATCATACTCGATACAAAAGAAAACTTATTTGATACAGCATAAACAGTTGAATGCCCAAGTTGGTATCAAATTTCCCAAATATCAAAGTTTAAAGTACGGTAATGATATAAAACCGATCGCGCAACGTCCAAAAATTTCAGAAACATTAAAAAATATTATAAAAGAATGCAATATTGTAACATACTGTAGGCGAAATAACACGCTGTAACATAGAATATTCTATAATAAATTGAAAAAATAGCGACTAATTCGTTAAATTGGAGGTGACGGATTTGACGCGGAGATATTAAAAAATAGAAACGTTCATAATAATTAATAAAAAACTTACAAACTTACACCCCAAAATTCATTAAAACTAGAGTAAAAATGATCAAAAATGAGACTACTCAAATTGAAGCTGGTAAAATCGGGATTAGGTTAGCCAGAGTATAAAGCAGTGGTTCCCAAACTTTTTTGCCTCATGGACCCCTTGCCATGATTTTTGGTTTTGGGTGGACCTCCTGCATAAATGTAATTACTTCTTTTTTTAACTATAAGTTGAAATGTGTTTTTAAAGCTGATGAAGTAGGTCTACTACTGCTCACAGTAACCAATTCAAATTGTGGTGAAGAAAACATTAAAAAGCACATAAACATACATTTTTGTAATATAGTCTAATTTGAATTGAAATAATGAAATAGTATGACGTATTGTTTTTTTTTATAGTGAAATAGTATTAATGGAACCCAAGAAGTATAACGGCCGGTATTTTATCAACATTGTGTCCTTTGTAGTAATTGCAACATTCGCATGCATTAAAATCAGCAAGGCTCAATGGGCAAAGGCTCAAGGCTGCTCAATGTGGGCAAACACGACACTCATTGTTAATGAAATGTGATAGAGAGAGAATTGAGGAGAGGAGGTGGAAAATAATAACAATGAATTTAATTCACCTTTTTAGAATACTGTATTGCATCAAATTTGTGACAAAAGGGCGATACAGATACAGTAATCAGTAGCGTAGCGAAAATCTTTTAATGGGGGGGCTTATTGGAGATTTGAGGGCCCAAGGGGTATGGAATACCCCCTTGGGTAAGGGGGGCCCGGGGATCCTCCCCCGGAAAATTTTTAATAAGTAGTCCCTCTAACGTCGTATCCCAAGAGATTCTACTCATGTCTAGAAAAGCATTAATCCATTTATTATAGTCCAATCGTTCATATTTATTTTTTTGAATTTTCGATGCTGAGAGCTTGATTTGTGACTCAAAATCAGTAATTTTATACGAGTAGCCATTAAAATGGAGTTTATAAATTGGGTAAAGTGAAAGCTTAAATTCAATAAATCACTGCTTTTATGAATCGTTTGCCTAACAATTTGAACCCACTTTTCGTTTATTGTTAGTTAAATGATTAGTTGTGAACAAATTTTAATGTATAAAATCTAAAAAATACTACTTTTATAAAGCCAATTTAACAAGTTATAGTGGTTTCAAATTATTATTATAATCATGGCCACCCAGAGACATTTTAGTGACCCGGGACACAGTTGAGCCCGGGCTGGAGGCTCCCTTACACCTTCACCTAAACACCAATTTTCAATTAATGACTCGATTTCCCAACTAGCATTGCTATGCTAGTTAGTCTTTAAGCTATGCATAGTTGCCTTCTGTACTCAAAAAATCTGTTTAACTAATTTGAATTTTTTCTTCAATTTAAAGATAAAATTCGAATGTAAGCCAACTGACAAACCATTCGTCGAAAAAGCTGTGGAAGCTAGGGAAAAGGGTACTGAGTGGCACCAGAGAGAGCAATAAACTTCTCTTCTATTTTTGTGTAATCTTTTGAACTATTCACTAATATTGGAATACCGGTATGTAAAATGTGTAAAACTATGAAAATTATTATGACTTTGAATGGAACTTGGTTCAACTTGCAAAGAGCGAATGAATTAATAACACATCCAATTCCAAACTTTAACTTATAGTAATTTTGTAATTATATAAATAGATGGTGACAGAACCTCAAAACATTAGGTATTCTGAAAAAAATTGTTCTCAAGTTCTTGAAAGTGCAACTTTTAGCTTTTTTTATGGCTATCAACCCTCATATTATTTGTTGATTGATTCATGGCGTGACAAATTTCACGATCACAATAAAACTCTTTGGAGTATCAGATCTGAACAGTAAGAGAAATCAGCATTTGAAGCCCGTCTGAAAAAATATTAAGTCCTTTCCTCCTTTCAAGCCTACTGTGTCAACTTCATTCAAGTGGTCTGGGGAAATTCAAACCCATGTTTGGGGGCTCCAAAAATACTGGGATCCACCAGCATCGTGGGGTCTTTGAAGGCCCAAAGCCGAGGCAATAAGGCTCTTATGTATAAAGGTTGAAATTAGAAAATATTCTAGATGCAGCCTACTTGAATTTCTACTTTGCATGACTATACTGGCAATAAAAACGTGCCCGTAGGGCCCGCGGCCTCTAGGGTGTTAGGCTTCTAAGGGGCCTCTAGAGGTCCAAACTGGAAAAAAGAGGCCCTGGAGGCCCCTAGCTGTACAATTTGGGGCTCCTTATTTTATTTTTGTTTTTTCATTTGCTTGCATTAATATTGTAATATGATGTGGCCCATTGACGTTGAGGCCCAAGAAAACTTGCCTTGTTCGCCTCATCCCCTCTATAGCTTTAATTAGAGTATTTTTCAAGTTAATTAAAGTATTAAAATTTTAGTTTTTTTTCTAGCTGTAACACTATTTAAGCTTCTCTTCACATATGAAAACTTTATTTCACCTCCAGTAACCGATATTATCGTATTTTTATTGGTGCCTCCCTACTCATTTTTAGGGCCTCTTTCACAGGCTAAAGGGGGGGTTGTAACCTGGTACCCTCCCCCCCGTCACTACGCCAATGACAGTAATGGAGTGTTCTTTAAAAAAAAAACAAGAATATTACAATTGTTGAAAACAAGAATATTAAAAATTGACTCCAAAAAAGTTAATCAAAAGACAAGAACAAACTTATTAGAATTGAATAGACTACTAAGATTTCTAGTTCGATTTAAAATTATCAAATACGTAGAGTAATAAAAGGAAGCTTATTAGACCTTATTAGAAGTTCTTGTCAATGTGGAAAATAAAAACTAAACACTAATACTATAGCTAGAATTTATTTTCGAAATAAATGTAATTTATTGTGCACAGATTTGTTTTCCATCAGAATAATTTTGAACAATTATTAATTGAATAAGCAAGAGCTTGCTAGAAAGTCGGTATGGTTTGATAATGTAAATACATTAGGCTCCTTTTCCTCATAATAATAAACCTGAAATAACTTGAATAGTTTGGTACCTACCTAAGTTGTTGAGTGACCTACCAATAAACGTTCCTTTTTGAAATATGATAGAATATCATTCAAATATAAATACGAGGCTCCTTTTGTTTATAACTTTAAAATATATGAGGCGACTTTCGCTTATATAACAATATTGCTGAAAATTGTTTGATATTTTAAGTACCTGACTTGTTTAGTGACCTACCAGTAAATGTTAATAGTTTTAAAATATAATAGAAGATAATTGAAGGGTATGGGGCTTGTTTTTCTCATAATAATACAACTAAAAACGGAAATTCATAATTGGTAAACCTGAGCTGTTTAGTCACCTACCAGTGAAGTCTTATAATGTTCAAATATAAGAAAACTAATTATGAATTCTCCGATTTAAAAATGTTTTCATAGAAAGCGCTATTATTTCAAATAGATATAATGCTTGCTTGCATGTACGTATAACAGTATTATACAAGTACATAAGTAGCCTGTACCAGTAGGCTGTGATGTTTTCCATTACGAAAAACTTGATGAACAATCTAATATAAAAAATGACACTGTATTCCTATTTAAATTATGATTTTTACTCACGTTTACTTGAGATATTAGAGGGATGTATTTCACTTCTAGGCTGATGGAGATTCTGTTTAGAAGTGGAATGCATACCTTAAGTATCTCCAGTATAAGTGAGTAAAAATCCTAATTTACTTAGAAATACAGTGTAAGTTTTGATATTAGATTGTACATAGCATATACCACGCCCCGATCCAAAGACATTAGCTATTGTGGACCCCCATCAACATATCATGGACCCCCAATTTTATTTTTCACTGACATGGACCCCCTGGCAGGTCCCCGTGGACCCCAGGGGGTCCACATGGACCACTTTGGGAATCACTGGTATAAAGCCTTGTTGAATAATTTCATACAAAACTACCGTATTTCGAGTGGAAAGAAAATAAGCTAATAAATTACGATAATTAATTGGGAAAACGTAAACAGGAGATCATAAATTCGTCAAATCGACGTTCATTATTCATAGTTGAAAAAACAAATGCTCAATCCTCAGACAATGCAATTATTACGTTCAATTCATACAGGAACCAGACTATTATTGTTCATTTTCAAGAATAAAATCGTTTCGAAACCTAAAATGTACTTCAAAATATATTTGAAACAAGTCACAATAAATTCAAGCCATCGAAAATTACTCACTATAAATTTAAGTTGAAAAGTTATTCCTAACTAGGCTAGCTTTCACGGTAAGGTTAGACAAGAGTCAAGATACCCAAATGACGAAACTGTACAATTTCAAACAAGTTTGGTTGAACAAAGAAGATAAAAGGAATCTAAAACACTCATAAATCAATTTATAATAAGCAAACAACTCACAATCGATGAAAATAACTAATTTTAATGAAAAGAAAATGTTGCAGACGTGAATGCCAAGCATATGCCAGCTTTATACGTTCAAATACAAAATTATAACCGTAAAAACATAAGTTCAATGCACAAAAACTATGAAACCAATTACGAGGAACACATTTAACGTAAATTCAATAAATTTGCACTAGAAACTTGAATAAAACCACGACAAAAACAGAGTTTACCATAGCAGCTCGCAAAGTATCAAGCAAAATGGCGTCTGTGTTATTTATACGGGACATTACCACTTGTTCGCGGATCCACTTGTTCGCCGACTAGCGCTAGTCGCTAGTCAAGCTTGTTTTCTGGCGTGCTACTGTCAGCAGATCATGAATCATCAATCAAATAGCATTTTAAAAGAATAAGAAGAAAATATATAAGAAATATATGAGAAATATATAATAGAATATAAGAAAATAGAATATATAATATAATAGAATATATGAAATGAATATATAAGAAACAAGAATACGAAGGCAGTTGACGAGGCTTGATAACGAACAAAGAGGCAGCGAAGCTGGTCAGCCATGTTTGGGAGAAGAAAAAGCGGTAAACTTGAAATACAAACAGTATCATTCTCGACAAGCCATGGCATTTTCGTCGATTATAATTTTCAATCGATTATTTTCGAGTTATTTTCTTTGCAATTATTACTTACACTGAAAACTCCAAATTCATATTGGATGAGCAAGAACATTATTAATTGTAAGGTACCCAAGCAGCCTCTTGTTGTTCTGGTTGTACATCATCACAGTGATTAATTTTAATACTAGGGTGTCACTTGAGAGCATAGCAACTCATCGTATTCTACATGCTAAAACAAACAGAAAATGTCCTTAGAAAAAAACAATAATTTCCCATTAATGTTTTTTTTTTTTCAATTCGTTATTATTAACCCCTCTGGTGAAAATGCAGCCATATAAGAAACGTTGGCCCTTATGTCACTATGGTTGTTTTGTCAACCGCAATTTTTTTCAAATGCTTATTCTGATAATCATTAAAGGACTTGAAAAAGCATCGAACATTAACATAAACTTTGAAAATCTGATCCTTCCATGCTGTAATTCTATAAATAAATTCCACGTTATCCTGGAAAATGATTGAATTATCTGCATAAATATTGCCATCTAGGTGAAAACTATATCTATTTTGTTCAAGTGTGTATTTGGCACACTATAATTTACCCTGACCAATTTACAGTTTTCGATTTTCGTCAACCATTGAAAATGACTAGAAATTAATGACCGAATAAAACAATTTTTACTCTCAAAATTGTCCATACTTTATAAATAAATAGTCAAATCATTTAATATACCGTAATATAATGATTAAATTAAATTTTTTAAATAGTGTCTCAGTTAGAGAATTGTTATCTGCTCTATGTTTTTGAGCATTATCTTGACTCTTAGTTTCATTAAGTTAATAATATTGCTACAAATGTTGCTATTTGTTTGCAGGTGTAGTAAGAAACAACAAATCTCTTCTAGTACGGATTAAAAAATCCAGTTAATAATAATACGAGAGATTGGTTTCGATTTTCCAAAGACCGAGAAGGAGGTAGGGAGAAGAGGAGTCAGGTTGTCACAACTACCGAAGTGTAACTGCAACTGTATTATACCGGATGCCAAAAGGAATACTGATCTTCTAAATGTGTACCTTTCAATCCTGGTAGTACATGTTGTAACGTGACTGGATTCAAAGATGGCTGTTTGTGGACATATTATCAAAGTGAAATTGTAGTTGTGAATAAAATAAGGAAACGATGTGGTAGCTCATGCTTTTTAGAATGTGATAAGTGTAAGTTCAAATATGATTCTTCCAAATGTCCATTAAAAATCAGCAAGCTTTTGTAGTAAACTCACTAGAAAAAACGACTGATCTTCTAAATATTGAAGAGCTGAAATGCAAATGTTTGTTATTTCCACACTGTGGCCAAAACAATGAAAATCTTATGCGTATTCGTTATTGCAACTTGGATTATTGTTACTGATGACTACAATAAATTACTTTCAACTTTGTTTGAAATTTTCTCAATTTTGTATAATTTATTGTACTAAAGTATGACATATAGACTATAACTTATAAGTGAATTATTTACTCACATTTTGATGTAACAGCCATTACGCACTGTTTTAAATGAATTTGCATATTTCAACGCGGAATTTAGTCTACATAACTGTTTCTAAAGATTCACTTTTACAACAGTGCTAAACGGCTGTCACACCAAAAATATGAGTTTATAATTCCACATTAAATATGAGTTACCTGTCACTCAAGTTTTATAATACACAGTGGAACAACTTTGAAGATTCTTTAAATGAGAATTTCATGGGTACTAATATGAGATCATTTTCAAGTGGCTCATAATCTAATTCAACATTTATTCTACAGTACAGAAAATTCAAGTTCAAGGTGACATTTTCCAAGTGCCTTTGCATAGTAGGAAGTTAGCAATTTTGTTGTTTACACACTTGAAAAAATACTTAATTTGTAGATAATGAACTGCTAAATAAATTACATATTGATAACAAACTAGATTTGATAACAAATCTATTAATTTTTATTATTGAATACTTATATGTGATGTTTTCCATGACGAAATACTTATTAATGAACAATCTAATATTAAAACTGACACTGTATTTCACTTTTAAATAACGTTTTACTCACATATATTGGAGATGGTTGAGGAATGCAATTCACTTCTGCAGGCTGACGAAGCTTCTTTTCAGAGTTGAAATGCATTCCTCAAGCATCTTTAATATATGCGAGTAAAACATTATTTAAAAGTGAAATACAGTGTCACTTTTAATATTAAATTATTTTTAGTCCTAAAGAATTAGGGATTGAAGGAGAACACTGAAAAGTATTATAATTTGTATTTATTTTCACATTAAATATTCGCAAAATAAAACACATTCACAGAATTGAAAAAGAGTAAAGGAAAACAAGAATGAAAAGAAAGAGAAGTTGGAGGAGGCGATGTCGAAGAAGAAGAAGAAGGAATGGAGAAGAGGGATTTATTTTCAGAACTGATAAGTACTGATAGGAATAAATATTTTTATGGAGTTTACATTTAGTAATGATCATTCTTTCTATTTATTTTGCAGTAATTAATGAATATGTGCAGATAACATATTCGCATACCTTGTTCATGTTTACATTTCTCACATGATGTATTTCCTGTTGAAACGTCTGTTAAATAAATAATGACGTCTATAAAATATAGAATTTCATTTCTCTAGAAGCTCTTCAGCTCTTCATTTGCAATCGAGTCCAGCGACGACGAAGCGCCGTTCTTTCTCAACTGTGATCCCATCTCAACTGGTAATTTTTTCTTCTGCATCTTAACTCATTTGAATTTTCAAACTAGCATAACCCTTGCATTACTATTCCATGTAGCAGTCTCCACATTGTTATTTAGTGAAATTCTTGGGCTGTGGTGATTAATAGGGTTCGAGCGTTTTGAAGTTGTGCAAGTTTTTGGTTATGGGTAGTTTTTTTTATTTTTTCAGGGTGACTAGCGACCGGGAAAACTGTGAAAAGTCAGGAAATTTTTAAATTCTGGAAAAGTCAGTGAATATGAAAAAAATATCGGGAAAACTTCGTAGTAATTGTATACCTAATAATAATTATACTAATCATAGAAACCCTCATGTGAAGAGGGTTTCCATACGTCCTCCAATAAGAGGACATGTCCTCCTTTTTCAACGATGTCCTCCTGTCTCTTTTTGTAACCAAAATGTTTTTTAATGAATTTTTAATGATGGTAAGCTTTTTGATCAGTTTCAAGCACTAAAAAGTTTTTTATTAACTAAATGTGATGACGATTTTTCTAACGAACTTGCCAAGTACCAATTCAAGTACTGAGAGACTTTTTTCCTTCATTAATTTAAAAAGGATCGATGAGAGAAACCGATTAGGTGTTGATTCCATTAAAGGAACAGTAATGCTAAAATATAATTTTAAATAAATTATCAGCTCCGATTTTTATAAGTACTTCATATTGAAGAAAGAAATATTTATTAGAAAAATATCCTCTCATGAAAAATATAAAAAATAATTGAAATAATGAATTTTTCAGCAACGATTTAACTGTAAAAATTGACTTAATTAGTTGTTTCGTAATAATTAGATATGTTGCTTGGTATTAATTAAATAAGCTGCTTTGTTTCAAGAATGCCCTCCTTTTTTTCTAAATGTTCTCCTTTTATGGAATTGGATGTCCTCTTTACCAAAATGAATAGTGTCTGGAAACCCTGCACATGAAATGCTCCAATATCGAACTTGAAATCCGTTTTTAGATGGACAACCAGACAAATAAGCAATGTAGGCTAACGAACATAAAATTGTTTTGATTACTCACTAAGGTCTTTTTGTTTTTCATCTATATAAAAGCAAAATACCCCCGATTCACTGACTCATTCATCAGCGTTTCTCGAAAACCACATGGCCAATTACGTTGAAATTTGGTACACATGTCCCGTTGGGGCTCTAGATGCATGCTAAGAAATAATTTTGAAAATTTTAAAAAATACGGCCAAAAATGAAAATTTAAAAAATTAGATTTAAGAAATATGGAGATGTGAATTGTATAACTGTGCCCGTATACATGACAACAGATGATCAACAAACAAAAGTGCTGGTTCGATTCACGATTTTTAAACCACCCTCTGGGGTCCAGGGGGGACTCTGCCCCCTGGCTATACGGTTAAGGCGATCGAAGCGAGCCTGCCGGCTAGTACTTTATATTGGTCAGGGAAAATTTTATTAAAGATCAGGGGAAAGTCAGGTAAAAGTAAGAGAATTTTTGTAGCTTACTTTGCTAGTCACCCTTATTTTACTAATGATATTTATTATGCTATTTGTATATGTAATTATTTCTTGTAGTTAAGAGTAGTGGAGAATAGAGCTAAGTTTTAAATGCAGATAATATGCTTTCTTGTTAGGTTCATTCTTTTGTTTGTGAAGACGTTTTATGCTGTTTCTTATGAATGAGAATTGAGCCTGTTTTACAGTTTTTTGAGCAGGTATGCTGTTGGCTTTTATAGAAATTCTTGCATATTCAGCTTATTTCTATCCTCAATTAATCATTGTGGATGTGTAAAATCCTAATATTTGCAGGAATGGCTGGAGTAAACCCTAACGATGAAGAGCTGGGCGCAGCACTTGACCCCAATCAGCAGCTATATGAAGCTGCAGAACCGCACGAAGCTGTAGTCCAAGACGAAGATGCGGTCCCGGATCCTCACCTGGACCAACAGCCAGGTCCTGCACATCAACAGCAGCCGAGGCCTTCAAAGATAATACAGGGAGTGAGACATTCGAGCAAAGTCTTTGCAGATGGCGCAGGATATTATTACTACTCGGAAAGAGTCTGTGGTGGTCATAGGTATGTGATTGATATTTCATTATTATTACTAGGCTATGTAGTATTGTGTGGAACTGATATATATATATATATATATATATAAGAATTGTGTGTGTAATTTCAATTCTATTAATTCGTTTAATATATTGAAGTAGTCCCGAACCACATTATTATTCTTATTAATATCTATTTTGATATCGCCAGCCTGACATTTGTTGATACCCTGTTGAATTTCTTTTATAAATTCTTCAAAAACTTCCATGAATTTTATAAATATAGCTAATTAATAAGAAAAAATACTACCAACAATTCACTATGACCCTCTTGTGTATGGATTGGTGGTTGTGTATGGATTGGCGGTAAACGTCAATCGTAAGCGGTTTGTAAACGTAACTATCACACAAGCTTTTGTAGAACTCACTGTCTGGTTCATGTGGACTCCTTTATATATAGCTGTTGTAGTTGTATATTCCAAGAATTGGAGCTGAACAGACACTTCGAGAATTTTCAAGAAACATGATCTTGATCGTTCCAGAAATCTGAAGAAATCAGATTTCATTGTCAATCATTCATTGTCAATAAAAATGTAACCGTTCGTTTGCAATTTGAAACCGACTTCTAATTGAATTATTACTGTTCCTAGTAAAATTCCACTTAAACGTCTGCAGTTCAAATCTCTTTTGCTAACAAAAATAAACTCTGAAAGTTAATTTCATCTTTACATTGGGTTGAAATAATAAATAATTACATTTATTACAATTTTGTTTTATAATATTGTTTGAATTGTTTTAATTTTATAGAAAAAACTATAATTCCTATTTTTTGAAATTTAGTACACTATAAATGTTATTTATATGTATCATTCCTATCATATAACTAGATAATGCTGTTGTTAACTATTATGCTATTCTGAGTTTCTTACAAATTTGTGACAAAATATATTCTCACTACTAATTTATTGCTAAATAGCTGTTTGCAACTGTGATAATAAGGATACGCTAGGCGCCTGCAGGGTCAATGCTGTATTCCTTCTCACTTTTACTAAGATACAGTGATTGATAAGAAATTCTATCTAATATCAAAACCAACACTGTATTTCAATTAAATATGTGATTTACACTCACTTCAACTGGAATACAGTGTCAGTTTTGATATTAGATTGTTCAATTATTTCGTCATGGAAGACCTCACAGAGTAATTCTGTTATATTTTAAAAGTTTATGGGAAATTTGGCGCCGACTTCAAAAGATTACTTGTATGAAATTAAAAATTTTCTCAGTTTAAAGTAAATACTTTATTTTAAATTTTTTTGTACGTGAGTATTTTATCAAACTGAATTTTATCATTTCACTGAAGTCGGTTTCTTTTTTTGTTTTAAAATATGTTATATTTTTAGCTTTTTAGTTGAATTTTCAAACTTTGAAAACATGATAAATTTCTTAAAGCCTACATTATGAAATATTTATCAAATTAGCAAGCCAATAATTAATTCATAACATCCAAACTTAAGTAAGTAAAAATCCACTTATAAAATGTTTCACACTGAACCAGCTTTGGGTAACCAATGTCGTTTACCCGGCATAATTGCATTGCATCATATGATTTCGAAAACCGTCTAGATGTGAAGCGCTCCATATGATACAATGATCAGACTGCTAAACGACACCGGTTATCCGATTGGCGGTTATGTTTGGAACTATCCTATTCAAACTTGATTGAAATGAAGACATCGAAGAATGCTCCTTTTTGTTCAATATTGGGCTAAGTATTGGGCCGATCCTTGCGAAACTTGGATGGGACCACCGCTGAGCGATGCTCTTTCATTTAAAAAAAAAAAATTCATCGAAATCGGTTCAATATTGTTCGAATGATTGATGTACAAACATAAAAAAAACAGGTCGAATATAGAACCTTGTTCTTTTTGGAAGTCGGTTAAAAAGAGATAAAAAGAGCTCATAGAATTGACTTTTGATAAAAGCCGAAAAATAATGAGTCGTTTCATACGATAAACCGAACAATGAGAAATGTCGGGTTACTTTATTTTGGTTCTGAAGTAAACATTGAAAATTGAATTAATATTTTCTTGGATTAGACAAGATAATTTATTTATTAGAATAGAATAGAAAAATGCTTTTATTCTCAGTTAAATCATAAATACAAAATTATAATAATAAATACACACATTTACGGCTTGATCACATGATCGCCAGCCGGAAAGTCGGAAATCGATAAACAAAATATTTTACAATATGATAAAGTGCATTATAAAATAATTATAAGAAATAATGATATCATAAGTAATTCAGTTAGTAGTGTACTGCAGTGCAATGATCTAGTAAGTAATGTAAGAAAAATACATAACAATGGGAAAGAACGAACCCTCAACAAATGAAATTGAAGCAAGCTCAAAAAAAAACAAAAAAAAACAAAACAAACACAAAACCATTCAAGACTAAAAAAAATAAAAAGGATGTTAACAAAACAAAAGAAAAAATAATAATAAACAGTGCAACCAAAAATCACGTAGAGTGCAATTCTTGGATGAGAACATATCTGTCGTTCCAGGCTTCTCTACAATAGGAGGCTAGCTTCTTCCAATCTTTGCCATTCATGTACATGGTAAATTCTTCCCTTGATTGTTCACCAACCCCAAACCACTTCCTCCTCCATTCCCTCAAACAAGGGCATCGAGCAATGAAATGGAATACATCCTCAACCTCCTTCAGATTACATAATGAGCAAATATAGTTCCCATTATCCACCCATGGTTTATAATTCAAATGGATTAGCTCCCCCCTTGCCTTAAAAATCCACCTCATAACCCACATTTCGTTGTCATTTCTGATATATTTGTTTTCATTTAGCTCAAAGTTGAGTGTCTTGTACCATGCATGAAATTGTCCCGCACGTGCATCACAAATAAATTTATTTCTATGGAACTTTTGCAAGACAGATAATATTTTTTTGAAAGACTCTCTCCAAGTGAGCACATTCTCCAATGAAAGATTCAAATTCAAGTTCACTTTAGTACAAATGACTTTCCACTCCTTGAACCAAAAGCATTTATTTTTTATAACTTGCTGAGCTAAAATTTTTGGTAGTCTTTCATCTTTCATTTTCATAATTTGTGAAATATAATTAAAATGCAACCTGAGGCAGTACTCAAAGAGAGGAGTAAGTTCCGTTTCGATGAAGAGCATATAATTCGGTGTATTTATGGGTAGAGCAAACACTTTTTTGATGAAGAAGCGCTGTAGTTTTTCAACATTGTCGTACTGCTTACAACCCCATATTTGAGCTCCATAACATAAGACTGCCCTAGCGCATGCTTTAAACAATTTACATTTAGAAGAAAAGTCGACCCCACTGCCCTTCAACATTCCTCCCCATGCCAGATTCAAACCTAATTTTGCTTTAGCCAGTTTATCCCTCAGATGCTTTTCAAAATTAAGGGTGGGTGTCAGAACTACACCTAAATATTTGTATTCCTTCACGCATTCGATTTTCTCTCCCTTGTAGAACCACTTTTCGTACTTGCTCAATTTTCCTCCGTTTCTGAATACCATTATCTTGGATTTATCTAAATTGACCTTTAAATTCCACATTGCACAATATCGTTCCAGATTGTTTATCATATATTGGAGACCAGTTGGAGAGTCCGATAAAACGGCAATATCGTCCGCATAGAGCAACACTCGAATCTTTATGCCTCCAATTAACAACCCTCCCCCCAGCTCATCATGCAAGTCATTCAAAAACAGGGAAAAAAGCAACGGACTTAGTAAACAACCCTGTCTTAAGCCTGACCTAGTCTCAAAACTTTGAGTCAGCCCCTCAAAGCACCAGACGCCAGCTAAGTGCTCGTATGGTCATTTAATGCTTTAATAATATTTAACATTTTGGTTGATAATCCTAAACAACTCAGTTTATAAAATAATGCACTTCTATCAATTGAATCGAAAGCCGCTGAATAATCGACGAAGAAACAATACAATTTACCTCTTTTTTTAGCCAATCTTAGACTCGCAATAGATGTCAGTGAAAATATATTATCCATTGTTGAATAGCCTTTACGGAATCCCGCCTGAAACTCATTTTAAATCTTGTTTCCTTCCACCCACTGATTGAGTCTATTCAGTATCAAACCCGCGAAAATCTTAAAAAAAGCTGTAAGAAAACTAATTCCTCTGTAGTTGCTCACTTCATCGCTATCACCCTTCTTGAACAACGGAAAAATTATGGAGAACTTGAAACTACTTGGTACTCTACCTAATGTGAAAATAGTATTGAATAACTCTAGTAATTTATCCAACATGACATCTGGAGCATTTTTATAATACTCGAACGGTATTTGATCTTTACCTGGAGCTTTATTATCTTTAATGGATTTCAACACATTTGTCAACTCTTCCATATTAAAATTTACGTCTAAGCTATTATTTACAATGTAATGTTCCGCATATGAACGTGGTAGCGCAAATATTTCAGGGTTAAGAAGGTCTCTGAAATAGTTCATCCAAACCTGAGGACTTATAGAATTATTTACTATTCTAGGTCTTTGTTTTAATTTATTCATAGCCTTCCAAAAATCTTTGGGGCCTGAGGCTGAAGAGATAGTGTTCAAAAGTGCTATCTGATAACTTTGTCGCTTCTCTTTACACAACTTTTTGAATCTATTTTTCTCACATATATACATTCCTCTCGCACAATCATTATTGATTCGTCTGTACAATTTCAAAAGAGATAACACTTTGTTTCGGGCTCTCCAACAATCATTGTCGAACCATTCTTGCTTTCTTATAAACTTTGTTCGACCTTGACCGTTACTGAGAGATAAGCCTACTTCTCGAATTATTTCAGTAAAAGTTTGGCATACCAGCTCAACGTCTTCACCAATACACAAATTATTTATCGACCGCTCTATCTTATCTTTGTACTTTTCTACGCTTACTCTATTCCATGACAATTTCGGAAGCAACGGTAAACACTGATAATCCGTAATAACTGGGTTCTCTACATCTAATGTAACTTCTATTGGCAAATGATCCGAAAACGGCTGTGGAATCACTTTAAAATCTACCACATACTTGAAATAATCTATGTAAATCGCTGCAATATCATTGACAGAACTCCCCATACTACCCACAAAGGTCATTTCTCCCTCCCGGTCCCCATCCATTCTTCCATTCAGTATTATATACCCCAGATCAGAACACATATCTAAATATTTACGCCCTCTATTGTTTACAATAATGTCCTTCGAATTTCTTAATTTATTCAGCCTATTGATCGCGTGAGACTCAATATTGGCCTTATCTGGAATTTTTTGTTCTTTACCTATACGTACATTCTTATCACCTAGAACTAAAAATACCTCGTCCGCATTTTGCAATAAAAAATTATTTATCTCTAGAAATTCATTATCCCACTTATTACAGTTGATATAAACAGGAAATATGTTCAGATAATTAGAATTGCCTATTTCAATAAGCACAACATGTTTACCATCTAGATTTTTCAAGTTTAATTTATTTTTGAAAGTGGAAACTTTTTTGATACCCAACAACATACCCCCACTAGCCCGACCATAATGAGAGATCCTCTCTCCATATCGCCATACTAGTTCAAAATCATTAAGATAACCATTAACATATTCTACATCCTCCGCTAGTATATGCGTTTCTGAAAATAAAATAACATCATAATCCGTTATAAAATTTAAAAACTCAGAATTTTTCACCTTTCCTTTTAGTCCACATACATTATAATATAGTATTTTAAGAAGACTTCTCTCGCTTACAACGATGGACTGCTCGTCACATAGCGGTCGAGTAGTGGGAGCTCCCTATAGATAGATAGATAGATAGATATAAGGAGCATCCGTTGACCTCCTATAAAAGGGGTATTTGGATTTGTCAAACGTATTAAAAAAAAAGAATGTTAAATTTGTCAAATTTATGAACTTATTCTAACTATTAATTTATGTTGGCGTAATGATCGATATACTCCTGAACGGAGTAGAAACAGAATCTTTTAAACTCTTTTTGCAACTCAATCTTGAATTTGTTAAATATGAGTGATTTAAAACGGCTAGGTAAAATGTTGAAGAGATGAATACCTAAGCTCTAGACACCCTTAGCATAAAGAGTTGTTCGATGAGAGTGATCACGAAGTCTATTTCGCTGCCTTGTTTCATATGAATGAATCATAGATCCTTTAATTAATTTACTTTCGTTTTTTTTAATAATGCAGATAGTTTCAAGAATGAAAACACTTGGTAAAGGAAGAATCCCTAACTGTTTGAAATGTGGGCGACAGCTTATTCTTAATGACTCGCCTACCATCACTCTTATAGCCCACTTCTGCATTCTAAAAATTTGAATCGATTCAGTAGAGTTTCCCCAAAAAGGTATTCCATATGTTATAAGGGAATGAAACAAGGCAAAGTAAACCTCTTTAATATTATGGAGATTCAGTATAGATCTCATGCTTCTGAGTACAAAAACTGCTGAATTTAATTTCTTCTTGAGATACTCTATGTGAGGCTTCCAAGACAGTTTAGTATCGATCACTATGCCAAGTATTTTAATTTCATCAACACATTCAATTATGTTACTTTGTATCTCAAGTGTGGCTCCTTCAGCTGATCTGAAGCTTATTTCTTTCGTTTTATTGTAATTGAGAACTAACATATTCGCCCTGAGCCAATCATCAAGTTTTTTAAGAGCCATTTCACATTTTGATTTCATATTTAACTGGTTTTCACTCTTTACCATAACACTAATATCGTCAGCATATAAGATACATTCTGTGGGATCAAGATGAGAAGGTTGATATAAAGGAGGAACAAAACCGGCCCCAACACCGATCCCTGAGGAACGCCGAATCTTGTTTTCAACCATTCAGAATGATAGACCTGTTGATTACATTCTAATTCAACTCTTTGAAATCTCTCCTCGAAATAAGAAGTGAACCATTTTAACACTGAGTCACTCAAGCCATAGAATCGCAACTTGTTCAACAATATTTCAATGTTGACGAGGTCGAATGCCTTTGACAAATCGGCAATCAGGCCGCATACTTTGTGCCCTTCATCCACGGACGAAAGCACACCATCCATGTAACTAAATAGTGCATCGGCCGTGGAGAGACCAGGCCTGAATCCGAATTGTCGATGGGATAAAATGTTTTCCTTTCGCAAATGGGCCCTCAACCTACCTAGAACAGCATACTCTAATAGCTTTGAGAAGACTGGTGGGTTATTGACAGGTCGGAAACTCTCGGGAATTTGTCGGTCACCTTTTTTATATATCGGTATCACTTTACCCAATTTAAGCTTTGAAGGTACCGTTCCACTCATTAGTGATGCGTTGAAAATATATGTCAAGGGTTCCAGAATTGGCAGAGCCGTTCTTTTAACTAAATGATTGGATATTCCGAAAGTGTCGTATGATTTTTTGTTTGGCATGGAATGAATTAATGTATAGAGCTCTTGGCAGTTTAACAAATTAAAGCTATTGAGATTTGTCCTATCAAAAACTTGTGGAACAGTGACATTCAAAAAATTGATATAATTATCATTCTCTATGTTTTCTAATATTGTGTGAGATATTTTAGCGGGAATATTTATGTAATACTTATTTAATAAATCAGCAGCATCAATTTGAGTACTAATTGAGCCAAGACTATCACAAATGCTGATTTCGGGTTGAAGATCTGAGTGTTTAGCAGACTCTGACGACTGACTCCAAACCTAACCTAACCTAACCATAACCTAAATGATCTGTAATTCTGAAAATAAATAGTTATCCTATATTTTTTCTAAATATGGTCTTTATTAAGCCTCTTACAGCACTCCCATTTCCTATTTTTTTTATTTTTTATTAATCATATGTTGAGCATTATAGCTTGTACAACATAAATCATACAATATTCAATATTCCGATCCCCGTGGAATATGTGGTAAAATTATCAGTTGTCTTAACTCATACCTATTATTGAATCAAAACACACGAATTTCGCATTGCTTGCTAATTTCATGTAGTTTGATTCCTTGAAATGGTTATTTCATGAAGTTAGGTGTATTTTTGACATCTTTTTACAAAACGTGTAGAGAAATTGATTCTTATTCAGAAATGACATTATTTCAATAATCGAAATAGTGAAAAATATATCTATACTTGGTAAATATCTGATTATAATAAATAATGTACTTGATTATTAATAATATCATATATTACTTATAATATATAATATAATTAAAAATAATACAGGTACTTGCTTCAATAATATATGATTTGATGAAATTTGTGTGTTTTCGGCTATTGAGTTTTCTGTCATTTTTTCATCAGAATACTGCATTTGTTAAGGTGCAAAAAAGGAAAATTCATTGCTTTAATCTTTTTAGAATAATGGTTCCTTAGCTTGATAGGAGGTGGGTAGCATAGAAGTGTGCAACACAATCCATCGACAGATCTTGTGAGAGTACCAATTCATTCATTTATTTATTTATCTATCATCTACGTACATCACCACATTGCAGTAGAATGAAGAGGCAGCAACAAAACGGTTTACTATTCTTTTTTAGGATACAAAACTCTTACTGGTGGTCTAAGCAGCCATAGTTTTCCCATCAAGAGCAGCCAATTCTTGTGTTTCAGAATCATTCAAGGCAAAGCAAAGTTTCAGCGTTTGCGTGGAGTTACATGAACCAGGTGACCCATTAAGGATATGGTTGTGCTAGAAAAAATAATACAGAATTAGCTTAGTCTTTCACAAACTCTCTTCCTATTATTTTTGTTTTGAAATATATACCATCAAGATTCTGTGACATACAAAGAGAAAGAGTGATTCCATTTAAAAATGTCAAGTTACAGGCTCTTCAGCAACTCCCCTGATAACGGGTTGGAATCTATTTGTGCGTCAAAAGGTAGATAATTAACTATAACTTTTTATAGTAAATTAATAAGAAATCCAAGATAATTAAGCAATAACATTGACTAGGAGATAGAGGATTGAAGTAATGTTCAGTCACAAGCACTCGGGACTGCGTTTGGGAGGGTGGTCAGCGTCAAAATCATAACAATATCTGGATTATTATAACGGTACTTAGCTGGTGGTTTGGAACCCACCTAAAACTGTAGGTCCAATATCCATAACATCATTGCATCCTCAACCACATTATACACACGCAAAAGTCTCAGATTCATGTGGGTATCACCAGAAAAGTGTAAAACATAAGCATAATTTATTATAAAACAAAACTCACTGAATGTAGCATCAATGTAACATATTAGAAATGAAGTTGGGTGGCATTGCTTTCATATTTAATCCGTCATTTAACGTGTAGGCAGTGTCAACTGAGTCACAAACCCTGTGAATTAAGTCTAAATTAAATGATTGGATGTACAGCAATCTGTATTTTCCAATTTGGAGCTATACAACTATTTTCTTGCTTTAAAAAAATTATCACAATAAAAACTAGACAAGGAAGAAAGATACGCTTCTGTATATTGTATTGTATCTCAGAATAAGTCTACCTTCCGTCCTATCAATTTGCAATTTAGTACTTTGTTTCACTTGCTGTTATTGTATATGTATTTGTTTCTTATATTGACATAATGAATTTGATAGCTTAAGTAATGTTTCCTTATAATTTTATAATATTAATAGGAGAAGCTATTCATTGTACTTAATATAAATCATTCAGGTTAAGTTATTTCCACTCATTGTAAGTAGGCTACATTAGCCTAAATTATTCATTTTTTCTTCATGTCCTTGTTATTAATAATGAGTTCCACTAACTATATTTATTTATGTATGTAGAGAATAAATATAGGCTGTGTCTGTAAATTTCAAGTAAAATAAAAGCATATTCTATTCTATCACTTACTTTCTACCTTCATTTTTTATATAAACATCAAAACTAGTCAAAGCGTAATTAAAAAAAAAAAAAAACAATATTTTTAAGACATATATCATCCTGGAAGAATGGAACTGGTGTTGATCTTTTAGAAACTTGAGTGATTTGGTGAATAGTAAAGATTGGTCCCACCTCTTACACATGGTCTGTGAAGATCTAGTTCGTCCAGCTGCTGATTGAGAGCTGGTGCATCTATAAAAAATATCAGGTTCCCTCACCTGACATTTCGGTTCTAATGCAATGATGAATCATTATAATCCAGCTAATGACAATTTAAATGAGATGTTGATAAATAATCCTTTTGAATTTGGAACAAATTTGAACCAAAATGACAGATGAATGTAACTTACTCTTGGTGTTTGTAGCCTTAGGTGCATCGGGCGCTCCACCATTAGGATTATTTATGACAGACATTCCTGTTTTTGTTCGTCTTTTACAAATCCACAATACACTGATGGGCTCATAATGATGAAGCCTGTAATCAGAAAAAAATAAATATGTCTCGCAAATACCGGGAATTGTGAAAAAGGATCTCTTTCATATGGTAGCCCTGTTAGACACCCAGAAAGGTTAGGGTTAGTTGAGCATCATGTAATGCTACTTGAACATCACTTCTACTTCTTTTTTTGTGTCAGTGATTATCGACCATTAAATTATAGATACATATATATACTTTTGCATCATTCATATATTCTTAACCGAAACCGAAAAGCAAGGAGTTAACCTTTCAAACCTTGGCATCAAAAGATCAAGTCAGATGATTAGCCTTCGTAGGTATATTATAATAATATCGTAAAACTAGAAAAACACGTATATTGAATACAATGGATTACGAAAGTGAAGTCAGTACAATTATAAATTTAAGTTAGAAATAAACTAACTTATAGGTGAGTGGTAATTTTTTATACTTTGAATAGCATGGAAAATCGTATAAAACCAGAAATTTTAAGAAATTGAACCCATCAGCTATTCTTAAGTTTAGCCGGCTTGAATCCTGCCAGCTCTCAAGAATTGAGAATATGCAAAATTTCATACTTACTAAAGCCTACTGAATCTAAATCAGTTATTTCTCATTGATTTTCAGACGCAATTGTTTTTGGAAAGGCAAAAAACAATAATTTCTTGAATTGAATTTAACTTGAAACTATTGCTTACTTTTTAGGTTAGAATTGTGAATGGTCGATATTTGGTGAAAGACCGATAATTGATGAGTTTACCTAAATTATAATAAAATTTTATAAAAGCTGGCAAACAAACCATGCACGTTCCACGCCAAATAAATAAAATATATTGACATTCAATGACCGATTTCAAGACGATAGTCTGACCGTACAATGTTAGAGCAAGGTGGTAAAAACTACATACAGTGGACTCTCTTTATAACGATATTCAAGGGACCAGACGTTTTCATCGTTATAGAGAGAGATTGTTATGTGGAGAGAAACCTTTTTCCATGATGTAATGTTTATAAAATATGACACAATACTGCAATATCATATACAGATGTATTATCATACAATATGAAAAACACAATGACTGAAAATACAGTATAAAGAGAAATTGAATTCATAAATAAAAATGCATACATTAGTGGAGGTGTACGTACTGCGAGATACTGCATTAATAAAAGAAGTCCTTCAGTGTTGTTTGCCTTTTTTTGGCCTTCCAAAGCACTGAAGTTCTGAAAACATCGTTATAGAGAATGAGCGATATCGTTAAACAGAGAGAATAAATACATTGTTCTTATGGCAGACCAAACATCAGTGTTATATTATATCGTTATAGGGGAATTATCGTTATAAGAAGAATCGTTATAAAGAGAGACGACTGTACTTGAAACTATACAAATATCATGATCAGCGTCATGAAAAGTTTAGTACTTTAAAGATTACCTTAGTTATAAAAGTACAACAGAACTGGACTAACATCAAACAAAAACTCATAATCTTGAATCGTAATAAAACATAAACATTGGCAATGGTGCAGAAATAATATTGACAACCAGCTGACACAAATTTCTTCACGCATGCGCACAGAATCACGCTTGTATACTGGCTGAGCTAGTGCGAACAAGTGGATCCGCGAACAACTGGTATAGACCCATTTATACCGCTTAACGCGTCGACCTATGAAACATCGATCATAATCGGACATCGATATTTAACATCGTTGTGTCGATTATCGACGATTATACACGTTTTATTACAAAAATTGAATTAAATCGTTCAATTAAAATGAAAACTGAAAAAATATAGAATAATATGGTATTTTATCATCTTATTATTTAAAAAAAAACCTACAAATTTCACACTATATAAAAAAGATAAATAGCTCATCAAAAAACTCAATTTATGTAAGTTTACTCAACAGAAAACTATTTATATGTTGTTTTATGAAACAAATTAACAAAATCTCGGTCCCTATTCATCAACAACACACCAATTATGATTGTTATCTTGAGAATTTTGTCCATTTTTGATGTCCAAACCTCTATCCCACTTGGGAAGCACAAATTAATAGCCCCATATTTTATGCTAGAGTAGTATATTAACTTTTTGTTGTAAATTCAACATCAGTCAGTTTTATATTGTGAATATATAATAAATGTACTCACATTCGGCCGAACGTTTTCGAGGTATTAAATCTCATCTTCGAGGCATCTTGGAGGATTGGAGGACTCACATTTACTATATATTCACAATATAAAAGTGACTGAAAGTCGTTAAATTTACAACAAAAAGTTAATATTAACAACGCAGATCGTTATGAAACAAGAAATCCAAGAATAGTATATTATTGTCGTGGACATACTGTACTATAAGAGACATTGTCTTCTACTAGCCGCTCCAATATGCGCTACTTTTTTTCACTTTACTACCTACTAATAAACACAATATCCAAATGAAAAAATAAGCATTCACCTACAATAATTTTGATGGACCATTTTTCCAAAAAGGACATAATATTGGTGGGTTTCTCTATAGAATAAATTGAATTGAACAAACGTCAGCTGTAGTTCAGCAAACATGAACATTCTTGACCTCCAAGTTTTCAAACTAAATTAAATATTTTCGCTTTTTTCGGTCGTTCCCAACAGTGCTAAATTTATAATTTATAGTTTTATAATCAAATAATCTTTTTTAAAGTGAAATCGTCAGTGTAATGTACTAAAGTGTTGTAGCCTACTGTGTCATGTGGATTGAAGGTTATATTATTTGAAAACTCCGACTTTTTAGTCTGTTCAAGAATAGTATTTACTTGTATTAAATCAATATACGGCACCTCCTGAAAAACCTACTGGTTTAGGAGGACCTTTGTTGTAATGATACTGTAAATAAATTGATTGATTGATTGATTCAAAATGTCTTGAGCAGCCCATAGATACTGAATACTATTTATTGAACGATACTGTAAATTGTTATATTCTCTGCAGACAATGTTCAGCTCTTTCACCATCTAGCATTTTTCATCAATTCCACGCCTAATTTTAATCTGCTACTACTGTTTATTGAACTGTCATCTAATTTTTTACCTCAATCAGGTACTTTTATGGGACTGAGACTCAAATTTAGGTGAGATTACTAACTGAGTAGAACAGCTTAGTTAAAGATGGACAACAGATGGTGTAATTCAAGTTAGACACTTGCTACAAGAACTCTAGCAACTAGTGTAGCAAGAATTTAGATAAGAGCATGTGGTCTATGCTCGCGCTCTATGGCAATAGATAGATTAATATTGGCATTCTCAATGGAAAATACACGTGAGCAGAGAACTGTGCATGCGTGTAAGGCTGGTTTCAGAGCTCGACCGACCGTCGGTGCGTACATTAGTCGCGCTTGTCATTTATATGACAATTCCATGTATAATTACAGAGCAGGACTGACCGTGCGCTTCACAATGCGTACGAGCACAATCAATCAATCAATCATTTCTTGCCATAAACATTACAAATGTTAAAACAATCGTCATTTTATATATAGTCAGAATTATCTAAATCAAAAACAGTCGAGCTCGTGCGCTTCCGTACCATCGGTCGACCGAGGCGCTATGGAAACAAATAAAAGCATTCAGTGCTGCACCGATCAGTGGACCGACCGCACGGAATATCGGTCTCTATTACAGAGATCTGAATAAAAATGTGGAAAATTGTTGACACCGAACGCCTAATCATCGAAGTTCGTCTTCGTGAACCATTGTGGAACTTAAGCCACATAAAGTATATTTTCGCGTTCATAATGAATATATAGCAGTGAATTCCCCTTGAAATGCTCTTTGGGCAATGATTGGGTGTACTTGATATCTACGTCTTCTATAATATATATATATATATATTCAAATATCTATATTCAAATTCAATTGTTTATTGCCACAACTTTACAACAAAATTTTGTAAAATCTGTTCCTTATGTTTACAAATAAGCTATAATTAAACAATTCGTAAACCCGTCCATTTTGCGCGATTACCAGTCAGATCTGTTCATTGAGAGCACTGAATCTGACAAACTGATGGTGGGTTGCGTACGGACGCACCGACGGTCGGACGAGCTCTGTAACCGGCCTTAGTAGCCTGTTCTGGATTATCATTTTTGTAAATTGCAGAAACTACTCTAAGCTAAAGTTTTTCATTAGAAGAAGGAAATTTCCTACAATTTATACTTTCTGTAGGCTTCTTATTGAGAAATAAAACAATAATATAGTAGATATTTTCACATAGACGACATGCAGAACTATGGAATATGTCTTTCTTACTTGAGGCAGAACATGTTTTCGGGCAGGATGTCCATTGTCAGTGCCTGGTTGATCTTACAGCTCTATCTTTCAAGCGGTGATTGGCGGGAAGTTCAGTTGAATGATTCGGTTTAGGAATTAGCATGAGTAGGTGCTTGGAAAGAGTGTGAGTTTTTAAAAAGATCTGTTCATGGTATGCATTTTAAATTGTTTCAGGGTGTTAAGTTTTGGGCCTTTACTGCGTTTACAACATGAAAATCCTTCATAAACACAGTAAAGCCGGGTTCTCCTAGCTCCGCACTTTTTGCCAAGCGCATTGCGCACCAGTGTCGCCAGACAGAACTGTGGGGAATTGCCTTGGAACTACCGTACGCTCAATTGTTACGTACGGTAATTTTGAGATAAATTCCCCACAATTCTCCAGCTTGCGTCTGTCAACACTGGCGCGCAGTGCGCTCCGTAAAAAGGAAACCCCACCTTTACTATGTTTATGAAGAAGGGTGACCATGTTGTGAAGGCAGTAAAAGGCCCAGAACTTGAAATACTGGAACAATACGAAATACATACCATAGAACAAATATCCCAAATGAGCTGACCTTTTTCAAATCTCACACGTTTTCCAACTACAAACTACTCATGCTAATTCCTAAACCAAATCATTCAACTGAACTTCCCGCCAACCACCGTTTGAATGATAGAGCTGTAAGATCAACCAGGCACTGACCATGGACATCCTGCCCGAAAACATGTTCCAAAGAGAATCCTTTATCTATTCCAGTATCGTCACTCAAAATCTCACTTCAAAAGTGAAACATAACATTGCTTAACGCTAAAAGAGCTGGCGAATGCACGGCTCTGATATAAGCCAATGGCTTGCCTGACCTAACAAGACACTATTCAACTGGTTTTGAATATAACTCGCTGTCATACAATCAATTAATAAACAAAAACTACAAGTTAACTTACGGCTAAAAGCACTTGAAAGGTGTCTGGGGAAATTTTGTCCCGCACTGTGATCAAAAGATTCTTTTCTCACAACCAGTAAATGAGTGATTTGCAAGACAATCCCTACTAGTATTTCTTTGTATAATTAGAGTATTAGCATTTTGTCAATGAAAAATACAGAATGTATCTTCAAATAAGTTTGTCAATGCAATATGTGGGACGACAATAGAGGATTCTTGACTTTGAAATAATCAAGATATCTTTAAAAAACATGAATTTCAACTCAGGTAGCGGTCACCAAATAAGAGGGATGAATAGGATTACAGTGGTATAAATTCAGAATCTCAATGAGAGCCCTCTACTGATTAAGCAAGTAAAACTCACCAGAATATTGAGAAAATCAATGAAAGTTTTGTAAAACTTCAATTTATTACCAAAGAACTCAAAGCAGCATTGTACGGTTTATGAGAAAAGATGCAGAAGATCACAGCATGCCTGTCCCTGTATTCCAAGATCTTTCAATGCCAATCTTAAATTTAGAGAATAATACTTAAGAAAATAAAGGGATTACTGTTATATTACTTCAAAACAAGACACTGGCTTCACTCAAAAAGCAGCCACAGTTAAAACACTATAGCTGAGTGATGTATCGAGCATACAGCCTGTGGAAGACACACAGTTTTAGGTAGATTACGAAGTACAGGATATAAATAGCAGTGAACTCACAGTTATTGGTAACAGTATCAGTAATCAGCAAGAGCAGCCATGGCAGCAAAGCATTAATTTGACTTAATTTCATGCAGAAGCATTAATTTGACTTAATTTCACTTAGTAAGCCACGTCCCAGTTGGAAACAGGAGCCTGCAACTTGCAAAAATGCGGAGCTAGGAGGCAGATTCAAGGCTAAATTACACTAGCTGACCGTGTGACCGAGCTCAACAATGTCAAAGTACACAAAGACATACACTGTTTTAGAGCTATCAGCTGATTTTTCAATCAAATTTACTCGGCTGATCTGATTTAGCCTGAAATTGTGGCACGCGACCGCTACTGCAGTGGCTCTGTATAATCAGGCTCAAACGATGATAAAGACAAGTGAGCGGAGAACTGTGCAGGGGTGCAACTAGCCTGTACTAGAGTATCATTTTTGTAAATTGAAGAAACGACTCAGCTACAGTAGAAGCTGTTGCATTATAACAGGGAAATTGCCTACTATTGTTACAACTTTCTGTTGGCCTCTGACTGAGAAACAACCGATATTTCTCATAAACGTGTTTCAACAAAAATCGGGTATTTTACACAATATCGGCATTGAAGAGCTCACTTCAAAGTAAATCATAAAATATCACTTAACGCTAAATGAGCTGGCGGATGCACGGCGGTGATATAAGCTAATGCCTGACCTAACAAGACACTATTCAACTAGTTTTGAATTCATTTCTTCCTGCCATAAAATCAATTAATAGACAAAAATTACAAGCTAACTTACGGCTAAAAGCATTTGAAAGATATTGGAGGAATTTGACCCGAACTGTGATCTCATGATTCTTTTCTCAAAACCGTAAATGTTGAATGAGTGATTTGCAAGACAATCCCTGACTATTCACTAGTATAAAACCGAACTATTCACTTGTAAAATAAAAGTGTAAGCATTTTGTCAATTAAAAATACAGAATGTATATGCAATTGTACTGTACTGTTGTCATAAATGTGGGACAAAAATAGAGCATTGTAGAATCCTGAAATAGTTCATAGTCAAGATATGTTACTAAAACATGACAATCATACTACTGAATTAGCGGCCACTAAATTAGGAGGGTGAATAAAATCGCGGTAGATATTCAGTCTCGACACTTGTGTGTAATAGGGTCGAGAGCGCGCAACTAAATAAGCAAGTGACACTCACCTTAATATTGAAAAACCAATAAAATTTGAGTAATGAATCAAACAATTTTCTCATTTCATTGCTAAATAACTCAAAATAACATTGTACGGCTTATGAGGAAAAATGCAAAAAATCACAGCATGCCTGTCCCTGTATTCCAAAATCTTTTAAACGCCAATCTTAATTCTAGATAATAATATAAATAAGAAAATAAAGGGAATACTGATATATTTGTTCAAAACAAGACACTTTCTTCGCTCATAAAGCAGCCACAGCTAAAACACTATAGGCCTAGCTGAGTGATGTATAGAGCCTGTGAAAGAGAGGGCCCGCTGTGCCTACAGTTTTAGGTGGATTCCGAACTACAGGGTACAAATAACATCAGTGTACTCACATTTATTTGTAGCAGTATTAGTAATCAGTATCAGCAATGACGGTGGTAGCATCCATTTAAATCAATTCAATTCCAACAGAAACAATCCATTTTTTTCATCTGACAGCAGCATAATTTCATTTTGTAAGCCGCGACCATGTTGGAAACAGGAACCTGCAAATCAAGAAATATGAATCCTTCAATTCAAGAATCAACTAGACACAGAAGATCAAACAAATAATTAACTTAGTAGACGAGAAAAATTAAGGCAGTTCTACCAATTATCGGCCGGTTAAGAATAAACTGGACTTAATGGTTTCCTGTTTATATTTTAGATAAGCCTGCACATCAAGTTATCTGAGGTTATTTGAATAAATGTCATTGTTTAATAGACGTATTCTCACCATTTATAACAATAAAAAGCTTTGAAAATTAATAACAATTTCTACTCAACTCCATAATGACAAGCCTCCCGAATATCGGCTACCTATTAACAAACCCAAACAGGGCTAGTTTGATAGCATAAGCCAAAATTCTTCGACAAAAAATGAAAAAAATATCAAGTTATAATAAATGTATCATCACCACAAAAATAATAGTGGTTGAACAAATTAAGTACAACACCAACAATACGCATTCACTTGAAAGTCACAAAACAAGTTATCAGCTTGCACACCGGACAGAACCAACCTAACATGTACATGGCAAGAGAAATTTCAACATAAATTCAATAATTTATATGAAATCACATTAAAATAAGAATGATTATATATTGATCTTCACTTTGTTCACAGATTTCAACAACTATATAAATATAGGAAATATTCACTGAAAATACTTCAAATTAGTTCTACGGCAGAAGCCGAATTTCAGACATAAAAATTGCAATTTTTCGCAAATAAAACATTTTTAATGGGCAAAAAGTTGAAATACTTATAATACAACGAAATTTCAATAAGAAGTGAATTTGAATAAGCAAATCACTCACAATATTTTGATCCCATTAGGAATCGATGTTACAACTATCCGCATACTACAGACAAAATTCATTATTCAGAAAGTTAGAACAATAATATTTGAATAGAATTTCAATTAATTTACACTTTGAACCACAATATTTAACAAATAAACTGCATTTATATGTGGATATTACATGAATAAATCAATAAACAGAAAAATGCAAAATGGCGAGGGAGATTTCGTAGTATCGTAGTTCTCGGCCAGTGGCCCCTTAATCAGTTCAACACGTAGATTAATTTGGCATTTTCAGACCATTTAAGACGATTAATTTTAATAAATTGATACAAAAAACAATTTTCATATTCTAACAACTATAAAAATGATTTTCTTCAAACCGAATTCATGGAAATAGAAACACAATATCTTGAGTAAGAAATATCAAGTATCATTCCCATGATATCAAGTACGTTGCCGAACGTATTCGAGATACGTGACACACTGACAAGCGCCAGATCTAAATAATTGGAATTTTTTAAAAATGCACTCAAGAATTCTAATTTACTATTAAAATTCAATTTTGACATGAATTGAAGATCACTTCATAATAAATAAATATTTATCTCATATTTCCCCATGCTTTTGATTAATTACTTCGATCAATATCACACAGATAAAATTATTTCTCCTGGAAAATCATGAGTTCATAGACAATAAAAGGCACATCACTTATGACTTACCTATCACTAAACTAAAATTATTAAATGAACGAATTTGGATTATAAATGATTTAAAACATGTAATAAATCAACAGGCCTGGTTTTCGAGTCTACAAAAATGTTGACCGACTGTCAAGTTCATTTTATTCAACAAGAATTCCAATTGGAAATGTAGGTAACTGATTTAGGCCTATAGAGGGTATTTAAAATGAAAATCCTATTATTCTGCTACTGAACAACCATACTATGCAATAATCACAAGGAAATTATACATTATTCTTTGACAGAAGGCTTCAAATTGATGGATTTACCATAGCATTTAAATGTTTTCAGCAGCCCATAGACACTATGACTATTACAGTGCAATATAGAAGGTGATTTTAAAGAAATTTAGGACTCATACAAGGGTGGCAAGAGAGATATTTCATTCTTAACATGTTAAGATTATTTCAAAACTATTTCAGAGCCAATTATTGCTCAAATCAATTCCAAAAGCTAGTTATACAATGAATTGTGTTTAATAATGACACGTACACTATGCTTGTGGCTTGATTAACAGGGATTAGAGGCTCATAATTTAAACAAGGTTAACGTTTATTGCATCCTAAAATCCTTTAATATATGTAGCTTGAACTGTTTAAAGGGTCGCCATCTCTTGAATACATTCCCAAAGTGAATAATTTAATAAACTGCATCTATCCAATGTCACAGAATGATAAATTCAGAATAAATAGGGACTTGAAACTTATACAACGGTGGCAAAAACAAAATAGCATTCTCAACACGTTTATTAGATGCAGTTGAAACTATTTTAGGGCTAATAATCCCTTAAAACAATATTTCAAAAGCGAATTATTATAAAATGGATTGCACTTAAACAATGTTACACTATGCTGGAAGATTGGTAAACAGGGTTTAGTAGCTTATAATTTGAACCTGTGTAGCACCAGGGTTGACCTGGATTCCTAGTATCCTATATAATAAAAAGTTACTAGCTGTTATCTGTTGACGACATTCTAACACAGTAGAATTTGCGATTGGAGGAGGAGAAGGAGAAAAATGAAGAAGAGCCGAAGAGAGATAAAGAATAAAACTATTCAATTTAATTTGTATAGTGTAACAAAAAAGGCAGCAAGAGAATTGGAGGTGTAATAGCAGTCAACTATCTTGTTGCAACTGTTAGCAGTGATAACAGCATGAAGGCTGCTATACAGGAGCGAATTAAAGCAGGCAATAGAGAATATGGAGCCAACGTTCTGATGTTTAAAAGCAAAATTTTGACCAGGGCAACAAAGCTTGATGAAGACCAGTGGTTAATAACGCCTGTGAAACATGAACACTGACTGAGAAGGATTGCAGAAGTCTATTGGTTTTTGAAAGGCGTATCCTGAGAAAGATATTCAGCCCAATAAGAGAATAAAACGAATGGAGAATAATAACAAACTAGATTATCTAAGTAATCAGGAAAACATTGTAAGGTTCGTGAAATCGCGAAGGTTGCACTTGGAGAGATTGAATGAGGAAAGAGAGGCGAGGATGATTATGAGAGAGAAGCTTCATAGTAGGAGAAGGAAGGTAGGACCAAGGGAACAGATGGGAGGATGGAGTGACTGCTTAAGATGGGAGTCAGAGGATGGAGAGTGCAGATGGAGGACGGAATTGTGTGGAGAGGAGTTGTTAGAGAGGCCAAGGACTGTAGCTCCCTGGAAGTTAATAACTTGGAAAGATTATTACACATTCTAGTACTCATGATTCAATTGAATCGCGCAACCTGGTAATAACCCACACAGCACAGAATATCCTCAGGATATCCCACACTGATCCCCAAATATCCCACAGGGACATGGCATTTTGGGATATCTTTAGGATATCCTCAGGATATTGAAAAAGAAAAATCTCAACATGAACGTTTAAGGTTTACAGTAATGTAGAAAATGACCATACAATCTTAATTGTACCTTGTTAATAAGGAAATTGGTCAAATAAGAATTCAAACATTAAATGTTGCATTTATTTGTCATGTGACGGTCATATCCTAGGGACATGCGTAGGAAATCTATAACGTATCATTCATCATTTCAACGGTCATATCCCAGGGATATTCTCAGCATAACCCATTAACATATCAGCAGTATTGCCAAACTTGAACTTTATAATCCTGCTATATGTGATTGTAATTATCACAAATACAATGTAGTTAATATTATTTAATATACAGAAGAAAAATGAATCAGAGTAAATATAAAACTATTTTATTTAAGAGAATATAGGTGCAGTAACAGTAGGCCTAAGCAAATTAATTCGTTAGTACTGTAATGAATTAATTACGTTTGTTATATTGTCATCTTGAGTGAGTTCGTTAATTTTGTGGAAAAAAATCGTTTTCTGACTCTGGCGTCAAATCGCTGCTTGCTGATTGTTTTTGGTTTGTTTATTATTTATTATAGATTTTTATCAAGAAAACTTGTAGCCTAATTTGTTGTTCAATCGTCAACGAGACTACAACCGAAACATTTCTAGGTAAGTGAAAACATTACTGTCCTCTACTTTGTTTAATTTTAGCTAGACATGGAATGCAATGTAGATCTCTTGCCTAGAAACAATTTAGGCTATGTGTAAGGTTGGAATTTCTAATAGCCTATTATGTGATTTATGAAGTTGATTGAAACCTACGAAAATTTTCTATGATGATAGCTTATAGGTAAATACTGAGTAACTATTTTCCTACTCTAATTTATTATTGAATTACCGTACCTAACATGGGTTTGGCCTAGGCTAACTCTTTTGAATTCTGCCAATTAGGTTGATTCACCTCAAGCCTTTCTAAAATCTGGTCATTATTATAAAAGTCTTCTCATAGCAGTATTAATAATTAGCAGTGCAGTGGCCTATATAATAATAAGTTCCATGCAGGCACTTAGAGTGAGGGGGGCTTGAGGTGCTTATCTTATCTGAACAGATACAAGCCACGCCACACGGCTCCCATATCACTTCCCCAGTATCAAATTTCCACAGATTAGAACCACTTCAATTAATTAACAACATGGTTTGGTGCTTTAGCCTATGTGACACTCCTATTTACGATAAAATCTCATTTTTATGAAGTAACATTTGAATTTCATAATTTCCAGTTTTAATTTATTTGCAGGTGAAAGAATTCACTAAATAATCTGTGATGTTTTCCATGACGTCAGGCTGCTGACAAAGCTTCTCTTTAGAAGTGAAATGCAACCCTCCAGTATCTCTAGTATAAAGGTGAGTGAAAAATATATATCTGAAATACGGTGTCAGTTTTGATATTAAATTGTTCACTAAATTATGTGGCATGAACATGAAACAAATATTGTACAATCTTCTGCCAATTACTCTCAATATCCAATCCCTTCACATCCAGCCAATCACTTCGCCTCTACTATTGGGCATGACTTATGATTATGCTTTTGTATGATATGATTTGTGCTTTTATATGATTGTAAAATTGGGATTGTATTATTGCTTGTGTGATTTTGTGCTTTGTATGCTTGCGACTCTATGCTTTATATGCTTGTGGTATTTTTGAATGTTGCAAATGCTCCTGTAACTTGATTTTTGTGATATTGATTTTCACATGACCTATTAAATTTATATGTTCAATGGCTGAATAAAAAAATTTGGATTCTGAGCCTTATCTAAATAAGCAATGAAGTTTGCAGTAATAGCTGGTTTGGCGCTAAAGGGAAAAATATTTTTCCAACACTGAGTATCTACTAGTGTCATTCAAATGACTGAAATTATTACTGGAATGCATGTGGAGAGTGATAAAATTTTTTTACTCTGTTCATAAGTCATCATTACCAATTTTAAATTTTGATAACATATTCTATTGTTTCAATAGAACATTTTTATTTTATTTTTTACTATTCTTTTTTATTTTTGCTTTTAGACACAGTATGGGTAACAGTTAAAAATGCAACAAACGCTGACATGGAGATGACCATAAAGAAAGGGCTATCAAAGGCTAAGGAGAGAAAGGATAGAGAGACAAAGTAAGTTGATGCTTTAAATATGTAGTTGATGTTATAGTGATTTTGATCCACCTTGAAAGTGCAGACAAAATATTGAAATATTATAATCCCACTCTATATGGATCACTTCATAATTGCAAACTCACTCTGCTCTTGAATTCACTTAATTCGATCACATAAACAATAAAGAAAGTTTCACACTAATATTAAAACTGTCACTGTATTTCACTTTTAAATAATGTTTTACTCACATATATTGGAGATGCTTGAGGAATGCATTTCACTTATGAAAAGAAGCTTCGTCAGCCTGCCGCCAGGGGGCATGCTTTGTTGAGGTTAGGATGAGAGGCCATTATGTATTTGAAAATTGCGTTTGATTTTAATTGTGTTTGGTCGTTGAGTAAGTTTGTTCTATCTTGTTTATGGTGTTTGAATATTTCATATTGTTCCAGTGTATTTAGTTTGTGGCTTTTTTTGGAATGTGTGTAGGATTTCTAAGTCAGTTTGGATGTTATTGTGTGAGTGCCCAGTGTTGATTAAGTGATCTGCAAATGTTGAGTCAGAGTTGGAATGTAGTGCTTTGATGTGCTCTTTATATCTTATGTTGAATGATCTGCCTGTTTGTCCTATGTAGTACTTGGGGCATGTGTTGCATTTGAGCTTATATATGCCTGGTTTGTTGAATTTGTGAATTGTGCTGTTTGTTAGGTGAGCTGGTTTTTGTTGGATCTGGTGTTTCAGGTTGTTTGTTGTTCTGAATGCTGTGTTAAATCCGGATTTTTGGAAGATGTAAGCTATTTTGTGTGATTTTTTGTTGAGCTATGTGAGTGTGACAAATCTGTATTGGTTTGCAGGTTTTGGAGCTCAAATGCAACACCCCAAGTACTACATAGGACAAACAGGCAGATCATTCAACATAAGATATAAAGAGCACATCAAAGCACTACATTCCAACTCTGACTCAACATTTGCAGATCACTTAATCAACACTGGGCACTCACACAATAACATCCAAACTGACTTAGAAATCCTACACACATTCCAAAAAAAGCCACAAACTAAATACACTGGAACAATATGAAATATTCAAACACCATAAACAAGATAGAACAAACTTACTCAACGACCAAACACAATTAAAATCAAACGCAATTTTCAAATACATAATGGCCTCTCATCCTAACCTCAACAAAGCATGCCCCCTGGCGGCAGGCTGACGAAGCTTCTTTTCATAAGTGAAATGCATTTCTCAAGCATCTCCAATATATGTGAGTAAAACATTATTTAAAAGTGAAATACAGTGTCAGTTTTAATATTAGATTGTTCATTGAGTATTTCGTCATGAAAAACATCACAGACAAAAGTTTCAAATGTGGGAAATGTAACTGTGAATATATGGATTAAAAGTTATATCAGTAGACTATACTTATCTGGTTCATTGCATCATGCTGATGAATAATTGTGTTTTCTGGCTTTTAAATTCAAAATGGGGTTCGCCCTCGCAAGGTGCAACAAAAGGGCACATTGGGCCAGACACCACATGGACGCTCAATTGTCTTTAAAGTGGTGCGTGCCTTTTGAGTGGCGGCGATCGTTGTTTAACGGAATTTCTACACATCAGCATGGTCATAGCTGCGCACACAAGTAGTTTTGTGGAGAATTGTTCAAGTGCTTACATATGTTTGGTTCCGGGTACTCAGCTGTTTATATTGAATAAAATAGCTTTTTTGATTGTATTTATATAATATAAAAAATATTAATTTCCATAAATAATTGTTTTTCAATTAGACCTGGATAATATCAGCATAAAGTTATGTTTGTGTAAATACAAATTAGACCTGGATAATATCAGCATAGTCATATTTATTAAACCTGTTCCAGAGGACTGCGCATGCACAAAACACTGTTGTCAGTAAACATTTTCTAAACTCAAATTTCTCATGTTGATCTTTGATTCCTTAAAAACAATGACCAGCTGTTATTGGCATTTTCAAAAGATTTTTGATAGTGACCTGACAATATATACTCATTAATTCAATATGAATTATTCATTCATATATAATTATAAAGTACATCAGAACTATTAATTTTTATAATCGTTTTTTTTTGTAATGTGATGGTAATGAGATTTCTGCAAAACGTAAATCATGCAGCATTTATACATGCATTTGTACATGCCAGCATTTATGACAACAATGCTTCATTGCAGTATCCGGATTCTGAGCAACTTGTTTAGAAGATTTTTTATATAACTTTTATTAGCAACAGTGTTCTGTGCATGCGCATGTCTCTGGAACTGGCTTGGTAGATATTATTGTTTTCAAATTTGTATATGATTTCTAATAATTAAAACAGACCTTTGTTAACACTGCACATATGTGATTGTTATTCACATATGTTTACAAATTTTAAAGTGTCAATGTTAATAGGCAGTTACATTATTGTTTTTTCAATCTATTATTATTTTTCCAGAAAACAAATGGCCTGCGACCGAGGATATTTGGGGATGACGGGTGCAACAGAAGCGCCCATTACGGATGATGATCAATTATTTTTTATTAATGAATATTTTTTATTCTAAAGGAATAATAAATTTTAATTTTCTATAAATTTTATTAAATGAATAATTTTTCTGGAAGATTTGAAACGAATTATTGCAATAAATTATTTTTGTAAATCAAGACATAAAAGTTTCATTTATTCACTTGATTTGATTTTCTACATAAAATGTTGTATAATTTCAGTAATTTAATAAGACAAACTAAACCGGCCATTATTATAAAGTTATAATCAACTTCACTAGATAAATCATCAATCTGTGGCTTGCACCTGCATATATGCTGCATTTTTGGATTTCCTATCACCTTTATTAACACTATATATATTAAATAACTTCAAACTTCGATTAAAGTTCTTGAAACATGTCCTATATCCATTGGATATTCTAGAAGTGTATTGCTAGAATATCCTGATGGGGTGCTCACATGATTTTCTTAGGTCATCCTTGGGATATGATAGAATATACTTAAAGGGATATCACTAGTATATCCTGGAGGTGTGACTAGATGATATCTTCAGGACAATCCTAGCATATCCCAGGATATCCTAGAGAGATATCCCCAGAATATCCTAGAGTGATTTCCCCAGAATATCCTAGAGAGATATCTTCAGAATATCCTAGACAGATATCCCCAGAATATCCTAGACAGATATCCCCAGAATATCCTAGAGAGATTTCCCCAGAATATCCTAGAGAGATATCCCCAGAATATCCTAGAGAGATATCCCCAGGATATCCTAGAGGGATATCCCCAGGATAGGGATATTGGCGGACATTCACATGTGCTAGGGACATCCTGAGGATATTCATATCCCACAACGGGATCTCCTCAGGATATTCCTGTCATCCCTATGGGACATTCTCAGGATATGCCAGGGATATTCTTGTGCTGTGTGGGAAAGGGCTAATCTCAGAGTCAATTATAAGAACTAAAAGCTAATTTATAGCTAAAAGCACTTGAAAGGTATGAGAGGAATTTGACCAGAACTGTGATCCCATGATTCTTTTCTCACGTACAACCAGTAAATGTTGAATGAGTGATTCGCAAGACAATCGCCCTAACTATTTACTAGTATTTCACACACAAACACATTACCTTGTATATTACAAGTTCATTATACATTTCCTTGTATAAACAAGTACATTATGATTTTGCCAATGATAAATTAGTACAGAATGCATCTTCAAATACTTTTGTCTTTGCCAAGCTACTTCTCTAGAATAAATCATACAGTAGCCAATTTTCAAGTAAATTCGTCTTAAATCCTATCTAGTGCAGACCCGAGAAGTAATGCATTCTAAACAAAATTATTTTGGGTACTTGTGAGTATTTCTGCTATGGGATAATAATTCAAGTGGCGCAGGGAAAGTTTTCCTTTGTCAAAAAAGGGCATTGCGCATAGTTTATGATTTAGGTATGAGAGATTCTTGTAAGCCATATTTTATGAGAAAAGGTATTTTGACTCTGCTTTGTATTTTTATTATGCAATGCCTATAGTGTTTGAAATAAAATGAAACGAAACTTCATTTCCACAGAAAAAACAAATACAAATGTTTGATTAGATACAAAAAATAAAATAGTGGAATATCCCACAAACTTGAGTCAAAGACTTGTTTGCTAAGGAGAATCTGAGTTTGTACAGCTTGAGAGGCAATATTCACGAGTATGGCACTAGATCCCGCAATCAGATTGATTTATTGGAACGGGTTAGGCTTTCCAAAACACAGGGAATGTAGCCTATCTCTATACTGGAGCAAAACATACTGTTTAATAAACTGCCAGTGAATGTGAGAGATGAAGACTGTAAACAATTTAAAAATATTGTTCGAAATGGCTGATGAAAGAAAGTGCATTCTTCTCAGTTGGTACCACGCCCATAAATATGGGATTATGCTAGTATAATAAGGTGTTCATTCTCTCTATTTTGTTTTGATTTGTCTTGCAATGTTAATGTCATCCTGTTAGTTTCATTCTGTGTCAGGCCCATAACTTACTGGAATATTTTAGTATAACAACTTGTTTTGCGTTTTCAAAAGTTGATTTTAACTTAAAAATACTTCCTTGTGAGTATATGTAATGCATAGTGAGAGTGAATTTTGTCAATGCTGAAATGTCTGACAATAAAGCATTCTTGATTATTGAAGGTGATTATATAAGCATTTTTCTATTCTATTCTAGGTACTTGAAAGGTAGAACTCAATCAAAACACAATGATTTAAAATAATTATTTAATATCACAATTTTATTATCACTGAGGGTCCTGATATTATTTCAAGGCTAGTTCCAATTACCGGAAACTAAGGCCTTACCGCTTACCGGTGACCGGAAACTAGAAGATGAACGTCTATGAATTTGAATAAACCTATGAGACGCCGTACAGCCTTATTATACAGATCCACAGCAGTCGCAGTCACGTGCCCCAATTTAGGCTAAATTACATCAGCTGAGCGTCTGATTGAACTCAACAATGTTAATTTACGCGAAGGTATTAATGTTCATCATTCTGGATTTCTTGTTCCATGACGAACTGCGTTGTTAATATTAACTTTGTATGTGAATTCACCGACTTGCAGTCAAATATTCATTAAGAATAAATAGAATTTTTACTTACTCTGTAGGCCGAACGCTTTCGAATCTTTGAGGTCCGTTTTCAGAGGCGTCCTCCTTGATCATCGATGTCAGTTTTTTGGTTAGAAGAATTGTGGTTTTTGTAAAATGTGATCAAAAAGTTTGTGTGATTTAAAATTCAGTTGTTCGTTGAGGATGTTTTGTTTATTGGGTGTGGTGTGTTTGTATATTTCAAATTGTTCCAAGGTGTTGAGTTTGTGTTCTTAGATTTTATATGTAGAATGTGTAGGTTGGTAGTGATTTCAGTGAAAGTGTGTCCAGTTTGAATGATATGGTCGGCAAAATTCGATTCCGCTTTTCATGTTGGGGCTTGAAAATGTTCCATGTAACGTCGTTTGAATGTGCGGCCTGTTTGTCCTATGTAGAATTTGTTATAATCAGAGCAGTTCAGTTTGTAGATGTAAAACCTGACATCGATGATCAAGAATGACGCCTCTGAAAACGGATCTCAAAGATTCGGAAGCGCTCGGCCTACAGAGTAAGTAAATTCTATTTATTCTTAATGAATATTTGACTGCAAGTCGTTGAATTCACATAGAAAGTTAGTATTAACGTCTTTAGAGCTGGTTTTTCAATCAGATTTACCCGTCTGATGTAATTTTTTTTCGAAGAAGCCCTCATAAGTCTGAGTTTTGTGTGTGAGTAATGAGTTGGACCTACAGTTTTTGGTGGGTTCCGAACCACCAGGAAGTGATTTTACAGCAGAGAAAATAGTCTGTTTTGCTGGTCAATCCAATCGGTCATCCTCACAAAGAGGGCCCAGGAGTTTGTAGCTTATGTTTATCAAACTGAACAGCAACGTGCTACGGCTCACGGTTATCACTTCCTCCTGTAAGTAAAGGAGCTATCAATATCTCTGAGAAGTATTGTCTCTGGGTAATAGATAATCAATTAACACAGCGATAGATTGATTTGACTTGCTATTGTACACACTATAAAATGGACTGTATAAAAAAACATAGGGTGGTTCAATCCCTGCATGCTCGATAAAATTATATTAGATTGAAATATAATGTCTCTTGTTCACAAATATACGTGTGTCCTTCACACGTGTGCCCTTCCTGTAGACTGAATTTTGTGGGAGAGACCAGCCAGCACCCTATATGCGCTCTGCTCTCCCCACCATAGTCCCTCACAAGCACCAAAAAGTATGGAACATATAATCCAACAATCTCAATAGATTTTATTATTATCATACCTAGTGTTTATTACTCCCCCCAGTATCATTTACCCATTTATCCCTAATTGTGGCGCGCGTCCGCGACAGCAGTGGCTCTGTATAATAAGGCTCTGGCGTCCAAATCAAATAAATCGAACGGAGGGTGGTAATTGGTCTCGCGGTGAGCGTCATGTTCTTGCGATCGTGATGTTCAGTCACGATCGCTCAAGACTGTGCTTGGACGGGTGACCGTGCTTTTTTGTCTTGATGTTATGAGCATTATTATCAATTACCCGGTGGTTCGGAACCCACCTAAAACTGTAGATCCACCGTTTTCTCTGTAACACGGCTCAAAAGGCGAGGTGGAGCAACCTGTAAGGATCTCTCCACTAATAAAAACCATACGCTTATTATTTATTTACCAATCAAACGCCTAGTTTCCGGTGCACCGGTAAGTGGTAAGGCTCCCAAGAACGCACCCATTAATTCTTGTATAAATTCACCCCCTCTCTGGGAAGAATTCTAGCAAAAACTGATGATTATGTGACAGCGGTGAAAAGACTGTCAGGGGCAGATGTAAGCACGGAAGCCAGACAGGGGCACAGCTGGAGAATATCGTCATCGTCTGAGTCATCATCATTGTCATCATCTGAGGATTGGAACTCGATGTAGTTGACATGCATGGGAAATGGCGAGCGTGGCTTGGAGGCCGGTTTACGGGTCATGATGGGCCGGTACTTTGGACGCGTTAACCGCAACCGGGGCAGATCGGGGTCCGAGTCAAGGTTGATGTCAGGGTCGCGAATCAGGTCCAATAGGAATTCGGACAGCTGACGCCACCAGAGCCGCGCCCGTGACCCGGACGAACCGTGACCCGGTTTATGGGTCAGGTGGAGTTTGTGTCGGGCGCACTCTGTCGGCGACTCTTTGAAACGCACATCGCGCCCCATTGACGCGTGCGTTGGTGCCGCTATCCGGTCCAGCTCAACCTAAAAGAACAATAATTCTGTTTATTTATTTATTTTTTATTCCATACACAAATTTACATCAATATTCCAAAATATGACATCAAATAATACTAATGTCACCATTGGTTTTAATGTTAGTGTTTGTAAGGTATGAGTTTCATTTTTCAAATCTGATTCAAGGATTATTTCAGTAGAATGTTTTATTTTAAAACACGTTGTGACATTGAGGAAGCAATAGATGTTCCTGGATTTCTTGTTCCATGACGAACTGCTTCAACGTTTTAAGTGAAATCAATGACTTGTAGTCAAATTTTTATTAAGAATAAGTAGAATTTACTTAATCTGTAGGCCAAACGTGTCGAATCTTGAAGATCCATTTTCAGAGCCTCTGAAAATGGATCTCCATGATTCGAAAACGTTCGGCCAACAGAGTAAGTAAATTCTACTTATTCTTAATAAAAATATGACTGCAAGTCGTTGAATTCACTTAAAAAGTTAACAATAGATGTTGATTAGGTCAGAAGTATTTCAATATGTCACATATGAATTCATTTGTGTTTGACATTGAGATGCTCATAACATTTTTGTTTCTAATATAGTTAAGGCATTGTCAAGTCATTTGGATGGGTCAGTAGTTGAGCAGTGAGCAGTGAGTTGGTTTCTTGTGTTGGTGGATGCAGGATGGAACAGGAGCTTCCATCTTGCATGGCATCCCATCAAAAAAAGTAAGACCTTATAGTTATGCTCATCATTAAATGATTTCATTCATGAGCTAAAGAATAGGCCGACCCCATCACTAATCAACATATCTATCTTGCTTTATCTTGCTATACCATTTTAAATATTCAGATAGGCCTATGCCAAGCGAGTTGCCAATCCCCTTATTTCTAATAAATTAATAGCTTGTAAATTAATAGCTTGTATTAAGTCAATTTAATAAATATTTATATTTTGTTTGAGATAACAGTTAGAGGTGAGATATAAATTATTATGTTTAAATATAGATACGATTATATTTTGAACGAGTAAACAATCATTTCATTCTATCTGAACTAAGCAGCCCATTACATAGGCTACATATATGACACTGACGGTTTTTTTTCAATTTAATTCTTTATTTCTCACCAAAGTCAATACAACTGACAATATACATTTAAGAAAATACAATAAAATATAAAAATTCTAACACATTAACAAAATAACAGTAACATATGAAGTGGGAAACACTTGAGTGGTTTACACTAAAGTTTCTGTTTTGTTTCAATTTAATAGGTTCGACGAAATTCGCACCCACTCAGGAGATACTATGATCGTTTAAATTTGCAATATTCACTTAAACTCATTTACTCAGCTGTAGATGGAGGGAGTTGGTCATGGACACTCCCCTGGCCAAGTTCTACTCATGGATCAAACTAACTTTGGTTACTAACCTTGACCTTGGACTTGTGATTGCGTTCCGAGTCGGATCCCCCGGAGCGAGAGCGTTGCATGCGCTGCGCGGCCGCTTTCCGACGCTGTTCCCTGCTGAGGGCCCCCCTCCGACCCCCTCCACTCCCCGCACCACCATCACCCGACCCTCCCTTCGCTCCAAACAGGCCGCGTGATTCGGCCATCTCGATCATGTACTTTGGATCCAGTCTCGTGATCTCCTAAAACAACAACAATAATTATATTAATTATGTAGAATAATTAAAATACTAAAATAATATTTAATAGATAGATAAGGTAGATAGATAGATATATTTAAGCATTCAGTGGCCTCCCATCATGGGGGCATCTGGATTTGCCCAATGTTAAATTTAAATTTATTATTTCCATTCAGGCTATATTAATTAAGGATTTTTATAATACTCTCTATATTCTTGGCTTGAATAGAAACCACAGTCCTATAGCTCTCTCTTGAAAACCTCTTTAAATATTTTGAGAGGAAGTCTCTTAAGCCTGGCTGGTAAAACATTAAAAAGTTGAACTCCTGAATTTCTAACACCATTTGCATAGAGAGCAGTGCGATGAGTTCCATTTCTAAGTTCATCCCTGTACCCAGTGTTTGAGAATGAACCATGGAACCCCTATTAAACATTAATTCATTTTTCTTTATTAAATTGACTGTTTCAAATATATATAAACTAGGCACAATGAGAATTTTTAACTGTTTTAAATATGGTCGACAGCTCGTCCGAATAGACTCACCCACCAGAACTCTTATTGCCTATTTTTGCAATTTAAAGATTTGATCTACTTCGCTGGAATTACCCCAAAAAGCTATGCCATAGGTAATCCGTGAATGGAATAGCGCATAATAAACCTCTTTCAGCATAGAAAAAGCAAGTACATTTTTCATGCTTCTTAGTACATACATGATAATAAGTACCGTAATAAAAAAGAATCTTGCTGTGTGAAAATGACCTTTTTGAGTAGCAGCGGACGCGTTTCGAAGTATGTGGTTCTTCTTCGGCGCTAAAGAAAAATCACATAGTTGGAAACGCGTCCGCCGCGACTCTAAAAATTCAGCTCTGCACAGCAAGATTACATATTAATAGTTATACTGCAGTTCACGAAATGGATATTCACAACAATTACAACAAAAAATAATTATTATTACTAAAAAATGTTTAGTAAATTTTTGGGTAAGTGTAGAGCGCTTCATATACTATACAATACCGGTTACTTGACTGCCTGGTATGTGTGTAACAAGCCTTATTAGGACCGCCATTGAATAAACAGCTACTGAAAACGTTTGGCCAAGAGTGAGTACAATTAATTATTATTTATTCACAATTAAAAATTGACTGCAAGTCGTTAAATATACAATAAAAAGTTAATATTAACAAAGAAGATTATTATGGATCAAGAAATCCAAGAACAAAGCACAATAATTTATTATTCTTTTCCACTTGATGATTTTTAAATGTTGACCAAACCGAAACACTATAGAAACAATCAAAAGTATTCCTGGATTTCTTGTTCCATGACGAACTGCGTTGTTAATATTAACTTATTATGTGAATTCAACGACTTGCAGTCAAAAATCCTCTGAAAACGGATCTCAAAGATTCGAAAGCGCTCGGCCTACAGAGTAAGTAAATTTGATTTATTCTTAATGAATATTTGACTGCAAGTCGTTGAATTCACATAAAAAGTTAAAATTAAAAGTAGTTTATAACATTGAGTTTTGATAAAAAATTTTGATTCATGAAATAAACACATGAAATAAGACTTGAATATTGAACAAGATTATATACGAAATTTATATTTCCCTTAGAATCGTTTGTAGGATTCTTTACTGATGCAAACCTTTCGCTTGATAACAGCAATGTAGGTACCTTCTTCCTCCAGTTTCAAGCACTCGTCTCTGTGAGGACAAAGGTCTGGAAGCGGTGATAATTCGAAAAGATCACAAGCTGGAACCTGAAATCAATAAATATATTGAATTAAATTGATAGTTATGGAATCAAATTATTGTAAAAATAATTATTCAATATTTTAATTATTCTACTAATTTATTTATTTATTGTGACAAATTTACAACGAGTGTGAAGGTGCAACAGACTCAAGTCCAAACTGCTCCCTTCACAAATTTTGAATAATGTTACATTGTTCAAAAACATTGAGGTTAACACAGACTAAAAATTTAAGATTTGCTAAGAACCTTCACTCCAAAAAAAAAAAAAAAAAAAAAAAAATGAATCTTCTCACTTAACCACTATGATTTAATATCAAAACTGACACTGTATTTCTATTTAATATATGATTTTCACTCACTTATACTGGAGATACTGGAGGGATGCATTTCACTTCTAAAGAGAAACTTCATCAGCCTCTGATAAAGAGGAGCTTCTTCTGATAAAGAGGCTGATGAAGCTTCTCTTAAGAAATGAAATGCATCCCTCCAGTGTCTCCAGTATATGTGAGTGAAAATTATATATTAGATAGAAATAAACTGTCAGTTTTTATATTAGATTGTTCATCAAGTATTTCACAAAAAATCACAGATAATAATGTTCTCTGCTGTGAAATCACTTCCCGGTGGTTCGGAACCCACCTAAAACTGTAGGTCCAACTCATCAATCACCATCATCCAACTCATTACCCACGCATAGGTCTAAGACCTATGTGGGCTTTATCCAAGATATGGAACAAGAATAAAAGTATTATTGTAATAGGGAAGTGATAAACGTGAACCGTAGCAGGCATCTGTTCAATCAGATTTGATAAGCAACGCTCTCCTGGGCCCTCTCTGTAAGGGTGAGTGATTGGATTGACGGGCAAAAAAGACTCTGTTCTCTGCTGTAAAATCACTTCCGGGTGGTTTGGAACCCACCTAAAATTGTAGGTCCACCATGTTTCCAATAACATGGCTCAAGCGGTGAGGTGGAACTTCCCGTAAGGGTTTCCCCACCAATAAAAGGCATACGCATTTACTTTTTTATTGTAAAAAGAATTTTAGAAAAATTATTGTGTTAATTTGAAAAATTGAGATCATACAAGATAAAGACCTTCATTCTTAAAAACAACTGACATAATATACACTCAATTTTACACAATAACATTTTTAATAAAACAATATAATATGAACAATATTCCCCACAAGGTGAAGTTCGGCATGCGCGTATCTAGTTAGAGCTATAACTCCTTGTAAGAATTTAGTGTTGGATCATTATTATGGGAATAAAATTTGTTAACATTCTAATTTCGATTCTTTTTGTAAAAGTTTCAATGGCAGTATACGAAATTCACCCAACCATCTTTCCAATCTATAAACGAGCAATTCATCAGTCTTTGAATTTACATTAAAATAGATAATAATGCTATCAAATATTATGTTATATCAGCATGCTTCAGACATTGATTGTATTTTGAATTTTCTCATGTAAATTATGACTGAATTTTGTCACTATTAGTGTATTCAACATCTAAATTAAGCCTCACCTCAACTAACTGATATAGTAGTTATGGTTATTAGTGTATAAGATTGTATAATTGTTGATCTGAATTGTCTTATACTCCTTAACTGAAGTCTCCAAGACGAAATCTACCAAAAAATATTTAAAAACCAAAAATGAATGAAAAGTTGATAAAATAGTATAATATGTGATGTTGTGATGAAAATATGTGATGAAAAAAATACTTGATGAACAATCTAATAACAAAACTGACACTGTATTTTTAGTGAAAATCATAATTTAAATGAAAATACAGTGTCAGTTTTGATATTAGATTGTTCATCAAGCAATTAAGGAATTGAAAATACTTCCCTTGCCTAGTTCATATATTCTAGAAACTGTCTGTTTGATTAAGAAGAATGAGTCACAATTTAAAAAAGGTTATGCGATTCACTATTATGAAACTAGGTATAGGCATGGACTCAGAGATGAAGCACATCGCACGGCTCTGTATGCAAAGGGAGTGAAAAGTTCTGGCATAAATCTGTTTAATCTTTTGCCGACCCGAATAACCACTCTTCCACTTGAAAAATTTAAAACTTATTTGAAAGCAGAGTTAGAAGCAAATTGTTTTTATTCAAAACAGGAATTCATCAATTTATTTTGGTCACAGTGATTATTCTTGAATGCACATTCCACATTTATTCCACAAATATGTGAGCACAAATTGCTGACAGAAATCGAGCAAAGCTATTTTTTTATCATTTATCTACACAAAAGAAAATTGTGTAAATTATGACTTTAAAAATATGACAAGTCCATATACCCCTTTAAGAGGTGGTCAGTGGCCGCTTTATGAATATATATATGCATATGCATTCATAGGCCAAGAAATTTATAAGTCTTAAAAGCTGCAAAAAGGAAAAATTCAAAGTAAGTTAAAATCAATCAGCAGCCAAAAATAGCCTTGTACCAACACAGAGATTAGTTGCGGCTTTCTACAGCCTTGTCAAAGAAAATATTATTAAATATCAACAGAAACCGACAAGTCATGGAGCCATCGGCACGCTTCCTCTCCTGCAGAATGAACTGCAGCCAGCCCTCCATCAAATGAGAACAGTGAGCACTCTGATATCAGGTGATGCATGGTTTGAATTTGACCACATTGACAATGAGGGTCAGTGGTGAATCCCCAAGCTGTTGTCATCTCAGCACACCTTCCCACATATGTTCTGAACCGGTTAAGGCTACTCCACTCTCTTCGGCTCAGCTGTGTGCCAGGTACAGCGATGTTGGGGTCATCCACAAGGTACTTGTTTTTCACTTCACCCTGCACCCATCTCTGTCTCCATGCCTCCCTGATATTGATTTCCCTTCGCTCATCAACTCTCATACAAGTCGCTCATCAAGTCGCTTCATAAATCAAAATAAATAAAAAAAAGTATTTTGTCATGGAAAACATCACAGAATAAACATTCACGTTGGTATATTGATTTGTTATTTTTCATTCACCTATGAAATGCGCTCAATAATTTATGCTTACCCTGCATAATTCTATCTACTATAAGTAAGTGGATGAGTTTAAATCTAGGGCCTTTATATAGGTGGAAAAATTTTCTAAATGCTGTCTTATTCCTTGGTTTTTGGGATAGATTGAACAAGTAGATTTCTCAGTCATTTTTAAATTATCATTCAAGATAAACTCTTTTACCATCATGCAATGATGATTTATTGTCCCTTAATTTTGGTTAGCATTCATTCTCCAGCATTATTCATTTGTTTATTGTGACAAAATTAAAATGAATGCAAAGATGCAGCAGACTTAGTTCAAAAATTGCTCTATTCCTAAAGATCCTGCTCCATACAGCACCTTTATTACAACACCTATGTGTATTATAAGACTGTTAATTGAATGTTTTCTATGAAAATCGATAATCTACTTTTTTTTAAATAAATTGTCAAATTAATTCATATCATACGCTTATTTAATAGATTATTAACCGAACGAAGAGAGGTCTTTGTTTCAAGTCGACTGTTAAGCAATAATTATTCTGTCCATCTGCCTGTCTTTCTGTCAGTCTGTTATGTTGTGGGTTGTGAGTTATTTATTTATTTATGTATTCAAATACAAATATGTGGAGGCAAACAGGTAAAACCCAAATGTTGCCTCCTTAACACAAGTTACAAAATTTTAAATTAATAATTGCAAAAAATATAAAGAGAAAATATAACATAATTACATACTTATAATAAAACTTACAACGAAAATATGCAATCCAAGAAATACATAAAGAAAATACCACTTATATAGAGTTGTGCTATTTTGTATCCCAAAAAGGAATTCATTCATAGTTTTTATAACCAAAATACATTATATAAATAATTTTTTTTCCAATTGGGAATTTAATATATCTGTGCCCCCCCCCCCCACAACCTGCTGCACAAAGTAGGAGGCTAAATAATATTTATATATTATATTAGAAATAATAGTTGAAGGCAGCCATCTCTAGAGTGACACTTGCAATTGAGATTAAATGCAATTTAGATGTTTAACCACACTCACTTATATTTTTAAAACTGTGTTCATCCAAAATTCCTGAGGCGTTCACATTAGGCAAGGGTTTTGATAAATTGTGTTAAATCTAGAAGTTAATACTAGTGTATACGATTGGTAATATTGTATGCATACAACATTGTTGTTCTGACTTGTTTTATACTCCTTAACCGGAGTCTCCAAGACAAAAAAAAAGATTATTTTGAATGTGGTGACTGTTCCTGGATTTCTTATTCCATAACGATCTGCGTTGTTAATATCAACTTTTTATGGTGAATTCAACGACTTGCAGTCAATTTTAATTGAGAATAAATTATATTTTTGCTCACTCCAGGCCAAACGTTTTCGAGTCAGGGAGACTCATCTTTAAAGGTTTGTAGAAAGGCATTTGAAGATGGGTCTCCATGACGCGAAAACGTTTGCCTGAAGTGAGTGAAAATATAATTTATTCTCAATTAAAATTGACTACAAGTCGTTGAATTTACCATAAAAAGTTAGTGATGATTCTGTTTAATTTTTAGATGATGATTATCATCGAGTATATTCCTTTGTGCATGCACTCTTATTCTTGGGCTTGAGGTTTACTGTTGACAGAACTACTAGTAGTCCAATCAGAGACCTTTGAATTTTGATCCCACTTTTAGGGAAATAATTAACAACTTCTATTTTCTAATTTTGACTCACATTGATGGTGATCTCTTCAGGAGGAAACATCGGTGGCTCTTTTAACAGCTGATTACTGTCTTCTTCGGTGGCGGCCATCTTGGCTGGTGGTTGCCCAAAATCGACAGAGGAGCCCCCTTCGGGGGGGTTACCTGCCAAGGGATCCCCCTGGGCCCCCCCTCCCCCGTACCTCCTCTTGCGCTGCTCCTCCAAATGTTTTTCGGTGGCATAGCCGTTCATTTCTGTGATCACCCTCACCACCATTTCGGAGTTCTCCAGATCATAGCGAGAGTGCGTCTCATAGACAACGAACTGGATCTGATCAACATTAAAACAATTGAATGATAATTAAAAATACGGATAATATGTTTATTTGAACAGTAAATAGTTTTTGTTTGCTCTTTGATACATATAAGAGCTCCAGCTCTATAGGTGTACAACCAAATGCTAGTAAAACAGCACTCTGCAAACACTGCAGTTTTGGTAAAGTGCCAAAATGGACGAAATGTTGTCCAAACTTCGCCTTTCCATGTAAATGCATCACTTACAATCTCATCCCATTTGATCTGCCCATGAGATCACTATTAACACAATTTGAATAGAATCAACTACTATACATGAAAACAATCGACAAACTACCTCACTCCTCGTTTGTGTAGTACGCTCTTTGGACTAAAACAAAACGTTGAGTTCTGTAGGTCGATTCGACCTACAGTCGAATCAGCTATGGTACTATATGCATACATACTATATCATGTTACGTCAAGAATATTGTATGTAACACCCGTTTGAAAAATTGTAAATTTATGATGAATATAACCTAATCAAATCTAACCCGGCAATCAGGTAACCGGCGTCATTTATCATCAGGCATAATTACATTGTATCGTTTGATTTCAAAAGCCGGGTAAGTGTGAAGCGCTCCATATGATACCATTTCTCTACAACTGCATAAACGACACCGCACCGGTTACTCGACTGCCGGGTGTGTGTGAAACAAGTCTGATACTTCTAATCTTGTACACCACAAGTTGGATTTGAAGGAGCTGACAATTGTAAAACTGCTAAATATAAAGAATATAAATTCGAATTCCTCCAATTACACTAAAGAAGATATGGCCGAGTCTAAAATGAACGCTGCTGTAGCCTACCGAAGGGAAACTGTAGTCTAGACGCTTGTCCGGCAACTGGGAGGTCCGTGGTTCAACTCCCTGAATATTGTTGTGCAGTAGTGTTAATTGATTCACATCAGATACTCAATGCTGTTGTCGATATCCGCCATTGGGTAAGTTATCAGTATGATTGGTATCAGTTTGAGGAATTCGAAATCAATAAATTATGTTCTTAATAATTATGCTTTTGGATGAGGTAATGTTTTTTTTTTTTTTTTTTTTGAGGATGAAGCCCACATGGGTCTGAGACCTGTGCGTGGGTAATGAGTTGGATGATGGTGATTGATGAGTTGGACCTACAGTTTTAGGTGGGTTCCGAACCACCGGGAAGTGATTTTCAGCAGAGAACATTGTCTTTTTTGCTGGCCAATCTAATCGGTCACCGTTACAAACAGGACCTACGAGAACGGAGCTTATCTATCTGATTGAACAGATACCTGCTACGGCTCGCGGCTATCACTTCCCTCAGTGTTTCCCAAACTCATTGGCTCCAAGGACCCCCCATTAAAACCAAGCCGTCCTCGCGGACCCCCCTTTTTTTCCCCCACTCCAATTCCCTGCCCCATGACATTGACATACCAATTTTAGAGGCGTAAATAACATTATGATTTTTGTATGGACTCAATCAGTCTTATTCTGCAACGGTTTCAAATAAAATAATATTGTTTGTTTCTCTATTATCAGAACTCTCAGTAACTGTGTGTTATGTTAATTTGAAGAGTATGGATTAATCAAATTGCTCCCTCTGTTCATAAAATGAAAGCTACATCTAAAACTAAATTAAAATCAAGTAATAACTGGAAAATTTGCAAAGACATGTATTTTTTACCACAGTTATTTAAAAAATATTATACATAAACAATATTTTGAAATAAGTCCTATTTCTATTTTCACAAATAACAAAAAGCTTGGCTAATCAAAATAAAATGAAAGTCAAATCTAAGAGATTCGATTAGATGAATTTAGTTGTTTCTTTTATTTTCTAATTTCCAATATTTTTGGAGGGTTTACTGATATTTTTAATCTTGATGCGGTTTCAACATTTTTCAACCGATTTCTTCTGACAGTTTTCATGTTGCATAGTGTTGAAAAAGTTTGCTCACACAGATAAGTAAGTAGTGCAAAAAGGCAAAATTTTTGGAAACTACTTTTTACTTTTTAAATTATCAAAGAGCACAAGGTAAAAAGAATGTACCGTACTGTATTTTAAAAATGTATATTTTTTAATTTCTCAGGCTAGTCCGCGGACCCCCTGGGATAGGCTCGCGGACCCCCAGGGTTCCGCGGACCACACTTTGGGAAACTCTGAAGTACATGACTGTATTTGGTCAATAAAATATTTCTATTTATGTCTAAATGTAGGTAATTTATTTTTATAGATGAATTTCATTACCTGTGGCTTAGACATGGACATGCGCAGAGTGTCCCTCTGTTCGGTGAGCATTGTGTGCATGACCTGTGTCTGACCCTGGCTGCTGGTGTGAAAGGTCTCCTGCGTCAGCTGATGGAGGAGGTGGAGGTCGCCACCGCGCGCCACTGACAGGTCCACCGCGTCCACCACGTGACTGTTGGTGTTTGGTGGCGTCGCCAGAACGGTCACCACGTTTGCCAGCACTTCTGAGTCGGCGCTCAACTCGCTGAAACTCACCGCGTGGACTGTGGTGTTAGTGACGCCCAGAGCACACAGGTACTCTTCACACAGCTCTTTGCTAAGGGTTGCAAATTTATAATGAGGGCAAAATGTCGATTATAATTATTAGAATATAATATTGTCATATACCCTTACGTTATTCTTTTTTTTCGGAGGATGAAGCCCACATAGGTCTGAAACCTAGGTTAATGAAGTGGATGAGGGTGATTGATGAGTTGGACCTACAGTTTTAGGTGGGTTCCGAACCACAGGGGAGTGATTTTACAGCAAAGAACAGAGTCTTTTTGCTGGCCAATCCAATCGAACACCCTTACAAAGAGCGCCCAGGAGTTTCGTAGCTTATCTCTGATTGAACAGAAACCTGCTACGGCACTCGTCTATAACTTCATCGAATACCTAGTTATTGCATAGGACAAGCTTTCTATTCAATCGTAATTGATGGAATAGTATTCTTTTTAATTGATTCATTTCAAATTATAATACATAATTCAAAAAAATACTTGGAAAGAATTTTATCAATTTCGAATTCCTTCAAGTGCTATTAATTTATACTGAAGACTTCCGCAATGGCGGATAATGACAACAGCATTGAATAGCTGATGCAAATCGATGAATGCTACTGTACAAAAATATCAGTCACAGCCGGGAATCGAACCACGGACTTCCCAATTTCCGGTCGGGCGTCTTAACCAGCACTAGACTATAGTGACCTTGTTTAGTGGTTCGATTCCCGGTGGTGACTGATAATTTTTTACAGTAGCATTCATCGATTTCCATCAGCTATTCAACGCTGTTGTCATTATCCGCCATTGCGGGAGTATTCAGTATAAATTAATAGCACTTGAAGGAATTCTAAATTATTAGAATTCTGTTTCTGTATATTTGACAGCTTGATAAATTGTCAGTTACTCCAAACTAACTTGTAAAATATTTAAAATAACAAAAACTGATTTTTTTTAAAAACAAGATAGTGAATAATTAGGAATTATTTCCCTAGAAGATCGAGATCGAGCTCGAGGAAGGAGCCGTCGTACTCAACATGCTGCAGAAAAGTGTATAAAAAAAGCAAGAAATATATCCTTTTAATAAACTTTAAAGGAAAGATCTAACTATATGTACATTAAAATAACCATCCAATATCCAGAAGTTGAATATCATTCCAAAATCATTGAAGAGAAAAAAAGATCAAACCAATAAACGGTATTACCTTAGCAAACTCTGAACAGAACCCGTCAAAAGTTTTTTTTCCAATGAATCTAATATTAATATGAATTATATCAAAATATTTACTTGGTTGATGAGAAATAATATTATAATTGATTGAGTGTTTTAAACATAATTATTGTAGGTGTTTTTATCAGTATAAAACTTTTAAATAAAATTAAAAAAAACCAACGAATTCTAGTGATGCAATGAAAATGGCAAGATTATTTGTGTAGGGTTGCTTCCTAAATTTTATTCTGTTTATTAATGACGTTGACGGAAATTAATGTTTTGTTTAGGCAATTAATTACTTTTATATTTCTATTTACACACACACACCTCTACTCTCTCTTATAATACAGAGTGTTTCGGAACTCTCTACTAATACTTCTAGGCAGTGTTTCTGGACCACTAACAAAAGTCAATATAATAATAAAATTTTTCTAGAATCCCCAGTTACTCACACAGCCGCCATTTTGTTTTTTTCACTCATTATTTTTTTATTCGAACACCTCTGAGTGTATAATTTTTAAATTTTCTATACAGCTTCATTACAATTAAAACAATCTAACAAAAATTAATCAAAATTTTCCGACTTCAAAAAACAAAATGGCGGCCATTTGAAATCTTTGAAAGAGATTTTCCGACTTCAAAAAACAAAATGGCGGCCATTAGAAATCTTTGAACAAGATTAAATTAATAATGGCTAATGATATCAAAATTTGGCTAGAATAACTGTTTTTAGATATGTTTATTGCAAATACAAAGATACCTCATTTTTCAAGATTGGCCAACAATTAACAGAGATATGCTACTTTTTAGGGTGAGCGGTGGTTGGAAGCAAAAAACTGCAACCCGTTCTCAACCACCGCACACCCTTAAAAGTAGCATATCTCTGTTAATTGTTGGCCAATCTTGAAAAATGAGGTATCGTTGTATTTGCAATAAACATATCTAAAAACAGTTATTCCAGTCAAATTTTGATATCATTAGCCATTATTAATTTAATCTTGTTCAAAGATTTCAAATTGCCGCCATTTTGTTTTTGATGTCGGAAAATTGTGATTAATTTTTGTTAGATTTTTTCAATTGTCATGAAGCTGTATGCAAAATTTTCAAATTATACATTCAGAGGTGTTCGAATAAAAAAGTAATGAGTTAAAAAAACAAAATGGCGGCTGTGTGAGTAACTGGGGATTCTAGAAAAATTTTATCACAATATTTACTTTTGTCAGTGGTCCAGAAACACTGCCTAGAAGTATTGGTAGAGAGTTCCGAAGCACCTTGTATCGGGGTCTTCAAGACGTAACCTTCAAGAGAAAAATGCCAATACTAACCGGCTGCCGGCTCCAAATACAATCAGTCCGTCGACTTTTTCGTTAGTTGCAAGCAGATTGGCCAAATAAGCGACTGTCACCAGAGAACTGACATGGGTTTGAGCCACTACTCCAGTCAGAGCCAGATCCACTAGGAGTTGAGCCACAGAGGCAGGACCCAGGCAGAAGGTGCACTCCTGCAAATTTCAATAAAATTATTAATGAAAAGAAGCAGAGATCGCCGAGAGAAATAAATAAAGAAATAATTACAGTAGAAACAATTAGTCTGGGCGCGTGGCTCTGGTTTCACTACTAGCCGTCCTGTAAAAGTTGGCCAGTTGACCTTGAAGACATCTGCAGCGTCGCACGGGCTACATGTTTTTAGAAATGAGCGATAAACACTCCCCTCGCCTTGGCTGACTACCAAACGGCCGCGCGCTCAGACTAATTATTGTTTCTACTGTACAAATCTAAGATTGGAGAACCAGAATGCAACAGAATTATTTAAAAAAAATGAAGTAGAACACAACAGGAAGGAATAGTACTGGGTGAATCTATGGGAATTCAACAAAATATTTATAAAAAAGCAATAGATCACAGAAAAAGAGAAAAAACTTGAACATATAGCAGTAGAATACCAGAATACTGCAAAATAATTATTAAAAAAAAGAAGACGCATAAAGAAAGTATAATAGATTTTATGAGTATCAGAAAACATAAAAATTATCAATTAAAACAATAATAGAATGTAGAAAGATAGAATAAAAATATTTTGCACCAGATGAGTACGCTACTTACTAGAATACAACAAAATTATTGGATTTCTTGTTCCATAACGATCTGCAATGTTGATATTAACTTTATATTGTAAATTCAACGACTTTCAGTCAATTCTAATTGTGAATAAATAATATTTTTACTCACTTTTTGGTCAAACCTTTTCGAGCCATGAAGACTCATCTTCAAGGCGCCCTAGTTCGGTGATGTCGGGTTTTTGGTTGTAAGAATTGTGGTTTTTTGTATAATGTGATGAAAAAGTTTGTGATTTAATTTTTTGATCACATGATACAAAAACCACAATTCTTCTAACTAAAAAACCGACATCACCGATCTAGGATGCCTTGAAGATGAGCCTCCAAGACTTGAAAACGTTTGGTCAAAAAGTGAGTAGAAATATTATTCATTCACAATTAAAATTGATTGCAAGTCGTTGAATTTACAATAAAAAGAGAACAACAAAATTATTAATAAGAAACCAATATAACTGAAAGTTGTTGAATTTGAGTTTAAAGATATTTTTATGAATGTATGTATAGTACCTTAACCGATTTCGACTCTACAGAACTAAACATTACGTTTTTGTGTACAAAAGCGTACTACACGCAAACGAGGAGTGAGGTAGGTTGCGATTTCCTTTCTCACTGAGTTAACAGAACTGTATCGATGTCAAGCCCACCGAAATAAATTATGAAGCTCTATGATCAAGTCTACTCTCACCTTTAAATAGGGTCTGTCTGGCTCCACAGGTGAGTGCGTATACTGTCTAGCATACCTACTTCCTGCGTCAAAACCATCAATCGACAGAGACGTTTGGAAAGCAACCCAATCATGCATCATTTGTAGCATTTTGAGTAGAATAAAATTTAATTCACCTCTGAAGCTTCATGCTCAGCAGTCCACTCCCACCTCTTTACACAGTGCCTAGCTGCACATGTGAGTGTGCATACTATCTAGCACACCTATGAGCCACTTCCAAGCTATCATTGAACAGAGACAAAAAGTGGATAAAACTATAGTATTCCTTTATCGGAGTGGCTGTAGCCGAGTGGGTTAAGTGCTGGTTTGCTAGCCCAAAGGTCCCGGGTTCGATCCCAGTTCTGACCGAAAGTTTTTACCTTTGACCACTCCCGTGTTTCGGAGGACTCGTTAAGCTGTCGGTCCCGGCTGCCTAAAAAACAGTCGTTAAGTCACGTCAGAGGCCCTGAACTTATTCAGGTGCGACCTGATAACTCTGACACCAGACCTGAGCCAGCCAGGTCACACGATATTATTATTATTATTGAACAGATACGTTTGGAAAGCAACCCAATCATGTAGCATTTGTTGTATGTGAGATGAATAGAACTTAATTCACCTCAAGCCACAATACGGGTTATTTTTATGAAGAACTATTTAAATCATAAAAAATAAATGAATTGAAGGGGTGTTCACCTGCATGATAACCTTGTTGTCAACGAAGAGGGATGAACAGGTGAACTGCTGGCGAGACTTGGGCATGGCGTGAAGGAATCGAGGCAAAATGTGGTCCAGCTTGTAAGTGAGAGGTCTCAGCTGATCTCCACTGCCTTCTGGAAGATGCGACAAGCCAAATGCATCCAGCTCAGCGAATACGTCTCTTGGCCTATCGACAACAATATTTTAATTAATATTGGTTGGTTCGGAACCCACCTAAAATATTAGGTCCACTACAACATTTTTTTATATAACGTCTTGGAGACTCCAGTTAATGAGTATAAGACAAGTCAGATAAATAATTGTACAATCTTATACACTGGTTACCATAATTACTACATCAATTAGTTGAGGTGAGGCTTAATTTTGATGTGAAAGGAACTCTTGTACAATCTAAAACGCTTTATCAACTGAATATTTTTTCAATTTTTTTAAAAATATTTCTATATTTTCAAGACTCTTTAAAAACTGCAGTAGCTTGTTGTAGAGTTTCCTACCAATAAACAAGGTTTTTATTTGAATAAGCTAGTATATTGTGACTCACAAGTGATAATCTCCTCGGCTTCTTATATTATAATTGAGTACGTCAACATTTTGGTTAATATCACTTTTTTTTTACATAATTATAAAGTAGCTTCATACACATATATGCAAGGTACAGTTAAGTCTCTTGAGCAACGCGGCCTACATGAATCTAATCTATTTACTCTTTCCATACACCCAACCGCTTTTTTTGCGTCTTAAACACCCTATCAAGGTTTTTTTTTTTTGATGAATTACCCCATAGTAAGATAGCATACCTAATATGTAACAGTATATACGGCCATTAATTTCTATTACAAGGCTGCACTGGTTCGTATTTAGTTTATCGGGTATTAATGTAATATTAGTTTGTAGACAGACTTTGTGTAGAAGGTTACGCAATATTGAAAAAAGTTTTTTTTTTAGTTTATAAATATATATCGTTTATAATCACAGTTGTATTCACTAGTTCATGTCCACTTTACTGAATTTCATTTTGTACACAGAGAACTGGATCTATTGCATTTTGTAATTCCTAGCTTGTTAACAGTTTATTTCATGTTTTATTCTTCTATCTTGAATTTTAATAATGTATTAGGATATGAAGTGATTTCTCCCCTTGTATGAATTTTTATTTGTTTTGAGATATAATTTGCAGAGATTTGTTTGTAAACGGTATAAATTAAAACCTTGGAAAACATCTATGTTTAAAATATACTATAAATAGGCTATATTGGAATTCATAATAAGAGATTGAAAAAATGTTAAACCAATTAATATAAAATTTTATAAATAATATGTATGTTATAAAAAATAATATCATTATCATTTATGAAAGCTTAACAGTACTGTATATTCATATTATTTATAAAAGTAAAGTATGATAATAAAATAATGTGTTTCCTTTTTAATATTATTTTATTTATACAAGAAATGATTTATATTCGAGTTTCTAGCAATTTAGATTATAATATTATTCGAGATATGAGATTGTCTTTTTTTTTAAACCTATATGTAACAGATCTATATTTGTTTAAATTAACTTCAGTCATTGCTACTACCTGGAGAAGCATCAATATGAACATTAAAAGCCGATATACATTTACTGATTTACTTTTGCCAATTTATTTAATGAGTGTACTGTGGGTCGTCTGATAATGCTCTAGACAACAGAGCGAAACGGCCGTCACGCCATAACGTGAGTCAATTTCCATTCAAAAGTGTTTTTTAAGTTTATAATACATATTAGTGGAAACAAGATGGATCTTCATCATCATTATTTAATGAGTTTTTAGAATTAATAATAATTATTGTATGAAAATTCCTCTAATGAATTTACAAGCTTGTAAAATTATAATATGGATAATTTGTCATAATAAACAAAATAATCAATAAATAATGCAATTAACATGTGAAATTGGAATAATTTAAGGATAAAATTGTAATTAATAATAGTGGAAAAGTAAAAATAAACGGCAAAAACCATTGCGCTGCACAAATTGATACGCGGCAGACAGCTGACGTATCAAATTTTCCTATCGGCCTGGAGAAGCCGAGCTAAAACGCCATAAGAAAGCATTGTGGAGCTCCAATTGTGAGAATGCAACGTGATACACTACGTATCATTATACGTGCAACAGTAAACAAACCAATGATAAAAAAATATTACTTATTCCAAATGTTAAATATTAATTCACTCCAATTAGCCTATTATTATTATTATTGATCTCTAGCATTTTTATAGACTAAACTACAGCTTTCTATGACTAGGAATATTGATCAATAAAATAAAAAAGAGAATAAACAAGATGAAATGAAATAGAATATATAATACAAAAAATTAGAATAGAATCAAATGAGATAGAATGAAATTGAATATGATGAAGTAAAATCTAATAAAGTGAAAAAATAGAATATAAACAAGAATAAAATAAAAAATAAAAGAATTTAAAATAAAAATAAGAAGCTGATGAGATATAAAATTGAAGTAAAATCTAATAAAGTGAAAAAATAGAATATAAACAAGAATAAAATAAAAAATAAAAGAATTTAAAATAAAAATAAGAAGCTGATGAAGAGATATAAAATTGAATTAAATAGAACAGAATGAAATATAATATAAATAAAATTAAATAGAATCAAGTACAATAAAATAAGATTGAGTGGAATTGAATAGAATCTAATAAATTGAAACAAAATCAAAAGAGATGATGAAATGAAGTAAAATGAAATTAAATGAAGAAAAATTAGATATAATAAAATGAAATAAAAAAGAATAAAATAGAATAGGAATAAAATAAAATAAAATAAAATAGAAAAAATAGAATAGAATAAAATAAGATAATATTAAAAAATTAAATAAAAAAGAATGTAATAAAATGAAACAAAATCAAATAAAATGAAATAGAATGGAAAAACATTAAATTAAATCAAAACAAAAAGAATTAATTGAATTAAATTGAATAATAATAATTGAGAATTGAGTCACCAAACTGACTTGGCCTTGAAATAGTTGATCCATCCACAGACGATGCGGTCGTTGACCTTTGACCTTGCATTGATGAGGTGCTGAGGCAGGAGCTGTTCAAGGTCATAGGCCTCCCTCGCAATGCGCATGCGCGAGATTATTGCTCCCAGGCGTACTCTGTACTGCCAAAGCAGGTCGTTGACCTCCTTCATTCTCCTGAATATTGGTGCTTCCTCTTTCTGCTGCTCCTGGTCGCTGATAATAGGCTCCTGGTAGCGGAAATCCTTGCGATACAGATTGTAGAAGAACAGACAGATCAACAACAGCATGTCGTCCTGCAACTGCACAGAATAGAGAAAGAAAGAGTAATTTATTTGCTAAACATGAAGGAATATGGATGATAAGAAGGAGAGGAGAAGGAGGAAGCATAGAGAGAGGAAGAGAAAGTGGAGAAAAGGTGGAGGAGGACAATGAGCTAATGTAGGAGAGGGAGGTGAAGGAGAAAGAAAATGATTGGAAGGAGTAGGTGAGGAAGGAGAAGTAGAAATCGATAAGAGGAGGTGGTGGCGAATGGGAAAGAGGTGGTGGAGGATGAGGAGGAGGTGGAGGATGATGATAGGGAGAAGTAGAAGGAGGAGGTGAAGGAACAGAAGGAGGAACATGAGGAGGAGAAGAGAGAAGTGAATGAGAATTATGTGGAGAAGCAGGAGGTGGATGAAAAGGAGCTGGTGGTGAAGGTGGTGGAGGCGGTGGGGGAGGAGAATGTTTAGTTTTACCAAAGACAATATAATGTAACATTATACAATGATATAATGTTTCATTATATTGTCTTTGGTTTTACTGACAAATAAATTCGACGAAAATGCTGTTTATCCATTCTTGTTACACATGTTGAGGGTGAGGTGAAGGAGAAGGTGGTATAGGTGGAGGAGTAGCGAGGAGGAGGAGCTATGAACAGCAGCTGAGCTCCTTAGCATGACTCAAATTTTTGTTCAATTTCAATAATTTCAAATTTATTTTATCAATTTTAGGAATAAATGCAACCAATAATACATTTATAAATGATTTCCTTGCAAATGTATATTGGGGTAGCTAAGAATTAGCAAGTTGAAAACCTATCTCAATTTATCCTACAAGTTGGTATGCCTATTCATCTATTACATACTTATACATACCTGTGTATTGCAGAAGTATTTTTAACTTTAATTTTATGTATATTGGATGGTGACAGTTGAATATTAATCTGTATGAGTTCAAGTCTTTAATTTAATGTAATACGGCCTTATTAATTAGAAAAAAAGTAAATTCGTATGGCTTTTCGTGGTGGGGAGACCCTTACGGGTAGTTCCACCTCGCCGCTTTTTTAACGACTGCTTTTTTTTAATATGCAACCGGGACCGACGGCTTAACGTGTCCTCCGAAACACGGGAGTGGCTCGAGAAAAATATCTTGTACTCAACTGGGATCGAACCCAGGACCTTTGGCTTATCAGACCAGCGATAAGCCAACTCGGCTACGCCGACTCCTATTAATTAGAGAATAATGTTATTGGAAACTATCATCCTTCAAATCTAAAATAATTAATTTACTCCTCATTGTAATAATATTGATAAAGCTCATCTTTCCTAAGGATAAAAATTATTATTATTATAAATTTGAATTTTCCAATTGAAAATTTGTAAAAAAGCAGTAATTGGCTGCGCCTGCTGTGTTTTTACTTGATTGTGATTTGTTATGAATAAATATAACTTATATATAATAAATATAATGAATAGAATATTATTGTTATTATTATTATGTTTTATTATTTTTATTACCTGAGGATGCTCCGTCATGAAGTTCAGATGGTTTAGCGCCTCAGTAAGAACTGGTTTATCTAGAGAGAAAAATAAAAAATATTTAGTGCAAAACATAGAATAAACTGCAATAAAAATCAATATTATTCTATTGTTCATTATTTTTAATGTATTTACGTGAAGTGCCATGGCCGATTTCGACTGTAGGTGACTCATCAGACATCAACTTTATTTTTTGGACCAAGGAGCGTACTACGCAAACGAGGAGTGAGGTAGGTTGCGATTACTTTCCTTACTGAGCTAACAGAGGTATATCTAAGCCAAGCCCAGCGAAACAAATTCTGAAGCTCTATGCTTGACAGTCTACTCCCATCTTCACACAGAGTCTGGCTGCACAGGTGAGTGTGTATACTGTCTAGCACACCTTTGATCTACTTCCTGTGTCCAAGCTATCATTCAACAGAGACATTTGGAAAGCAACACAAGCCTATTTTGTACTGAGATGAACAAAACTTTATTAAGACAACCCTGTAGATATAGTATTGTAATTAGATACCTGAATGTATTAAGGTGATAATATTGTACATTTATTTGATAAAGATTGCTTGTCTATTCTAATTTGTAATGGCAATGGATTCTCAACTGACAAAAACCAGCATTTTTCACAAAATAGACATTTTTTGGAATCTGTAATGTTTTCCATGACAAAATACGTGATGAACAATCTAATATCAAAACTCACATTGTATTTCAATTTGAATAAATTATGATTTTACTCACTTTAACTGGAGAAATGCATTTCGCTTCTGAGGAGAAGCTTCGTCAGCCTTCTCCATCTCTCTGTCTGCATTCCTGCAGTTTGAGTAAGTAAAAAATATTTTAAATAGCAATACAATGTAAGTATTGATATTAGATTGATTTTTCGGGAGTCTATTGTAAAACATTCTATCAATAAAAAATAAATGATTAATTTTAAATTGTGGATCCACTCACACCTAAAACAATATTACTCAGGAAAAACATAAAAATATGCTACATAAATCAACATTTATCAGTCTCCTACAAAAAATATTTTTTTTCATAGAATCTGAACCTATTACATTTTTAACATTAGATTTTTTGTAAGTCCATTGTAAAGCATCCTGACATTAATTTTTAAATGATTAAATTGTGAATCTTCTCACACCTGAAACATTGTTACTTAAAAAAGCATGAAAATATACTACAAAAATTAACATTTTTAAGTCTTATACAAAAATAAAATTCGGCAATTATTGATTCTAAATAAATTTCCAATGCATTTTTCTTTGTGAACTTTTTTCTATGCCCAATGACTTTTGTAAGTTTTTTTTCATCACATACATTTTTATGTGTCAAGAAGGCAAAAATTGGATCTCCTTTATTGATACTTTACAGATGTAATTGAATTTCCAGGTCTTATAAGACCCATTCCTTGTGCTCTTATAAGTACTTATATCAAATAAATAAATAAAAAATGAATAGTAAATTGATAGATCAATAAATTGTGAAAGTACTTACATCTAAGTACATCGTAGATGAGTGTGTAGACCCTCCGCATTTGTTCGGGATCTTTGAGCAGGCTGACAGGCGGTTTGTGTGGCTGTTTTTCTGCATTCTGCGCATGCTCAGTAGCTTCTTCAGGTGCAGAATAATTGCTGACAAGCCTTGCTGCCATCATTAGATCGGCATTTGACCAGAACACCCCCCCTCTACCTACTCTACCATCATCATCACAAGAAATTGATGAAGAAGCTGAAGTTTCTGTCTGTTGTGTGAATACAGCTGTTGAGCGTGGCCTCTTGCTTGGTTCTTCTTCCTCCTCTTCTTTTTCTTCTTCCTCTTGTTCATCCTCTTCATCGTCACCTCCTTTCTCGCCGGCTTCTCTGTCGTCTTTCTCTGTCGCACCCACAGCATCCGCCATCGGCTCGGGTGAGACGAGTGGTTTCCTACAACAAATTATTAATATAAACTTAAAAAAACACTTTAAGGTGGAAATTAACTCACGTTATGGCGTGATGGCCGTTTCACTCTGTTGTCAAGAGCATTGTCAGACGACCCACAGTACACTGATTTAAGGCATCAGTTTGAGGATTATGGATGTTGGAAGGGAAGAAGGGGTGAGGGGATGAGTAGGCGGGAGGTTTGAAATTGGGATTATTTTGTCTGTCAAAAAGGATATGTGAGAAGAAGTGGAGTTGATCATTTAAAATGTTGTCAGGTTGCTGCTTTGTGTGTTTGTAAATCTCATATTGATCTAAAACGTTGAGTGTCTGGCTTTTGTGAGTGAAGTGAAGTGTGTCTAAATTAGTGTCAATATCTGTATAACTGTGGCCTGTTGAAATGATTTGTTCAGCAAAAGTGGAATGTGTGTTTGGGTGTGAGATTCCTCTTGTGTGTTCTTTGAATCTAGTGGTGAATGTCCTGCCAGTTTGTCCTATATAGAATTTGTTTCAGTCATTGCATTTCAATTTGTAAATTCCAGATCTGTTGTATTTGTTCTGAGGTGTTGTCTGAGAATGCAGGTGTTGTTCTGTAAGCTATTTTATATTCGAGTTTCCTGAATGATGCTGCTATTTTGTGAGTTTTGTTGTTGAGGTATGTAAGAGTGATGAATGTATGGGAATTGTAATCCTGTTTGTTGCTGGTGTGAGTGATTGGTTTTGTTAATATTCTGTGATTTCACCATTCCAACATCCATAACCCTCAAACTCATGCCTTAAATCAGTGTACTGTGGGTCGTCTGACGATGCTCTAGACAACAGAGTGAAACGGCCGTCACTCCATAACTTGTGTTAATTTCCACCTTAAATTGTTTTTTCAAGTTTATATTACATATTAGTGGAAACAAGATGGATCTTCAACATCACAAATTATTAATTAAAATAAAAAATTTGATCGGCCAGCAAAAACGACAATAATATGTTCTCTGCTGTAATATCACTTCCCGTTGATTTGGAACTGTAGGTCCAACTCATCAATCACCATTATCCAATTCATTACGCACGCACAGTAGTGCGAGTATGTGGGCTGAATTCTCCAAAAAAGAACAAGTTATGTGTATTTATGCTTAAAATGTTTTTGGATTTCTTGTTCCATAACGATCTGAGTTGTTAATATTAACGTTGTATTGTAAATTTAACGACTTGCAGTTAGTTTTAAATTGTGAAAAAAATTAACTGTACTCACACTTTGTCGAACGTTTTCGAGTTATGGAAAATCAAGGCCAGAAATTGAAGGCCTTGAAGATGAGTTTCCATAACTCGAAAACGTTCGGCCAAGTATGAGTACAATTATCGTATATTCACATTTCAAAACTGACTACAAGTCGTTAAATTTACAATACAAAGTTAATAGTTTTAAATTGCTTGTAAATTTGGAAGTATTTCCTTGACATAACTGCAATAGGATAAAAGAAAAATTAATCAAGAAAAACAGGTAAAATTAATGGCTTAATTTTCTGTTGTACACCCAAATCATTTCCTGGTGGTTTGGAACCCACCTAAAGCTGTAGGTCCAACTCATCAATCGCTATCATCCAATTTATAACCCAGGTCTCAGACCTATGTCGGCTTCATCCTCTGAAAAAATCTGAAGTAACGGTCATGAAATTGGGCGGGTGTGTAGAAATGTGGTGATTCCAGGCGGCTGAAAATTGTAAAATCGCACAGAATGATAAATGCGCTTGGATGGGTGACCGTGGTTTGATGACTTCATGTTATAGGCTTTATTATCAGTGGTTCGGAGCCCACCTCAAATTGTAGGTCACCAGGTTCCCTGCATAAAATCGATCAAACGGCGAGGTGGAACTAGTCGTAATGTCTCTCCACCAATAAAAGCCTTTACTTACTTTTATGAACATTATTATACTATTACATACTTATTTTTTTACACATACTTATTTTATAGGGCCTACTAATTTCATAAATTAATCGTAGCTAATCTATTTCTTGTTTTGAAAGCATTTTAAATTTTTTTATTTACTTATTACACTGCGGTGGATACAATATCAAAGAGGAGCAAAAATGGACAAGCTTTAAAAAAAGAACAATCACAGAAATAAATACAAGAAATACTGTTCAATTTTTATTTTCTAATCAACCTATTAGCTGTTAAAATGTTTGTATGTTGTTAAATACATGAATACGGTATCAGATAAATAAATACATAAATATCTGGTCTGACAAGCCAAAGGTCCTGGGTTCGATCCCAGTTGAGTACAAGATATTTTTCTCGAGCCACTCCCGTGTTTCGGAGGACACGTTAAGCCGTCGGTCCCGGTTGCATATAAAAAAGTAGTCGTTAAAAAAAAAATGGCGAGGTGGAACTACCCGTAAGGGTCTCCCCACCACGAAAAGCCATACGAATTTACTTTATTAACTAATTAAAAGCATTTTGAAATCAACCTACAAGCTATCAAAATGTTTAAATACATAATAATTAAGGAAATAATAATTAAGGAATAATAATTAAGAAAAGTGAAATCTATGATCCGTAGTAGGTATCTGTTCAATCAGATGGAGATAAGCTATGAACTCCTGGGCCCTCTTTGTAAGGGTGACCGATTGCATTGCTCAGCAAAAAGTACCCTGTTCTCTGCGGTAGAATCACTTGTGGTTCAGAGCCCACCTAAAACTGTAGGTCCAACTCATAAATCACCATCATCCAATTCATTACCCACGCACAGGTCTCAGACCAATGTGGGCTTCATACTAAACAAATTTAGTACTCTGGTTAATTAATACAAAAATAAAGTCTAGGATACAGTTAGATATAGAAGTTACCTGGAGCTGTAACAGTTGATATTTAACCACAACCCTTGAAATAGCAGCGGTGCACAGATGCAAAGCTATTGGCCTACTACAGGCTTTGGTCCTAGAATTAAGGAACGAAACCCCCCCCCTACACCCTTGTACCCTACATTTAAAAAGAAGACACTACCTTTCCACCCTTCCCCCTCCTACTGCTAGTACTTAATGTGAAACGACCGCAAATGTGAGGTAACGGAGAGTGGGGTAAGGGGGGCTAACTTCCCATTAAAACATAATCAATAAAATAGACCAACCACAACAACGTTGTTATTCAACCCCCCCCCCCCCTACCAACCCACAAACAAGGGGTGAAGACACCCCCTTGCGTGGATCAACACAATTGTTGGGGGTTGATTGTTGGTGGGTAGGGGGAGTTAAGGGTAGAGGTTAATGAAAATATATGTGAATTGCTGTCGTGGTTGTCATTTGACCTTTGAACTTTCCCTTTCCTTCCCCGACATCCTTCTACCAGGACTTCTACAGGGCTTCCTAACCTTGACCTTGAAAATGGAAATGATTTCCTGTTAAATAGGTCAGATAAGTTTGTTGATCTTGTAGGGGAAGTGTTTCAAATTAGGGCAGTTCTTTTGAATACATAGTGAAGGAGGCTATTTTATATATTATTATTATTATTATTATTACTGTTATTATTATTATTATTATTACTATTACTATTACTATTACTATTACTATTACTATTATTATTATTGTGTTCGTTTAATTCTATTTTATGTATATTTTAAACTGTGATTATCAAGGGTGGTCAGTTGAGATATGGAGAAGCACAAGGGAGAATGAGTAGGGAAAGGAGAAGGAGAAGAAAGGAGAAGGAGAAAAAAGGAGAGGATGAAGGAGAGAAAAAAGAAAAATAAGGAGAAGGAGGAGTGAAAGAAGAAGGAAAAGGAAAAGAAGAAGCATAAATCGAAGAAAAAAGAAAAGTAATAAGAAAAAATCTATCAAATTAAATTTGAAGATAAGTTACTAGTTATTCCAGAAATCCAAATTCAATTGAATCGGGCAACCTGCTAGTTCAATAATAATCATAAAAGTTCAAATATACAATATAGTCAAGTCAATTATAATTTTATTAATTGAGGGATAAACGGAGATTAATTTTTATTAATATCAACTTCCCATAAATGCTATTTCCATTACCTACTATTAAATATTTAAAATTTATTTCTTATTTGAATTTGAGCCACACTTCTTATTCAAGAGAGACTTTGAATGTTCTTGAACGCCTTGAAATATGGCTTTTGGTCTATTTTGAGATAAGGAAAACTTCATGAATAAAGCTTATAAAGCTTATAAAGCTAATAAAGCTTCATGAATAGGAGTGTCTTATTCGCTGACATGTACCACAATATATAAACTCTAAGAAAACATTTTCCTAGTAAGGCAGATTTTTTCAGGTCTCCGTCGAGATAAGGAAGCCTTGAGGAGGGTTCTCAAGTAGGGACTCAAATCTCACACGTTATTGTCATCCATCACAGAATATAAACTCTACAAAAAAATATTTCCAAGTAAAATAGATTCTAGCTCATTCTGGCGAGTATTTTGAACTCTAGTAGCTGTTTCAAGTTCCCAATTTGTAAAGCAGAGGTCAGGACATGCAGTTTGCGTGATCGTTTGAATGTTATTTAAGTTCGGTGAGGGGAAGGGAGGGGTTAAACATTGGGGAGGAGATTTAACCGAGGGGGGGGGGGGAGTTGTAGTTGAGCCTATTGACAAGATAGTCGGCTGATAATAATATGTTCCGGTATTTTATGTATTGGACTTGCCAATACAAAATGTACATGAACTCTGAGAACAGGTCATAAAAACAATAAATATGTAAAGAGAAGCTACAAACCTGTGTTTATTGTACCATTCAAAAAGAATATTAGAGTAAGAAGTCATTGAACTAGCAATGAAATTGAACCAGCAAAACAGACTCTGTTCACTGCTATAAAATCACTTCCCGGTGGTTCGGAACCCACCAAAAAACGGTAGGTTGAACTTAACAGTTATCTTCCAACCCATTACCCACGCACAGTTCTCAAACTTATGAGGGCTTCATCCTCTATCACTTCTCAATCAAGAAATTAATATAGTCTTCAGGGGAAATGATAGCCGTGAGTCGTAGCAGGTTCATTCAGATAAAGATGAGCTACGTGCTCCTGGATCCTCTTTGTAAGGCTGTTCGACTGGATGGGCCTGCAAAAAGACCCTGTTCTCTCGCTGTAAAATCACTTCCCTGCGGTTCGGAACCCACCTAAAACTTTAGGTCCAACTCATTACTCAAACACAGGTCTTAAACGTATGTGGGCTTCATCCTCGAATAAAAAAGGAAATGAGAATTTGTAAAGCTGGAGAATTTTTTGAAAATTGAAAACTTTATCTATTATTTTACACAGCAGATGTACAGAAATAGATACAATCAATTAAGAAATTGTACTTTCATAATAGTGAAATAGTAATATTAAATAGAATTGAATTAAGTCGGCAAATAATAAAAAATATTGGGCAATTCCATACTTGAAGTGAAAAATCAATCAAATATTATAAAAAAATGCTGATGTAGGCCTACATGTATATGGATCAAAAATCATATTAATAATGCTTTTAGAAACCATAGTAGTTTAATGGTGCATAGGGCAATCAGTCAAATTATTTCATAAATAAATAGATTGATAAATTCAGGCTAAATTAATTAAATGCAGATATGAGCCAATTTTTTTTTATGAAAAAAAAGGTCTGAGACCTGTGCTTGGGTAATGAGTTGGATGACGGTGATTGATAAGTTGGACCTACAGTTTTAGGAGGGCTCCGAACCACTTGGAAGTGATTTTACAAGCAGAGAACAGTCTTTTTTGCTGCCCAATCCAATCGGTCATCCCTACAAAGAGGGCCCAGGAGTTCGTATACTATCTTTATCTGACTGAACCTGCTACGGCTCACGGCTATCACTTTCCCCAATAAGTAGAGGAGATATCAATTTCTCAATTTTTATTATTATTTTTCTTGAAATTTATTCTTGTTTTCAATTTCATTTTCTATTGATTTGATTTAATGATTAATGATTCCCCATGTTAATGATTTAATTGCGAATTTATGATGGGAAATGATTGATTAATAGAAAAATTTCTTCAAGAAAAAGTTCAAAGTTGCTAAGAAGATGGAAAAGTCTTGAAATAAAACTTTGTAAGTTGCCAACTTGTAAGTCTGATATCCATTTGAAAGCTGTCAGACTTGACACTTCCATTTTTCCCCTCAGTTTTAAAAGCGTGTCACGATTCTTATAAGGGTATTTTGCCTGATATTCAAACAGAAGGAAAGAATAAGGAAATAGGAGTAGAGCAAGAAGAGTGATAGATATGTTTGGTGCACAGAAAGAAAGAGGAAAGAAAAGAAAGAGAAAAGGAAAAGAAAGAACGGAAATGGAGCTGAAAGAGTGATGGACATGATTTAGGGCAGAAACGCGAAGAAAAAAGAAATGGGTAACGTGAAACAAAGGCAGACTGAAGAAGAAGCCAGCAAACACCTGACAAGACCGTAGTCAGTGAATAGTGATAGGCTGACATGAGAGAAAATCCCCTAAAGATCTCTAAACAATATAAACAAGGTTGAAAAAAACACCTACTATACAATGTGTGTGCTGTTTTGAGCAAAACTCTCAATCTCACTTCAAATTCTCATTCTCCCTTCATTTATTTTTCTTCTTTTTAACTCCAACTCCTACTGACGTCATCTTCTACTACTTCTCTTTAGAGCTCCTCCTCCTCCTCCTCCTCCTCCTCCTCCTCCTCCTCCTCCTCCTCCTCCTCCTTTTCCTCTTCCTCTTCCTCCTCCTCCTCCTCCTCCTCCATCACCTCCTTCTAGCCTACTCCGAAAACTTTCTAATGCCATTTCAAGAGTTAACATTCCGAGACATGATTTATTTTTTAAAATTATTATTCTGTCACATGAAACCGCATTATGATGAGCATAGCTCTGGCGGTGTATGACACTTCAATGCAATAATTTCAGTTACCGTACATAGCCATTGAAATTCTAATTCTAATTCTAATTACATAGCCATAGATAGAAATAATCAGGTAGATAATATGTCATCTTGTTATACATAATGATAATGTTCATTTTCCAGACATAATGAAAGAATTATCAAAAAGACCATAAAAAGTAGGAAATTTATATCAGGCATTTTTTTTATAGCGGATGTTGCCCACATAAGTCTGGAGACTTGTGCGTGGGTAATGAAGTTGCAGGAAACGAAGCCAGCCAGGGCCTTATCTTATCTCAAACAAGCGCTCCAACCAACTGCGTTACTAGAGCCGCTAATTGAGCACATGGTATGGAATAAGGAAAGTCTTCATTGATTATGAAAAAATAAGCACAATGAAACCAATATAGGGTTTTTATTTGTTTATTACGTCTTGAAGACTCCAGTTGAGGAGTATAAAGACAAGTCAAATCTACAACTTATAAAATACTAATGCACTAAGTGATCACAATTACATTTCCAAATACAGTAGTTGAGGTGAGTCTTAATTTCGATCTGAAAGGAACTCTTGTACACTATAAAAAGCTTCAACTAAATATTTTTTCCAACTGTTTTTTAAATATTTCGATATTTCCAAGACTTTCTTTGTAGTGGTGAAGGAGATATTGTGGGAGATATCCATAATGAATAATAAGACGAAGTTCACAAACACATTTATTTTTAAAAACTCTTGTTCGTTTGAGATTGATTATGAAGTAACATCCGAAATTAGTATCTCATTTTAAAAAATAAGTGTGGTTGTGACAACTTTGTCTTATAATTCATTATTTCCAAGACTCTTTAGAAACTTTCTACCACCATTACTAGAATTATTTTTGAATAACCTACTTTTGTGACTCATTAAGTGATAATCTCGTCGGCTCCGTAATTGAGAGAGGGGAAATCCCAGTTATTATAATTGCGATAGGGGAAATCCCCCTTTCCACGATTAAATTAGGCGATAAGGAAGGCGTTGAAATTAACTTTTCAACTAAATTATTACAACTATTAATGCCAACCTCGAAGCGCAATGCAGAAGTTGGCCTGCTTTGAATTTATATGCTTCAACTACCAACTTAAGCACATTGTACTGCTTCTTGTTGTTTATTAGGTTGGTAGTGCTGGGTAAAGGGGTTGAGGTTTGAATAGTTTTAGGAGGATATTAATAAGGAGTAAATAGAGGTGGAGGGGTTGAGGTTTAAATAGTTCTGGGGTGATATTAATAGTGCGACAAAGTGGCACATGGAACTATTCTCTGGCACGGTTTAGACAATTAATTATTGTTTCCTTTATTGTCAACGCTGATAGTAGTAATAGGCCTACTACATACCACATTATTTTCCACAAATTAAAATATTTCTTGTCTATAATATATCTTGATAGTATTATAATTTCGTATCTGTATTCTAACAAATAAATAGATAGATAAATAATGAAAAAATATTGAGATACTAGTTTTGGTTGTTACACCATATCAATCTCAAACAGAGTTGTAACTGATGATGTAACAACAGAGACTAGTATCTCATCATTTTCAATAAATATGGTTGTGACAACTTCATGACTTATTATTCTTAACTTTTCATTTGGAATTTATTGTCAAATATTTGTTAAGAATAAGTATAACTCACTTAATCTGTAGGCCGAGCGCTTTCGAATCTATGAGATCCATCTTCAGAGGCGTGGGTTCCTAGATCATCATGTCAGTTTTTTGGTTAGAAGTGTTGTGGTTTTTGTAAAATGTGATCAAAACGTTTGTGAGATTTAAAATTTAGTTGTTCATTGAGAATGTTTTGTTTATTGTGTGTGGTGTGTTTGTATATTTCAAATTCGTACGTTAGAAAATTTCAAAAAGCTAGGAGCACGAAAAACAAGTTGGAAGTGCGAAGAATGTAAAGAAAAGTCGCCTCTTGTAGACAGTGATTTTGAATCTGCTTTATACACCATCAAAGACACACTTACTCAGTTAATAAATGATAAATTCAACGAACTAAACACCAACATCTCTACTCTTAAAAAAACTGTTGAAGACTTAAAATCTTCCCTAGACGTAGTGCGTGAAGAAAACAAAACTATTAAGGAAAATTGTCAAAAACTGGAAATCGACAACAAGAAACTACGAAACGACATGAATGATCTTCAACAATATTCCCGGTTAGACAACTTGGAGATTACTGGAATTCCAGAGACAAAAAATGAAGATGTTTACGCGGTACTTCAATCGGTTGCTGGAGTAATAAATACACCTTTCAAGAGAGAGGAAATCTCCATCGCTCATAGGGTTCCCTCATTCAAAAACAAGACAAAATCTATTATAGTGCGTTTTTTGTCCAGATCGACCAAGATGAATTGGAAAAATTCGGCGAAGGAAAAGGGAAAATTTAGTACCAAGGATTTGAACAGTAAACTTCCCCCAGGAAATATTTACTTCAATGATCATCTCACTGTCTACAATAAATTCCTCTTGAGTAAAGCTAAGGACCTACAGAAGAAAAACAAGTTAGCCTACGTTTGGGTTAGTGATGCGAAGATTCTCATCCGTGAAAAACAGAATTCTCCAGTGCAGCGAATTGCTAGGGAAGAAGACTTGAATGGATTCGAATAAAACAAAACAAATCTATTATTACAGGAATTAAACAGGAAAAGTATGTATTTCTGTGCGACGATCTGTGCTGCGAGAGATACTGTGAGTGCAATTAGATATTTTCTTTCGCTCATAGACTACAGCTTCAGGACTTTATCTTATCTCTGTTTGTTCATTCTTTTCACTGTATCTTATCCTCTACCCTTGCTCTCTAACCTCTTTCTATGGTTTTGATAAACAATTTCGATAATGAAATCTCCTTAGAATCTTATGATACTATTGAAGTGGATGACATTTTTAGTTTTAAGCCCCAGAATTATGTTAATAAAAAATGCAGTTTCTTTAATATGTGTCACATGAATATTAGAAGTATGAATAGGAATTTTGATGACTTTGCTTATATGATCCAGAACTGCGATACAAAATTTGATATAATAGCACTGAGCGAAACCTGGGTGACTAATAATAATTACTTCAATTATAATTTAAATAATTATTCAGTCCATATTGTCCCAGGTAACCTGAATAAATGTGATGGGATTTGTGTTTTTAGTAAAAATGATTATCAGGTTGAACGCATAAACTTCGACATATTTGAAGCGAATTCTTTAATACTGAGTCTTGTCATTCCTAATTGCAATTTGAAGTTAATCATAGTTGCGATATAATTATAGATCACCTACTTCTGATATAAATACTTTTCTCAATAGTTTGAATGATTGTATAGACTATCTAAACAAATTAAACTGTCAAAACATAATAATAACGGGCGATGTTAACTTAGATCTAAACCGAAACACTAAGGGAGTAAATGAATATTTTAATTCATTCTCATCTAATGGTTTTAAATCAATTATAAATAAACCTACTCGCGTGGCAAACGGCTCCAAATCATGTATTGACCATATTTTCTATAAAAATACTTCTTTTCCCAGTGACACTACAATTGGCTCTATAATTAAAACAAGTGTAACCGACCATTATCTGACTTCCATTAGTATAGGTTTACATGGAAATGGAAAGATAACAAATCCAATAATAAATCATAAGGAATCCATTAACTACACTCAATTGATAAAAAATTTAAAAAGTTGCGACTGGATCGATTTGTATGCATTACTTGATTCAAATATTGATGATGCGATAGATTTCTTCATAAATAGATTATCAACAGAAATAAAAAAAGAAACCTATATCAAAACTGTACCACACAATTTGAAACCTCTCAAGCCTTGGATAACAACTGGACTTATTATTTCAATAAGGAAGCGTGATCGTATGTATCAGACACTAAAAAAGCAACCCTTCAACACTAACCTCAAGTTGCAATTTATAAATTATAGGAATATTTTAAATGGTATGATTAAACAATGCAAATATGACTACTACAAAAATAAACTATTACAGTGTAAAGGTAAATCGAAAAAAACATGGGAATGCATCAATGATTTACTAAACAAGAAACGAGAGACATGTACGCCCAACATAGATTCAGAAGTACTAAACCATCATTTTGCACACATTGGCCAATTTTATGCTAATAAATTAATAAGTAACATCCCCACACAGAATATTCATGTTGACTCTACAATTAATTCTCATAATTCGTTTTATTTGACTGATACAAATGGAGTAGAGATATTGGGCATTATGGATTCTCTTAAAAGTAACTCAGCTCCTGGAATCGACAACATAAGTACTGTTTGTCTAAAAAAAATTGCTCCCTATATTATTATACCTTTCACAGATATAATCAATAAATGCTTCCATTTAGGTTATTTTCCAAAACAATTCAAGGTCGCTAAAGTTGTTCCCATTCATAAATCTGGTGATCCAACAAATCCATCAAATTACCGTCCTATTAGTCTCATTAATATATTAGCCAAAATAATGGAAAAATTAATTAAAAAAAGATTGGTGAGTTACCTTGATAAACACAGAATTATCAATGAAAATCAGTACGGATTTCAACAAGGTAAGTCTTCAGAGGATGCAATAACTAAGCTATTGGAAATAATAACAAATAATTTCAACAATAGAAAGAAAACTTTGACAACTTTCCTAGACTTAGCAAAAGCATTTGATACCATTTCTCAAGCCAGACTATTAAAAAAAATGGAACACCTAGGAATTAGAGGCCTACCTTTAAAATTGTTTCATAGCTACCTGTCAGACCGTTTCCAAATTCTTACAATAAATAACATTGAAAGTATTAAAGAACTCACTGAGTATGGACTACCTCAAGGGACAGTCTTATCTCCAATTTTATTCCAACTGTACATAAATGATCTTCTAAAATTAAATATTGATAATTGTAGCATTATATCATTTGCAGATGACACTGCTCTTACTTTTACTGGAGACTCGTGGGATGACGTAAGAATTTTTGCAGAAAGTGGACTGAAGTTTGTGGATTCTTGGCTTGGGGAGCATTTGTTAACACTTAACACAAGTAAAAGTGTCTTTATGACTTTTTCGCCCAATCTCCGTACTCAACCACTTACACTAAAGAGTATCAAAATCCACCAGGTTAGCTGTAACAGTCAAGGCTCTTGCCCTTGCCCTGATATCCAAAAGAAAGACCAAGTTAAATATTCAGGTATTTTGATTGATCCATACTTGAGATGGGATACTCACATAAATAACATGTGTTTGAGACTTAGATTCCTTATTTATAAGTTTTATCTAATTAAACAACTGAATAACCTTGAGATAGCAAAGCTGATCTACTTCTCTTATGCGCAATCTGTTTTTCAGTATGGTCTAAGGGCTTGGGGGGGAGCTTTGAATGCACACTTCAAGAAACTTTTTATAATCCAAAAACATATTATTAAAACTATTTTAGGCAGACCTAGACTTTATCCGACTAAAGATTTATTTAACGAATTTCAGGTATTAACGGTTAGACAACTTTATATAAAAAATTTAATATTGTACATCAGAAAAAATAGAAACCTTTTTGAACTGCGTGAATCTCGCTTTAATCTACGTCCCTTGCAAAACTTATTTGAACATGTTAGAATGGACTTAAATGTGTGTAGGAGACAATTTTCTTTCACATCCACCAAACTAATTAATCACATTCCCTCAGTATTTCTTGAAAATACTCACAGGAACAAAAATAAACGATTTATGGCTGAAATGGATTCATGGATATTGACAAGCAAAATTGAGAAAAAAATATTCTAATAGTCTACTATTACATGAAATTAATTTTTTACAGCATGTTTTCAAACCACTTCCATCACCCTCCGTTTCTTCTCTCTCTTTCTCTCTCTCTCTCTTCCTTCATCTCCTTCTATTTTTCTCTCTGTTCACTGCTTTATTTCTATATTCATTTTTTGTATTATTGTTTATTTAAAAAAAAATTATTTAGCAACTCATACCTGCGCACAGGATTGTTCCTTGCAGGTATAATGGATTCTTTAAAATGTTCTAAATTATCTTGTTTGTATATGTCAAAAGAGAATCTGAATAAATTTTGATTTGATTTGATTTGAATTGTTCCAAGGTGTTGAGTTCGTGTCCTTTAGATTTTATATGTAGAATGTGTAGGTTGGTACTGATGTCAGTAAAAGTGTGTCCAGTTTGAATGATATGGTCGGCAAAATTCAAAATTTGAAAGCGCTCGGCCTACAGATTAAGTGAGTTATACTTATTCTTAACAAATATTTGACTGCAAGTCGTTAAATTTCACATGAAAAGTTAATATTAACAACGCAGTTCGTCATGGAACAAGAAATCCAGGAACTTATTATTCATTTTTTTGTGATTGTTTGAGATTGATTATGGTGTAACAACCAAAACTAGCATCTCAATATTTTCAATAAATGTAGTTGTGACAACTTCATGTCTTATTATTCATTATGGATATTTTCCACAATATAAATTTCGCCACTACAAAGAAAGATAGATAAATAAATAATGGATGAATAACAAATAAATGAATAAATTAATTAATTCATTCATCAACTCAATCTTATCGGTTTGATATCAGCATTAAAATGACTCTGATAAGATTTTCAAGCACATTTTATACCCGCTGGTTCGGTTTAATTGGAAAAAAGCTATGTTGTATTACTACAATACATCTACCTATGTTGATGATTGTGGTGGATTGATCTATTTTGATAAAGAAATTATAAATTCGACGAAGAAGAAAAATAACAGAGGAAAAAAGAAGGAAGATGAAGAAAGAGAAGAATATGACAGGAGAAGCAGGAGGAGATGTTGGTGATGAAGGTGGAGGAAGATGAGGAGGAGGTGGATGAGAAGAAAAAGGAGGGGGATGAAAAGGAGGAAAATGATGAGTAGGATGAAGGCGGAGGAGGAGGAGGAGAAGGAGGAGGAGGAGGAGGAGTGCAATATTGGATTACTATTGTATTGATTATCAAAATATGAAAAATATTTTAAAGAAAGGTTGGGAAAAGCAGTAGTTTAACTAATGATTATATAGTATAAAAAATTATCAACAAATAGAGTAATATACTAAAATTGACATGAACTAAAATTTTTTAAATAATTGCTGTTACAGTATATAAACATTGAATCTTTCATTTACTTTTTTTAAGATTACGTCTTGAAGACTGCAGTTGATAAGTATAAAGTATAAGTCATGTCAGATCAACAATTTATAGATCTACAATTATATTATCATTCTTATTCACTAGTTATCCACAATTAAAATTTAAATTAGAAGAGGTGAGGTTTGATTTTCATCTGAAAGAGACAAATAGATTCATTGAAGAGTATGCCAAATGAATATAACTTAAAGGTAGAGTTAAATCATCTTCAATACTTGTGTAGAATGAGTATCTTTCTCTTAGCTCTGAGCTTTCCACTATTCTAATATAGAATATTTTTATGACAGAGCTTTCTAGTATATATGTATAAGTTGTATGGTAGAGGAACGAGGTTAAATCGATATGATCAAAGTAATACGTAAATCATAGCGTAGCTAGAACAATAAAATGATATTCGTCGTTTCAAATAAGTATGAATATTTTCTTGGTGAAAAGACGATGCGCTTTATTCGTTCTCGTGTCAGAAGTCGTTCATATTCGTCGATAAACAAAGACAGCAATAGACAAAACTTGAATAAATCAGAGTGGAAAAGTCATCTACAAATATTTTGCAACATTTCTATTACAAAAGGTCTCAAAGTTTTGAAGAAATTCATGATTGGAAGTAGCTAATCTGTGCGATAAATAGTAAATATGTCTAACACTGTTTTCAGAGATATTGTAGAACTGTTCCATGATTGAATAATAACACAGATATTGTCAATTTCTACTAGTTTTTATTATGCAAAACCAGGTTTCAATGCTCATGGCATCATCATCAGTTGCATGTTGAGTTAAAACTAGTAGAAACTAGTTTTAGCATAATAAAAACTAGTAGAAATTGACAAAATCTGTGTTATTATTCAATCAGTAAATATGTCCCCTAATCTATATCTTACAATTTATTAATCTAATATAAAAACAAACACTGTATCTCAACGGTAATTAAATGATGATTTTTACTCACTTATACTGGAGGTACTGGAGGGATACATTTCACTTCTAAAGAGAAGCTTCATCAGGCTTTAGAAGTGAAATGCATCCCTCCAGTATCTCCATTATAAGTGAGTAAAAATCATAGTTATTTAAATATAAATACAGTGTTAGTTTTGATATTAGATTGTTAATTAAGTATTTCGTCATGGAAAACATCACAGATCTTGGTAGAATTCGTATCTTCAATTACAGGACACTCTGTATAAATGGAGGAGTATCTTTCAACATTAAATATTTGAACCGATAATCTAATGGAGAATTCCTTACGAGCACTGATAAAATGAGATATAAGAATAGTGGATTCAACATAATAAAGAAAGAGGAAATGAATTATCAGACTTGAAACGAAGAATTATTTTTGGAATTCCTGATAAACGCTGATAAAATAAGAGGTAAGAAATAGTGAATTCAAAATGATAAAGAAAGAAAAAAGACTGAGAGTCTGAAAACTACATTTAGTAGAATAATTAGAGGGAGGAAGAAGTAAAGAATAAGTGAAACAGTAAATATGATTTTGAGAGAGAGCATTTAAAAAAAATGACTATACAGAGCTAATAAGGACATGGATTGAGAAATTGTGTGGAATTACTTTCAGTTGGAAATTGCATGTCAGAAAAGTTTTCGAGCAATATTTTGCAGAAAAAAATTGAAATAAAGTGATTGAGTCCATCACGTTGGACAGTCAAAGTTGGTAACTTATTTTCAGCTGCGTATGGTTAGGATTATAAGTATGGTGAGTGACATAACAAGGTCACAAAACAAAGTAGACCTATGCTGCGTTCATTAAATGAAATTTATTTTTGAATCAGGCTATAGAGCATGACTGTTTAATAATAACAACAATAATAAAAGTCTCACTTCTAAGATTTAATAAACTATCAATGTACCATAGCCCATATCAACTGTAGGTGACACTTCAGACCTCAACATTATATTTTGATTCCAAGGAGAGTACTACGCAAAGGAGGAGTGAGGCAAGTTGCGATTACTTTCTTCACTGAGCTAACAGAGTTGTTGTTGTATCTATACCAAGCCCACTGAAACAAATTCTGAAGCTCTATGCTTAGCAGTACACTTGCACCTTCACATACAGGGTCTGGCTGCACAGGTGAGTGTGTATACTATCTAGGACACCTTTGAGCTACTTCATGTGTCCAAGTTATCATTCGACAGAGGCGTTTGTTAAGCAGCGCAATTCATGTAGCTTTTTTGCATCTGAGATGAATAGAACTTACGCAAGCAATAAGAGTGATTAAATCTGTGCCTAGATATGCAATTACTTGAAGAAGTTAAGTGGTAAGAGTAATTCATTTTGTACTTGGATTTTAAATAATAACTTTCAAGACACATAAAAATAGAATAAAGAAAGGTAATAATATGATAAATTAGACAATTAAAATCAATTCCCATCTCAGGCCGGCGTCTGGTTTTGGACACCAAAGCTTAAAATTATATGTCTCTTATTCTTTTAAATTTGTTATTATTTTTGTCTGTGTGAGGTTTTTGCGATGCATTTTTTTCATGTTTCCATTTTATGATAATTTCCTTTTTTTATAATACGCTTTACTAAATTAAAAAAAAAACTAGATGAATCTTAATATGAGTCCATAGTAATTAGTTTCAACTCCAGCTTGCGCACAGGCCATGGCCCATGCAAGCTAATTTCCTTAGGACACTATATTTATTAATTAAATTTATGTTTAGTTCTATTCTTTAATTTTATCTGAATTGCTACTGTGTAGTAACTATTTGAGCATACTGTAACAGAAAATTTGTTGCTGTTTTATTTTAGTTGCAATGTTTTAATTTATTTGGAAATAAATAAAAATTCATTCATTCATTCATTCAATTACTAGGCGAATAAAAGGTAGCCTACTCAACTCAAACTAAATAATATAGTATATTAAAAACTATACTCAATAATATTCTGCATTTGAGAAAAGAAAAACAATATTAGTTTGGCCTTCAATCCTATAGTTTAGAAATTTCTACTATAAAATAAAAATATTTTGCATTTGAGCAACGAAGAACAACAATTAATTCAAAGAATATGTACCCTTTATTCCTATAGCTTAAGAATTTTTATTATAAAAATATTAAAACTTCATAGGTACCAATGAGGTATGAGTTATATTTCATTTATGCTTCCGTTTATTTGCACTAGTTAGGCAGACATTTTTTTGTACGGTCTTACAAGATGTTAAATTATCTTAAGATAATAGAAGAGCATCGATAAATAACAACTAAACTCTACAGTATTTTGCAGTTGATTTCATCCTTGAGTAAACTCTTCATTGTTTAATACTCTAGTTTGAATCTGTGATGTTTTCCATGACGAAATTATGAGTAAAGGAATTTGAAATTGTATTTTTTTTTATGAAGAATACCAGTGTAACTTACCTTTTACGTGTAACATATCCGCAATCTCTTTGCAGATCGATGAGTCTCAAATAGCAATCAGTTCTCCACTCCACATCGCTGGGCAAAACAATCTGCAGATAATCCAATTCACTCAGCTCCTCAGCTGGAGGTATGAGGTTCGTTTCTATCCCAATCATGGCGGATCCACTCAGCTCAATCCTCATTCGTAAGGATATATTCTCAGTTCAAACCTCATCAATGAGGATAAATTTCCAATTCACTAAAATACTGATCCATGAGAACCTTGCTGGGAAGTTATAGGGGAAAGTCTGATCCATATGAGGATATTTATTTTACTCAGTTCACAAAAATCTTGAGTATAAATTTCCAATTCACAAAATTCTGATCCATGAGAATCTTGCTGGGAAATCTGATTCAAAAGAGGATATTTATTTCACTCAGTTCACAAAAATCCTGATTAATAATAAATAATCTTGGAAGGATGTCATAGGAGAAGTTTGATTCACATGTATGCCTCAGTTTAAGCCACATTTATGAGGGTAAATAATTTTCCCAGTTCAAAAAAATCCTGTTCGATTAGAGTCTTGCAAAAAAGTTATAGGGTAAATCTGATTAACATGTTTGCCTCGTTGTTAAAACCTATTCATAATGAAAAATTGAGAATCTTGTTATAGGAGTTATAGGAGAAGTCTGTTTCACATGTATGCTTCAGTTTAAACACATTTATGAGGGTAAATAATTTTCCCAGTTAACAAAAATCCTGTTTAAAAAGAAGCTTGCAAGGAAGTTATAGGGGAAGTCTGATTCACATGTATGCCTCGTTGTTCAAAACTCATTCATGATGATAAATTAAGAATATTGCTAGGAAGTTATAGGAGAAGTCTGTTTCACATGTATGACACAGTTTAAACCAAATTCATGAGGATAAATAATATTCCAAGTTCACAAAAATCCTGATTAATAAGACTCCAGTTAGAAAGTTATAGGGAAACGTCTGATGCACATGTATGCCTCAGTTTAAACCACATTTATAAGGGTGAATAATATTCCCAGTTCCCAAAAATCCTGATTCTTAAGAATCTTGCTAGAAGGTCATAGATGGAAGTCTGATTCACATGTATTCCTCAGTTTAGAAATAGTCATCTTTTTGCTAAGCTAGTATTAATTTTTTGAAAGTTAATTTTTTTCCAAAAAATGACCACCTTTTGATTGTGTCTATTATATGAGAGCACAATCATTTTTACTTCCCACTGCAAGGAATGATTATTGTAAGTATTTATTCATCAATTAATTTGTGACAAATTTTAGAAATCATAGGAATGAGTTGCAGCTCCATTAAGGAATGTAGTAAGTTATAAACTACACAAGAAATTTGTTTTAAATAAGTAGGTTGAGAATGACTTCATTGATTAACTCCCTTGAAATATATAATTATTGTCAAATGAGCTGTAGGATTATTCTATTATAACCAACAAAATGCATTGAAAAATCCACTAAAAGCTTTAAAAGAGACCAAAATATTAAAAAAACCATAAAAATAATGTATCAGTCTGTTGAGGATATAATTATTTAATTATGCATGTGGAGTAGAACAATTATTAATAAGAAGAGTCAACCTGTGTATTGTGTGCTGAGATAAATTTGATGTTTGCCCCTTGTTCCTTAAGAATAATTATATTTTATCACCCACTATTCACTATAAGGAACACCCTAGATAATGCTTTAATAAATTTGCCAAATTTCACATACTTTTGCCAAAAAAATTATAGAATTACAAAATTGAGTCTTATAGTTGAGATAAACTGTGGCTAAAAGGAGAATACACAGATAAGAAGTTAGGTAAACATGGATTGACACTACCTACAGTAACTTATGCTCTAAATTAGTTGAATTTCACACTTCTCTGCCAAAAAAGTTGTAAAATCAAGAAGTTGGGGGTTTTTTGTTGAGAAAAACTGTGTCTAAAGGGAAACACACAGACAAGGAGAAGGTACGCAAGGTTTGACACTATCTACAATTATGTTCCAAATTAGGCAAATTTCGCACACTTTTTCATAAAAAATAACAAAAGATCACGAAGTCTAATCTTTAAATTCAATAATCTGTGGCTGAAAGGGAGATACACACGTAATGTGTAAGGTAAGCAAGGTTAAATTAATATTAATAGAGATACACATATTACGAGAATGGTACGCAAGTTTAAATTAATAAGCAATGCTCTAAATCAGTTAAATTTCACACTCTTCTGCCCACAAAGTTGATAAAAATCAAGAAATTTAAGTCTTTTAGTGCAGATAAACTATGGCGGAAAAGGAAATACACAGATAAAGAGCAAGGTTAATGTGTTGACACTATTGCAGTTTGTAATCAAAAATATATTATTAGTCTGAGTAGCAGACCACGCAGACGAGGAGTGAGGTAGGTTACGATCACTCTATTTCAACACCTAATATTCACCATAAAGAAAACCTCAGATAATGCTCTAAATTACCCAAATTTTTAACACTTTTATGTAAAAAAATAACAAAAAAGTCAAATTTCACCCACTTTTACATAAAAAAATCACGAAATTGAAGTATTTTAGTTGAGAGACACTGTGGCAAAGGGAGGTGGGCCTGCAGGCCAGAGCCGCCGCGACTGAACTAAGCACACTTTAAGCACAAAGTACGAAGTTTATGACGTCATGCACCCACCTGTTGCCGGTTGTAGAGGCAGCGGAGGAGGATTGGGAGGAGGAGGCAGCTGCATTCAGTGCGCGCTGTATATCGACAAGACGCTGGTAGTTGGTGTCACGCCACTGCGCGTCGCTCGGCAACACAATGCGCAAATGCGCAAGCGCAACGCGCGGGTCTTCGCGCTAAAAGACAAAAAAATAGCCCTTTATTTGTCAATTAATAATATCAGGGGACCAAGAAAATGATTAAAATGTTTTTTCAACAAAATTTATCACAGTTTCTACAATAACCTGCATGGTTCCCTGTCCATAGAAACCAGTTCTACCCTGGTAAATGCCTAATAAATAAATGAATTTGAAAAGATAAATATATTAATTAATTAATCAATTAAGTATAAATTAAGAATAACTTAATTAAGTATCAATTAATAATATCAGGGGACCAAAAAAATGATTAAAATGTTTTTCAACAAAATCTATCACAGTTTCTACATGAACCAGCATTGTCCATAGAAAACAGTTCCAGCCTGGTAGATGCCTTATAAATAAATAAATTAATAAAAAGATAAATATATAAATCAATTAATTAAGTAATGAACTAATAAACAGAGTACACGTGTAAGGTGTAAAGTACTGTCTTATTCATTATTCATTTATTCATGTAGGTAAAATACAGCTGGTTGTAAAGAAACAACAGACTTTTAGGCAAAACCGGCTTCTTATTTCTAAATTTTCTGTAGAGTCCAAACATGGCAATATAATATAATAGCCAAGTTAGGATGAGGGACGTGGGATGAGGGATACATCTTTGAGGTGGAGGTGTTGTACAGGCAGAAAAGATGAAGAAGAGGAAGAGGAAAAGGAAGATAAAGAGGGAAAGGATGAGGAGGAGGTGGAGTAGGAGTAGGAGGAGGAGGAGTATGTGGAGGAGGAGCAGCAGGAGGAGGAGGAGGAGGAGGAGGGGTAGGGGGACGAAGACGAGGAGGATTCGGTGATGAATGGAAGGTGTAAGTTGTAAAGCCCTGGCTATTTACAGTGTAATATAGTCAAGTTCAAATTATGTAAGATTTGGATGTACTCTTGGGTTGTGTAAGGAGGTGTACAGGCGCGATGATGAAAAAGACGATGATGATGGAGAGGTAGAAGAGGAAAAGGAAAAAGAGAGAGAGGAAGTGAAAGAGGATGAGGAAGTGGAAGTGGAAGAGAAAAGGAATGGAGGAGAGATAGTGGTGGATGAAGAGGAGAGGAAAAGGAAAAGGAAAAGGAAGAGGATGATGATGAGGTAGAGGAAGGGAAAATAATGAGGCTAATGTAGTGGAAGAGGTAGTGAAAGGGGATGAAGATGTTGAAATGGTAGAGGAAGAGGAATAAAGAAGAAGTTGTATTGGAGGAGGAGGAAGAAGGGAAGGATGAGGTGATAAAGAAAGTGTAAGAGGTAGGGGTAGAAGAAGTGGTCGAGGTAGAGGTAGTTGAAGAATGAATAAATGAATGAATCGATTATTTTCGAATTTGGGTAGAACTCACAAGCTATTTTCTCACTCTTATTATTTTAGGGTTGAGTGTAAGAGAGGACCAGGAGTCCCAACTTCGCACTTAATAAAGGCAATTAATCAATCAATCAATTAAACCAGTGGTTCCCAAACCTTTTTGCCTCGTGGACCCCTTGCCATGATTTTTGATTTTAGGTGGACCCCCTGCATGAATGTCATTAATTTTTTTTTAACTATAAGTTGAAATGTGTTTTTAAAGCTGATGAAGTAGGTCTACTACTGCTCACAGTAAGCAATTCAAATTGTGATGAAGAAAACATTAAAAAGCACATAAACTTAGTAAATTTTTGTAATATAGTCTAATTTCAATTGAAATAATCAAATAGTATGACATATTGTTTTTGGTTATATTGAATTAATTAGTATTAATGGAACCCAAGAAGTATAACGGTATTTCATTATCAACATTGTGTCCTTTATTGTAGTAATTGCAGCATTCGCATCTATTAAAATCAGCAAGGCTGCTCAATGTGGGCAAACACGACACTCATTGCGATAGAGAGAAAATTGAGGAGAGGAGGTGAAAAATAATAACAATGAATATAATTCACCTTTTTTAGAAGATTGCATCAAATTTGTGACAAAAGGGCGATACAGATACAGTAATCAGTAGCGTAGCGAAAATCGTTTATTGGCTTATTGGAGATTTGGGGGCCCCCGGGGGGTTTTAGGGGTATGGAATACCCCTAGGATGAGGGGGGCCCGGGGATCCTCCCCCAGAAAAATTTTAATAAGTCGTCCCTCTAACGTCGTATCCCAAGAGATTCTACTCATGTCTAGAAAAGCATATCCATTTATTTTAGTCCACATTATGGAAAGTTTTTTGAATTTTGGATGCTGAGAGCTTGATTGGAGACTCAAAATCAGTAATTTCATACGAGTATTTATTAAAATGGAGTTTATAAATTGGGTAAAGTGAAAGCTTAAATTCGATAAATCACTGCTTTTATGAATCGTTTGCCTAAGAACTTAAACCCACTTTTCGTTTATTGTTAGTTAATTGATTAGTTGTGAACAAATTTTAATGTATAAAATCTAAAAAACACTACCTACTTTTATAAAGCCATTTTAACAAGTTATAGTGGTTTAAAATTATCATTACAATCAGGGCCACCCAGAGACATTTTAGTGGCCCGGAGCAGAGTTGTGGTTGGAGACCTTCACCCTAAATAGGTACCAATCTTCAATTAATGACTCGATTTTCCAACTAGCATTGATTAAGTCTTCCAGCTATGCCTATTTGTCTACTGTACTCAAACGAATCTGTGTAACTAATTTGAATTTTTTCTTCAATTTAAATATAAAATTCGATTGTAAGCCAACTGATAAACATTCGTCAAAAAAGCTGTGGAAGCTAGGGAAAAGGGTACTGAGTGTCACCAGAGAGAGCAATAAACTTCTCTTCTATTTTTGTGTAATCTTTTGAACTATTCACTAATATTAGAATACCGGTATGTAAAATGTGTAAAATTATAAAATTTATTATGACTGAATGGAACTTGGTTCAACTTGCAAAGAGCGAATGAATTAATAACACATCCAATTCCAAACTTTAACTTTAATTTTGTAATTACCGTACTTAAATAGATGGTGACAGAACCTCAAAACATTGGGGATTCTGAAAAAAATTGTTCTCAAGTTCTTGAAAGTGCAACTTTTAGCTTTTTTTATGCCTATCACCCCTCATATTATTTGTTGATTGATTCATGGCGTGAAAAATTTCATGATCACAATAAAACTCTTTGGGTTATCAGATCTGAACAGTAACAGAAATCAGCATTTGAAGCCCGTATGCAAAAATATTAAGAGACCTTTTCTCCTTTCAAGCCTACTGTGTCAACTTCATTCAAGTGGTCTGGGGAAATTTAACCCCATGTTTGGGGGCTCCAAAAATTCTGGAACCCACCACCATGAAGGCCCAAAGCCGAGGCAATTAGGGGACTTGAAAATATTGGGTGACTTGAAATATTAGGAGACTTGGAATTTGAAAATATTCTAGATGCAGCCTACTTGAATCTACTTCGCATGACTATACTGGCAATAAAAACGGGCCCGTAGGGCCCGCGGCCTCTAGGGTGTTGGGCTTCTAAGGGGCCTCTAGAGGTCCAAACTGGAAAAAAGAGGCCCTGGAGGCCCCTAGATGTACAATTTGGGGCCCCTTATTTTATTTTTGTTTTATCATTTGCTTACATTTTGTAAAATGATGTGACCCATTGACTTTGAGGCCCAAGGAAACTTGCCTTGTTCGCCTCATCCCCTCTATAGCTTTAATTAGAGTATTTTTTAAGTTAATTAAAGTATTAAAATTATAGTTTTTTTCTAGCTGAAACATTATTTAAGCTACTCTTCACATATGAAAACTTTTTTTACCTCCAGTAACCGATATTATCGTATTTTTATTGATGCCTCCCAACTCATTTTTGGGGCCTCTTTCACAGGCTAAAGGGGGGGTTACGTCGCTACGCCAATGACAGCAATGGAGTGTTCTAACAAGAATATTAAAAATTTACTCCAAAAAGTTAATCAAAAGATAAGAACAAATTTATTAGAATTGAATAGACTAAGATTCCTAGTTCCATTTAAAATTATCAATTACATAGAGTAATAAAATGAAGCTTATTAGACCTTCTTAGACGTTCTTGTAAACGTGGAAAATAAAAACTAAACACTAATACTATAGCTAGAATTTATTTTCGAAATAAATGTAATTTATTGTGCACAGATTTGTTTTCCATCAGAATAATTTTGAACAATTATTAATTGAATAAGCAAGAGCTTGCTAGAATGTTAAAGAAAGTCGGTATGGTTTGATAATTTAAAGACATTATAGGCTCCTTTCCCTCATAATAATAAACCTGAAATAACTTGAATAGTTTGGTACCTACCTAAGTTTTGTTGAGTGACCTACCAATAAACGTTCAATATGATAGAATATCATTCAAATATAGAAAGCTCTACAAGCTCCAGTAAGGCAAATTGCAGAGAACGCTGGTATGGACAGAGCTATTGTAGTTGGAAAACTTACTGATAGTCAAGAGAAAAACTTATCATATGGACAACCTTTTGCAGTAAGCTTAGAGGACATATCCAATATTATGGATTCATGATTTATACGAGGCTCCTTTTGTGTATAACTTTAAAATATATGAGGCGATTATTGCTTATATTAGCTATATTGCTGAAAATAGCTTGAAATATTAAGTACCTGACTTGTTTAGTGACCTACCAGTAAAATTTAATAGTTTTAAAATATAATAGAAGATAATTGAAGGATATGGGGCTTGTTTTTCTCATAATAATGCAACTAAGAACGGAAATTTATATTTGGTAGGCTAAACCTGAGCTGTTTAGTCACCTACCAGTGAAGGCTTATAATTTTCAAATATAAGAAAAATAAGTATGAATTCTCTGATTTAAAAATGTTTTCATAGAAAGCGCTATTATTTCAAATAGATATAATGCTTGCTTGCATGTACGTATAACAAACAGTATTATACAAGTACTCGTACATAAGTAGCCTACTGGTACTTTGTAATGTTTTGGCCATTACGAAAAACTTGATGAACAATCTAATATAAAAAATGACACTGTTTCCTATTTAAATTATGATTTTACTCACGTATACTTGAGATATTAGAGAGAGGGATGCATTTCACCTGTAGGCTGATGAAGAATCTGTTTAGAAGTGAAATGTATACCTTCAGTATAAGTGATTAAAAATCCTAATTTTCTAGGAAATACAGTGTCAGTTTTGATATTAGATTGTACTACATAGCATATGCCACGCCCCGATCCAAAGAAATTTGCTATTGTGGACCCCCATTAACATATCATGGACCCCCAATTTTATTTTTCACTGACATGGACCCCCTGGCAGGTCCCCGTGGACCCCAGGGGGTCCACATGGACCACTTTGGGAACCACTGACTACTTACTAATATTTACATTTAGCTAAACGATTTAGAAGAGGAAGAGGTGGAGAAGGAGGAGGAGGTTGATGAGGAGGAGTATTAGATAGGAGATGGATCAGGAAAAGATGGTGAATATGGAGGAGGAAGTGGATTCCACTTTATAAACAATATTCATATATGATAAAAAATTGATTTTCTGTATGAAAATCAATTTGAACCCAATCTGCGTACGTTTAAAAGTTATAAATGATAAATTAAAAAATGATCACACCTTGTATTGGGTTTTGATATTAAGTGTGAGGCTCAATCGTAGCCGTAGCCCACATTTACAACCCTGTAACTCCTCTATAATTAGATTTAAAAGTAAGTTTGAATAATCATCTTGTAGGAAAATTAATTCTTCACAAAACAGGTCCTTATCTAAATTTAGCTACGATGCGTAGTTCAGGAGTTATAAACGTAAAACTAGATGGACTACATATTTTCGATCCTGGGCTTCTGAAAGATTCTGAAGTGCCAGCTTCCAAGCGTAGCTCAAGCCGTGGTCGGCCGCTGCAATAGAGAAAGTGAACACTCACACCATCTAGCGGCCTAAACTTGTACTAAACTAAACCAAACCATACGGTAAGGTAAACTAAACATTACATTGTTCCAGCTTTTTCAAAATATTGACCTTATGACTTATTATATCGCAAAAATGCATGGGAAACAATTTGTAGAGAATAAAATGGGCTACAAATTATGTTCTCACATATTTTTTCGAAATTATCAGCATTGGGCCGAAATTCTCCAGAAACTAAACAAACCCTCAGTTTGCAATGCTGATGTTTCAAATCGATGAAAGACGTTGTTCCCGTCTAAAAATACTTAGCTTATTACTCATTATATCGCAAAAACTCTAAGAAATAAATTTGTAGAGAATAAAACATACAATAAAATCATATCATTGATTTTCTGTTCTTTGTTAGCATTAGTTGTAAATTATTCAAAAATTAAACGAACCTCCCGTTTACAGAGCCAATGTTTGAAGTTTGAAGATAAATTACTTTTTCAAAATACTGAATTTATTCCTTATTTGTTTGCCAAAGCTGATAAAACAAGATAGAGAATTAAGCTAGAATTTAATCATATAATATAATGATTTATTTTTTATCTATCAACACAATTCTACAATTAAACAAAAAGGTAGGCTAAATATCCATCATTAGGCCTAAAGTAGGTCTACTTGTAGCTACTTGTACCGAACCGTATATTGGTGAATGTAATCAAACTGTACAAAATTATGGGTGTCTCAAAATAATGATCTCACGCTCTATTTTATTACAAATACACAAGAAATAAGGTTTTTGGAGAAATATAAAATTGAAATGCCGAACGGTAGATAAAAGATAAATTTTTAATGATTTCTCTTGGCTATTTATTGCCTGTTAATTTTCTTCGAATATAATAAATTAAATTTATTAAAAATACACTTATAAAAATTGGCAAGACGAAGGGGTTTTTATTGATGATAATATAAGATCACAGATAATCAAGAATAACGAACTATTCAAGATATTATAAATTTTGTAATGTTGTTTTTTGTAATAAACTAGAAGGTGATAAAATCAATATGTGATTGTTTTCTCTAATATCAAAACTGACACTGAATTTCTATTTAATATATGATTTACAGTCACTTTATACTGAAGATAATACTGGAAATCATATTTTAAATAGAAATAAGAGACAGTTTTTTGCATTTCATTGTTCATCAAGTATTTCGTCATGGAAAACATCTCAGATTGTTTTTTCTTATTTTTTTTAAAGTTAATTTTGGAGAAAATGTGGTATTTCTTTAAGCCATTCACCTAAAATAGGCCTACTACATGACAATACATTCACATAAACTACAAATAAAGAAACAATTTTGTTTGGGGTGAATATATTCTCATGCAAGATGTGAATAATTTAGGAAGATCTCAGCAAAGATCTCAAATTAGTGGAAACAGATTTTCCAGAAGAACCTTGCTGTTATCAAAATATAATTTATGCAATTTCAAATCAGCCTGGGAAACTATTTTAAGTATTAGTTTATCAAAATAATATAAATAAATCAATTTGAGAATATTCATAGACTTCTGGAAAACATGGCTGTTATCAGCAATTTAAAATAGGTGATTCTTGAATTTCTCTATCCATAACGATCTAAGTTGCTAATATTAAGATTTAATGGTAATTTTAACGGCTTGTAGTCAATTTTAGTTGAGAATAAATAAATAGCTTACTCACAACTGCAAGTCTTTAAATTTACCATAAAAAATTAAAATAATTATGCAGTTTAAATCAGCCTGGGAAAGGAACTAGCTTTTCTTCCAATAATCTTGTATAAAAACTGACACTGTATTTCTATGTCTAAGCATTATTTTATTAGAATGGGATGTTTAGAAGTGGTTAGAGACAGCAAGACTGAAAGTGAGATATATATTTAGTGAATATTGAGCCAGAATGTAAGCAGCAAGCTCAAATATCCCCGAACAAGATAAATTGATGCCGGTGTGCCAGCATCGCATGATACCTTGCAATAATTTTATTTATATTCAGGCTCAGCACACAAACAGCTATCTGATATCTGGGACAGAATGAGTTCACTATTTAACTATTTAGGAACTTAGGGCTGCAGTACTGCATGAGAATTTCAAAATTATCCAAGTATGCAGATAACAATGATAGTTTTACAGGTGCTACTAACTTTACAGCTAGCTGAAGTTTTAGTTTTTTGGATCAGGAATATGAGATATATATATGGAATGAGTTCGGTATTTGACTTTGGATGCTTGGAGCTGCAGTACTGTAATATAATAGTGCATGCGAATTTCAAAATTATTCAACTATGCAGATAGCTATGATAGTTTTACAGTTGCTTCTAGCTTTTTAGCTTGCTAGATTTTTAGCTTTATGTAGGAATACGTCTATTGTATTAGACAATCCAGATTCTGAATAAAAAGATGCTGTGAATTTTAGTAATTTAAAAAAGAAAAAATAACTTGTTTTTGAAGAAAATATGGAGTGTAAGAAAATGATTTTGGAATCAACGTCAATGATATTTATTTCTTTTAAGTACATCAAAATTATAATACATATTACTTCAATGACTTGATGCTATAGGCTTTATTATCAGTGGTTCGGAACCGACCTAAAATAATAGATCCACCATTTTTTTTCAATTCAATTTATTATCCTCAAAATAATACAAATTCACATTTAACAAAATCACAGAACATGTTTCCCATAACATGGCTCAAAGGGCGAGATGGAACTACCCTTAAGGGTCTTCACCCCAATAAAAGCCATACGATTATTATTATTATTATTATTATTATCAATTATTATTATTGTATATTGCTGGATTAACAAAACAGAAATAATAATTTTTCAACGACAATACCAAGTACAGTATACAAATCTACATTTCTGGAATCAATATCAACGTTCAGTGATAACAATATTAGTTTTTCTTCAGATTTAAAAAAGTTATAACACATTGCTAAAGGAAAAAACACAAATTTTCATGAAACCATAGTCAACTTCCTCTCATAAACTGATATCAATTTATAAGAAATTGCATTCAAAGACACTGCAAAGCAAGACATAGCCTGAGACCCAGCAGTGTGTTCTTAATATAATAGAAAAATGTAAATCAATATTGCAAGTAAATGATGAGTATCAGTGTATGCAAAAGTTCGTAGATAAATAGTATTATAAAGGTTATATAAATAGTTATACAAAAGGGTAAATAAAGGTTGTACAAAAGAATTACAAAATATTTAGAAAACTTAAAAGGAATACATTTTTAGAAAACTTAAAAGGAATACATTTTTGATTGAAGAGGATTATAATTTTTTCCAAAATAGACTCAAATAATAGGAGATTACTCTAAGGTTTATCCGATTTCTAAAGAACTATCTGATAGCATAAAAAAGATAATTTCATAAAATGAGGGGAATTATTGTACAGGTCTCCCTGGTTTATGTTTTCAATACAGTAATATTCCATTTTAATTTCTTGGAAATATCAATGAACCAGAGAGCTGGGACAAGCTGTGGTGCATTCATGAAGCATATAGCAGAGCTATATTACCCAGTAGTCCTACCAATAATTATTGGTAATTATAATTATTCAATGTTAAACATTTATGATTCCTGATTGATTGATTGAGTCAAGACAGCCGGACATAAAGTTTATTTTGAAGGGAACATTCATGCCTATTTTTTGAAAGTTAGACTATGTAGAAGCAAAAAACAAAATTGTTTCACTCAACTCCGTGTCCAGAATAAATTCATCACTATAATATTTCTATCCGTGGAAGAACTGGATTATTTTGAACTCATTTTGACATGAAAACATATTTTGATGAGAAAAATTCAAGTATTGGGCTTATTGCTACTGAAAGTATTGGAACAGAAGAATTTATTGGAGAATATTTCAAGCATTCAATTAAGCTACTTTCATATTTCTTCAGCTTAATCAAGTTAATATAGATTACTCTTGTGCATTCCGCTTGTATAAGTGAAGTTTAGACCTATATATTGCGTTTATAAAAGTTTATTTATTGCGACAAAATTACAATGAATGTGAAGGTGCAACAGACTCAAGTCCGAAACTGCTCTCTTCACAAATTTTTAATATTTTATTTAATAAATAAATAAATATGATTCTTTGTCCAAAACATTGAAGTCGATTTACACTAAAAATTTAGATTTTAAGACACGTTCTCTGCTGTAAAATCACTTCCTGGTGGTTCGGAACCCACCTAAAACTGTAGGTCCAGCTCATCAATCACCATCACCAAACTCATTACCCACGCACAGGTATCAGACCTACGTGAGCTTCATCCTCAAAAAAAAAACATCACTCGAAATAATTAAATGATTCCTTATCACTAATGAAAGCAAACAATAAATTATTAAAATGGCTGCTAAAATATTGGAGATTTGAAATTAAATATAAGGTCTGCCCAATAGTTTTGTAAGAATGGTAATTTATTTATTAATTTCGAATTCCTTCAAGTGCTATTAATTTACTGAAGACTTCCACAATGGCGGATATTGACAACAGCATTGGAAAGCTGATGGAAATCGACGAATGCTACTGTACAACATTGATGAATTCTGTATCTGTATATTTGTCAGTTTGTTAAATTGTCAGTTACTTCAAACTAACTTGTTAATTTATTTATTTCTAGTGTATTCAACTCCTTTATTCAGTTTTGTTTCTATTTTTTTCTAGTGTGAAATGTAGGTACATACCATGGCTAATGGAATCACAGAGTCCCAGCCAGTGACAGTGGGAGAGTCCACCTTGCTCATGTACTCCAGCCTTCGGATGGACACCTTCGAGAATGGCGCTCGTCTGTCAATCTGCAATAAAATCAAAATATAATTTAAAAAAAATTAAATACAGTATATTTAGAATTTTAAAAGAAAAAAGTGAAAAATAAAAATATAATGAATAGTGTGTAGAGAAATAAATTTAGTAAAAAAAGGGGTGAAATAATTGGACACAATTTGCCTATTCTCCTTTCCATTACATATATTTTCTTTCAATTCTTTCTGAATTTCTTTCAATTCGCTACTGGATGATCTATTTTCAATGAAATTTCATCATTATATTATTATTTCGTATAATTTATATTGGATTTCTAGTTGAAAAACCCGTAACACTTTAAGATAAAAAAAATTTTCACTTTACATTATTCATAAGTTAAATTCATACATTGAACAGGGGCGGTCCTAATCCTCTGGTATTTATTTATTTTATTTTATTAGGAGAAGTGCACTCCAATCGGGCATATGCCTAGGAGTGTCCATTTTTATTTCACAAACCTTTGAGAAAACTAATGTTTTTAGTTTTAAGTTAGTATTGAATTTGTATATACGTTTTTAAGTGTATTGTATAAATTGAGATGACCAGATTGGTTCTTATGTACTGTATTCATTTGATTTTGTTTTGTGAAATAAATTGATTGATTGATTGATATATTCATATCATATATAATAAAATAACATAACAATTATAATAAAATATATTTTGCCATATTTCTTCTCTATTCCTTACCATTTCCATGACAGTTATTAAGGTGTATTAGTTTTACTTCTTTTAATTGATTCCTTGTTTTTTATTCAATCTAACACATAAATAATTGATAATCTGTTATGTTTTCCATGGCGAAATACTTGATGAATAATCTAATATCAAAACTGACACTGTAGTTCAATTTAATATATTTTCTTTACTCACTTATACTGGAGATATTGGAGGGTGCATTTCACTCCTATAGTGAAATAGGCTGAGACTGATGAAGCTTCTTTTTAGACGTGAAATGCATCCCTCCAGTATCTCCAGTATAAGTGAGTGAAAATTATATATTAAATAGAAATACAGTGTCAGTTTTGATATTAGATAGATAATAAATAAATAACTTCCTAGATTTCTTGTTCCATGACGAACTGCCTTGTTAATATTAACTTTTCAAGTGAATTCAACGACTTGCAGTCAAATTTTTATTAAAAGTAAGTAGTATTTCACTTACTTTGTAGGCCAAACGTTTTCGAGTTGTTAAAACCCATCTTCAAGGCCTTGACAACTTGAAAACGTTTGGCCTACAAAGTAAATGAAATACTGTAGCCTACTACTTATTTTTAATAAAAATTTGACTGCAAGTCGTTGAATTCACTTGAAAAGTTAAAATATAATAAAATACAGTAATATATTATATTAAATTTTTTGCTTCTAGCTCTGTGTCATTTTACTATAATAAAATAATCCAGTAATTTCTACTTCCCTTGGTATACAGATCGAGTGAATTCTATATAAATAAATAGCAAATCATTTTTAAATGTCTTTATGTACACTAACATAGCCGATTTCGACTGTAGGTGCCTCTTCAGACCTCAACATTATATTTTGGTCCAAAGTGTGAACAACCCAAACGAGGAGTGAGGTATGTTGTGATTATGCTTTCCTCACTGAGCTAACAGAGTTGTATCTATGCCAAGTAAACCAAAACAAATTCTGAAGCTCTATGCTTAACAGTCCACTCTCACCTTTACACAGAGTCTGGCTGCACAGGTGAGTGTTTATACTATTTAGCACACCTCTGAGCTATTTCCTGTGTACTAGCCATCATTGGACAGACACGATTCGAAAGCTACACAATTGATGAATAGTCTGACAAATTTTTTACAAATTTTTAATTACATTTTTTAACAGAATTAATTCAGACTGAAAACTATCACATATATCACTATAATTAGCTTCTTGTAACTTATTTAACTGTATTCTTCACCCGGCAAAGATGAGCTAAAGCTCTGGACCGACCAAAACAAGTAAACAAACTGGAAAAATATCCAAATTATTTTGAGAAAACAGAAAACCTTTCTTACTTCCTAGAGAAAACAATCTCTTTTCTCCTACCAAGTAAAGCATTCGAACGGTAGGTAGATCAAGATAAGTGTCTGTTAAAGGGGGTATGTGCAACTTCCTTGCAGCTTGCAACATTGTTTCTTGCAACATTTGCGCCTTGCAACATTTTTACGTCTTGGGTATGGAAATGTAATGATTTCTTTTTTAAAGATTACGTCTTGAAGACTGGTTATGGAGTAAAAGACATCAACAATTACATGTGATATTACCAAACTTATTCACTAGTTGCCACAATTACAATTGAAATTAATTGAGGTGAGTCTCAGTTTTGATGTGACAGGAACTCTGTGCACTATAAGAAACTTCATGAACCAAACATTTTCTCAATTGTTTTTTTAAAATACTTCCAAGACTCTTTAGAAACTGCGGTAGCTTCCCAACCAATGCAACTAGAGTAGTATAGTTTTGAGACCTCTGGCGCACCCCCCCCCTTCCCCCTCTACCCCCCCCCTGCAAAATGTTCCCCTCCCCCTCCCCTCTACCCCCCCTCCCCCTCCCCCCTACCCCCTCCCCCAAAAATCCCCCAAAAATTGGCCCCTCCCCCAAAAAGTGGCCCCCCTCTCCCTAAATGTGGCCCCCCTCCCCCGAAAAGTGGCCCCCCTCTACCGAAAAATGGCCCCCCCTCGCCAAAAAAATTACCCCCACCACCGAAAAATGGTTCCTATACCCGAAAAATGACCCCCCTCACCCTAAATGTGGCCCCCCTCACCCTAAATGTGGCCCCTCCCATCCGAAAAATGACCCCCCCTTCCCCGAAAAGTGGACCCCAAGTCCAAAAAGTGACCCCTCTTCCTAAAAGTGGCCCCCCTCTCCCTAAAAGTGACCCCCCTCATCCTAAAAGTTGACCCCCTCATCCTAAAAAACGGTTCCCCTCACCATAAAATTGGACCCCCTTTCCCAAAAAGTGGTTCCTTTGTCCCAAAAATCGTACCCTCATCCTAAAAACGGTTCCCCTCTCCCTAAAAGTGACCCCCCTCATCTTAAAAGTGGACCCTCTCTGCCGAAAAATGGTTCCCCTTACCCAAAAAGTGGTTCCTCTTACCCAAAAATGGTACCCCTCACCCTAAAAGTTAACCCCTCATCCTAAAAACGGTTCCCCTCACCCTTAAAGTGGACCCCCTACCCCAAAAAGTGGTTCCTCTTTCCCAAAAATGGTACCCCTCATCCTTAGAATGGTACCCCTCACCCTAAAAGTGGACCCCTCACCCGAAAAATGACTCCTATGACCAAAAAGTGGCCCCCCTCTCCCGAAAAGTTGACCCCTTCATCCTAAAAACGGTTCCCCTCTCCCTTAAAGTGCTCCCCCTTGCCCGAAAAGTGATCCCCTCATCCTAAAAACGGTCCCCCTCTCCCTAAATGTGGACCCCTCATCCTAAAAAAGGTCCCCCCTTACCCGAAAGATGACCCCCTTAAAAGTGGTCCTCCTCTCCCTAAAATTCCAATGGATAAGTTTCAACGAGAAAGAGAGAGAGAGATCCTACATCATCAACCTTCTCATTCCAGTTGTGTCTGCTCATGACCATGACTGGGATCCACTTAGGTAGCCCATAGCATGACTATGCATATTCAATACTGATAGGCCAAGGTCAGGGGCCTTGGGTGGGGGCCTGGCATGAGTATATATGGGGGATCAGTTGCTGGTAGAGTCATAGTATCTCAGTGAACATCTACGAGTGCTTACACTGTTCAACCTACCAGAGGACATCATATCTACAAACCAATAAAAGTATGTATCTATCCCCTCACAATTAATGTCTTTCATTTCATCATCAATGTGATGCAATAACATAGTAGTACTAATGGAAATGCACTATCTGTTTCAGATGAACAAGGCCAGCCGATGCCAGATGACCGAGGGCTCTCAGGGAGAGTTTGTTGTGATGGAGGACACCTTCAACTCCTGCCTCCACACCCTGTTCTACAACAACAACTGCATGAATGATCCAGCCAAGGACTTCCACTCCCTGCTCAATAGCCTCGAGGACAAAATCATTACGGCCATCTCTAATGAGTTTCTGCATCACGGAACTGTGAAATTCAACTTGGTGTTGGAGGCTACCTACTACAAAAGCAGCCTCGACGAGCAGAACCAGGAGAAGGAGGAGTTCCAAGATGTGGCCTTCAAGACGCCCAACTATTCGGTGGTCAGCATCACGGAACTTGCCCACATTGTTAAGGCGGCATGCCAGAAAATGTTGGAGGAGGAAGCCAAGTTTGAGGGCAATTCTAGCGGATGGACCCTCCTCAACATCGATGGCCTACTCATCCGCATCAGCAAGTATTCGCCGCTGCGGGGATTATCCTACATCGAGCTGCCTACCAAGATTGCAGCAAGGAAAGCCATTGTGAACCCGAAGAACAAGGACCAGCAGTGCTTCAAGTGGGCCATGCTTGCCAAGCATGTCCAAGGAAAAGACCCACAGCGAGTCAACGACCGGTACTACCGGCTGACCGACAAGTACAACTTTTCCGGATTGTCTTTCCCCACCACCATCAACCAGATCGATACTTTTGAGAGGAACAATCCCGGAGTATCGGTCAATGTCTATGGTATCGATGCCGACAACAACATCTTCCCGCGACGAGTTGGCAAGGAAATCAAGGCCGACCATACTGATCTTCTCCTGCTCTGCGAGAGTGAAACAGCGGATGGTGATGACTTGGAAGTGAATAGCCACTACTGCTGGATAAAGAACTTTGAAAAGTTGCTGCGAGCCCAGCTGACAAAACGTAGAGGACAGATTATCATCTGCAGACGCTGCTTCACCCACTACACAGTCGCTAACGATGGCGAGCACAGGATGAAGGAGCATCAGGAGTTTTGTGCCACAAACAAAACAGCAAGGATTGTGATGCCCAAGCCCAATGATGATGGAAGCCCACCTACCATGAAGTTTGAAAAGCACTTGAACAAGTATAGGTTACCACTTGTTGCCTATGCAGACTTTGAGTGTTTGTTGGAGCAGCCCACTCCTGAGGAAGATGGTGGAGCCCCAGAGCGATGGATTGGAAAGGCTACAAGAGTTCTCCAATACCATAAGGCAATGAGTTATTGCCTCTACTTTGTGAGGGATAAACAACAATTCCCCTCATGGCTCACCATCAGCAACCTCATTCCCCAGGACCCAATTGTGTACCGTGGACCAGATGCTGCTGCCCACTTCATGAAGACACTGACTGAGGTTGCAACCGATATTGCAGAAGCCATTGAATGTCATCAGACAAGGATGTCCCCGCTCTCTGACAAACAAAAGGTAGATTTTGATGCGGTTGAGTTCTGTGAAGCTTGTCACAAGAAGTTCACCAATGACAAGGTTCGGGACCACTGTCATATGACTGGGTTGTACCGGAATGCATTATGTAACAAGTGCAACCTGCAGAGACGTCGTCAAACCTACATCCCTGTATTCCTCCACAATTCCTCAAATTATGATACCCACTTGATCATTCCTCATCTTGGATCTGACAAATCTGAAATTTCAGTTATTCCAAACACATCTGAAAAATATATATCCTTCACCAAGCACATCTCAAAGAGACTCCATCTGAGATTCATCGATACATTCCGGTTTACACCCGACAGTCTGGACAACCTGGTAACGAATCTTGTCAAGACAACTGAGAATGCCTCTGATCTTGCCAATGTATTGGTGCACACCTCTAAACAGTTTAGAGATAAACTGGCTCTTGTGTCCCGTAAAGGTGTGTTCCCGTACGAGTACTGCAACTCATGGGAGAGATTGGAGGAAACTTCGCTGCCACCAAAAGATGTATTCTACAGTAGGCTAACAGATCGCGGTATCAGTGATGAGGACTATGTACATGCGCAATGTGTCTGGCGCCAGTTCAGTTGTAGCACCCTGGGAGAGTACAGCGATCTCTATCTAAAATCAGATGTGCTCCTGCTGGCTGATGTATTTGAAAGCTTTAGAGACGTGTGCATGAGGACATACGATCTGGACTGTGCTCATTATTTCACATCACCAGGCTTCTCCTTTGATGTTATGCTCAAAAGTACAAAGGTGGAACTTGAGCTGCTGACCGACTACGACATGTACATGCTTATTGAACGAGGTATCAGAGGAGGTATCACCACCTGCATTCACCGCCATGCCATTGCCAACAACCAGTATACTGGGGCGCCTGTGGATCCAGAGAAACCTACATCCTACCTCCTGTACACAGACGCCAACAACCTGTATGGCTGGGCAATGAGCAATCCACTTCCTTGCCGGAAATTCCAATGGATGGGCAAAGAGGAACTGGAGGCAGTGGCCAGAGACATTGCAGGTGTTGCTGATAGACAGCAAATTGGATACATCCTCGAGGTTGATGTGGAGTACCCTGCCGAACTGCATGATCTACACAATGAGTTTCCATTCCTACCAGAAAACCGGAAAACGCAGAAATCTGGATATGTTCGCCTGATGACAACACTGAACTCGCATACACGCTACGTCTGCCATTACCGTCTTCTCAAACAAGCTGTCCAACATGGTTTGAGAATAACCAAGGTCCATCGAGGTGTGAGATTTGAGCAGACCGACTTCCTAGCTCCATACATCCAGCTTAATACCAGTCTCAGACAGCAGTCAAAGAATAAGTTTGAGAAAAACTTCTTCAAACTAATGAATAACACTGTCTTTGGCAAGACCATGGAGAATGTGAGGAAGCGTATGAACATGGAGTTGGTGAACTGTGAGAACCGTCTAAAGAAGCTTGTAGCCCGACCATCATTCAAGGATCGAATCATCTTTGGGGAGAACATCTGTGCAGTGACCCTACATCAGGAGAAAGTTAATCTCAACAAACCGATTTACGTTGGACTATCTGTGTTGGACATCAGTAAAACCCTAATGTACGAATTCCACTATGATGTGATGAAACCCATCTACAACGATCGTCTCAAGCTATTGTACCAGGACACAGACAGCCTCTTCTACCTGGTTGAGACAGAAGACATGTACAAGGATATACTCAACATCAAGGAGCTGCGAGATATCTTTGACACGTCAGAATACCCAACCGACCATCCTTGCTACTCTCATACAAACAAAATGGTGTTGGGGAAGTTCAAAGATGAGTATTCGGCCAGAGCTCCTTATGAGTATGTTGGACTGCGCTCCAAGCTGTATGCCTGTCGATGCTACAATCCTGATCCTAGCCAGGCAAAGAGTGGACTCATCAAGAAGGCCAAGGGAGTATGGCGACCTGTGTTGGGTCAAGAGCTATCAAAGGATCATCCCGATGCCAAACGCTACATCGGCTTCCACGACTACCTGGACTGCCTCTATGGAGATGAGGCGATCTATAGAGAGCAAGTCATGTTCAGCACACGAAAACACCAAATCATGACGACTGTGCAAAAGAAGAAGGCCCTTAGCAATGCTGATGAAAAACGAAGCATAATGGATGATGGCATCAGCACTATGGCATTTGGGCACCATCAGCTCAGTAACAAAAGAACTTCCAGTGATGAAGACCAGCCTCCCACAAAGCGGGCTCGTAATGATGATGACGTCATGGACAGCAGTGATGATGACGTCATGGACAGCAGTGACGTCATGATTACTTCCAAGAATTAATGAGCATTGAGGCTATAAATGGACGTGCATCGGCGGATGACCTTCAATCATGATGCAGGCAACATACTATCTACTTGTGGCAGCTGCTGTGAGCGTTAGCTCGTTGGACCCAGAGTACAGGACTGAGGAATTTCTAACATCAAGGGAGCATGGACTGGATAAATCAAATGTGTTCCACATACGCCAGTGCCTGGTGTCAAGAATGGTGCTACACCGGAATACTACACAGGAAGCCATTGATGCAATGGGCCATGACGTTAACGAATGGTACATGAAGCTGGCTGCAGAACGCAATGTGGAGGAGGACCTGTGCCGACGAGTCCATTGCGCATACAATTTGCGCACCTGTCTCCACCCATCCTTCACATCGCTGGGCTTTCTTGAAGCCATCATTGCTGCATCAGACACGGTCTGTACACCACACTGTCCTACGCTCTCTACTACTACAGCTGTACCGAAGACTCTGGACAACTCACCGCCACCAGCCATCACCAGTGGAGCCAGCAGAGCGATATAATGTGCGATTGTGGAGATTGTCAACATGTTACCAGCAACCACTGGATTCTGCAACCACTATTCTGTTTCGGCTACGAAGAACAACCTGAACCATTTGGAACATTACAAAACTTTGTGGAAACAGTGTCATTATGCTTTCCTGAAGCCTTCATAAGTAATCTTTACAATGATGCTATTATTTTACAATTCCCTCTTGGCAAAGGACTGTGTGAAATTGCTGCCAACCTGGGACAGCTGTACCATTGGGTGCTTGTCGATATCATGGACTAAACTGTATGTATATCATTTCTATTGTCAATAAATATTGTATATCCACATGCCGGCTACTAATTTCTAACCCATGATTGACTTAAACTAGCCTTTTGGCGCCATACCAATGAAACATGTCTGTGGAATTGCGCAATATTATGCAAATGTGTTACGTAATCGCTGACCTTGACAGCTTCATTGGTATGATGCAGGAAAAAACATGTTTGTGTGCAGCAGTACTGACCTTGACGCCATCCAGGAAAAACGTGACTGTGTGCAACAATCACTGACATTCTGGCGCCATTTCAATGCCTAGTATATATATTATGTAAACATATATTATGTATCAGTATGGAGAAGGCTACAATAGCAAGAGAGTTGCACAGGTCAGCTCGTCGGAATTTCCCAACACGTATGGTAACTGTGAAGGGGCTAGATGATCTGTATCAGGCTGATCTAGTTGAGATGATACCGTATGCACGTCAGAACAAAGGATACAGGTACATTATTACAATTATCAATTGTCTGAGCAAGTATGCTTACGCTATTCCGATAAAGAACAAGTCAGCCGATGCAGTTGTCAAGGCAATGCATCCTATATTTGAGCAGAATCCAATGAAACACTTGCAAACTGACGATGGTAAAGAGTGGTTCAATTCAAAGTTTCAACAACTTGTGAAACACTATGACATCAATCACTATTCAACGTATTCAGATAAGAAGGCTTCAATAGTGGAACGTTTCAACAGAACACTTAAACATTTAATGTGGATCAAATTCACTGAGCGTGGAACCTATCGCTGGACAGATATTCTAACCTCACTTGTCAAAGAGTACAATGGAAGAATCCATAGGACAATAGGTATGCGACCGGTTGATGTTACAAAAGAGCATGAGACATTACTGCTCTCCAGACTTGGTGAACAACGTCAAGAGTATCAACAGAGCTTGTTGGACAAATCTGAAAACCGGTTCTATCCAGGTGTTCACCAAACAGTCGATCCAGGTGATAAGGTTCGAATAAGCAAGTATAAAATGACATTCGACAAGGGCTACCTACCCAATTGGACAAATGAGCTGTTCACAGTAACACGTGTGCGACCTACAGTGCCTGTAACATACGAGTTGGAAGATTGCAGAGGACAGCGTGTGCAAGGAGGATTCTATGCAGAAGAGATTGTGAAAACCAAAGTACCCAGTGTTTTTGAAATTGCCAGAGTGCTGAGAAGGAAAGGTAATAAACTGTTGGTGCGCTGGAAAGGATACGATCGCAGTCACGACTCTTGGATTGATAGAGCAGATTTAGTGTGATGAAGCCGGTTGTGCAAAGGAGTCACAGGTTCAATATAATTGACTTTGATCAAGTGGTGAGAGGCTGTGGTCTGACCGACCCAGAAATGAATGCAAAGAAACGTCATGGGCCTTTGTTCCCCAACCATATGCGCTGCATTATATGTGGACCGTCAGGCTGTGGAAAAACCAATTTACTGTTCAACATGCTTTTTGATCTTAAAGGAATCTCATTTTCAAACATCTATCTCTACTCAAAAACTGCATTTCAACCAAAGTATCAGCTACTGCGCACCATTATGGAAGACCTTGGACCTAAACTGAGCTACACCGAGTGTGACACATGTGAAGAGATACCTGCACCGCATGAGTTGCCCGCCAACTCGATAATAATTTTCGACGATGTGATCTGTGAGCAACAGGAAGCCATCAGATGTTACTTTACCACTGGTCGACACAGTAACGTTGATGCATTTTATCTGGCACAGACTTATAGCCGTATACCAAAACAGTTGATACGTGACAATGCCAATTTTCTAATCATGTTTAAACAAGACGAACTGAATATGAAACATTTGTACAGAGATCATGTGGGATCCGACATGACCTTTGACGAATTCAGAAGAATATGCAATGACGTATGGTCATCATCTGCGCATGCATTCCTTGTAGTTGATCAGTCCTCAGACAAGAATAGAGGGCGCTACAGGAATGGCCTTGATACATTCTTAGTTGAAGCACAGCAGTGATTTCACTCAGTCTAGCACTGAACGCCGAGTGAGACGGACGAGGAGATGAAGCAAACTGTGGAAGAGATTGCACCAACCATCATGGAGATTGTCAAGCTGAAGCGTAACATCAAGAGGAAGCATAGAGAGCTGACACTGGGCAGGGAATTGACAGAGGAGCAGCATGCAAAACATTTCAAGCCGCTTAGTGATCCACTTGCCAATATTGTTGAAACACTCAAATCTTCTAAACCACCACCAGCTCAACAACAGACACATCTAATGACTACACCATTTTTGGATGCACCCCGTATATTGCCTACACCGCCAACAACACCAGCCAGCAGCAGCACTCCCTATCCAGGAAGGATGAAGCATAGACTGCAATCACTGCCAGATATTAGAGAAGAGGAGTCACCAATCTTTGAAACATATGGAACAGGTGAAGGTGCAAGTCCAGCTGCAAGTACAATTGTGGAAGCGTCAAGACATGGGTGATGACGATGATGATGAGGAAAACCTTAGTGTTGAGAAATTGCTCGATACTAGCAGTCATGTGGCACAACAAGCGTTGGCCCAATCTGATCTGGCTTCAAAACCAGTGGGGGAGTACATTATGCAATCAGTGCGCAAGGACTTTAACTTTGATGATGCATTTGGACCGAAAGTGATAGACAACTTGTACTATCTAGGCAGTAAGCTGCTTACCTTTGGACCTAAAGGTAACAAGATTGTGCTGTCTAATCCTGCAGATGGTAGGATTGAAAAGACTTTCAGAGCTACACCAGGCCTTTGTGAGCTGGTTTTCATGAAAATGCCTGACAAAGGAAAAGTGAAGGTAGACGACTTGAACACCTATAAACTGCTTTTGGACTTTACCAATGTGTACCGAGAAAACTACAGTCCAAATGGTAAAATTGCAAACTATAACAATATCAAGTATAAGAGGACAATCAAGGATCTGATAAGAGGAGGAGAAGCAGTCAGTGGGAAAGGAGCCAAAGTTGCTGGACGAGGACTGGTGGCACCTTTCAATATGGTTGCAAGTAATGGCAACAGGATTGAATATGTCTACTACAACGATCCCAACGAACTTGTGGACAGACTGAAGCTGTTGGATCAGTCTAAAGCAGTTGGCAACACTGGACATGAGAATGAAATCAACTCAATCTTGGAAGAGCTGGAGGAAGGTGGTTACATAGTTGGTAGGCCTGCACACACTATATAAGGCAACAACGTTGCAACAAGAGACAGTAAGTCTCTAAAGAGCAAACATGAATTCTTTGGGAAACATCAATGCCCGTCATAGGCGTATGATCAATTTGGCAAATCCACGCAGCAATCATGATGCTGTGAATCTGATTACATGTAGAGATATGATGTCATTTCATTTGCCAAAGAGAAGAGATCCCGATACATTGCAAGTAATGACAAGCCTTAAGAATTCAATACTGACAGATATGCAAGAACCAATTCAAGCTACAGATGGAGTTAACAAACAGTATTTGGAGAAAAGGTTGGATGAGCATTCAAAGGCTGTGGTTGAAAAGTGTCTCACTGTCATGTTGGATGTTACTACATCAAGAGAAAACCTCAATTTGAGTAAAGAACAATTGAAGGATAAAATGTTAAAGCTTATGGGAATCTCCAAACCGTCTAAGGGTATAAAATGAGATGACAAGGCCACTGATCGACATTCGATGGCTGTATGCAGAGGTAGACGGAGGTACCGAGGAAGAGGAGTACTTTCAGCAATCACAAACGCAGCGGGTACAATAGTCAACAAAGCGATAGACGTACTGCCCGTAGAACTTCATCTTCCCGGCTACCAGTACTGTGGACCAGGTACAAAGCTTGAAAAACGATTGGCAAGAGGTGATCCAGGAATCAACAAACTTGATCAGGCCTGCAAGCAGCACGACATTGCCTATTCGAGGAATAGCGATACAAGGAGCAGAGCTGCAGCAGACAGAGATTTGGCTGAAAGAGCTTGGAGTGTGGCAACATCTTCAGACGCTGGATTGGCAGAAAGAGCTGCAGCATTAGCGGTGACCAACATCATGAAGGCCAAGGCAAAGTTTGGAGGAGGAGCGAAGAGGAGAGCTGCACAGAGCAGGAGGAGGAAGAGAACTACAGCGGCTTCCAGGAAAAGGAGTGGTAGAGGTCTGTACCTGAGACGTCAGAAGACGGGAAACGGGGTGCGTCGCCGTCAATGTGGCGGCAGAAGATGATTGTTGCTCTACCCGACCGAGCACTAACAGATGCCGACCTCTACAAGTACGCCTGCCGTCTCAAGCTGAAGAAATTTCGAGGAGTTTTCATGCGAGATGCTCTACCAACCAATGGACCACTGGATCAAGAGTGTGGCATCATCAACCTGGACCAAAGTGATGGAGCTGGCACACATTGGGTGTGCTATGTGAAGAAGAAGGATGGCATCGTTCACTACTTTGACGGATTTGGCAATTTGAGACCACCGCAGGAGTTTATCGACTACATGCACAGAGGATCGAGTCCAGCAGCAAGGATCGAGTACAACTACGACCAGAAGCAAGAGGATCTCTACTCTCATATATGCGGACATTTATGTTTAAAGTTTTTGCTTGATGAAAATAAATAACAATGTACAACAATTGTCTTTTCATTTCTCCCACCCACATAGTATAAAGGTTCTAGTCTATACTCTTATCAAGTCATTGTGTAATAGTACACTGAGCAGTCAAGACCATGATGCTCTGCTTTGGAGGTAGAACCTCAATATTGAAAAGTGAATTTTACCCGCCACTTGATACAAGCAATGGCGAATGGGAAATTGGACTCATCAGCTTTACTAGCTGCAACTCTATACCAAATGTTGAGAATGGCTACAACAATGCACTACATTTCCTGGCTCCAAAAGTGGACCAGAAGGACGACTATGCAATGACTCATGAGGAAGTTACAGGTAAAGTGTTTGCTCAGCAGTTGTTTAGTGATACTGCTAACCAGGGTACTCAAAGGAAGCCTAGAGCTGCCCAGGCTGGAGGAGAAAAAGCTCCAGTATTGGTTTGGCAAAAGGTAGTATTGCCAGAAGGTAGTTTTGAATTTCAAACAATTGCCAACCTGCTGGAGGCAAGGATGAAGAAACGTGGAGTCAAGTTTCAGATGGCTGTGGACCCATCGACCTTGAAATGTTTAGTATTATGCGACGCCATGTTGGACTTTAGACAACCTGATTCAATAGGAAAGCTGCTGGGATTCGACCAAGTTGTAGAAGCTAAAGTCGAGACTAGAGGTATCACGACAGTGCAAATCAGTCGTCCCAATGTGCTGCGTATAAAGTGTAACATTGTGAGTGGATCCTACTCAAATGGAGTCAAGGATCACGTGATCTATGAGTTTTACCCGAATGTTGATCCAGGGTATAAAATGAGTGTGACTGTACAAAATGTCATCTATTTACCGGTAGACACCAAGCAGATTGGTAGCATTACATTGGAGATTGTTGATGAGAACGGACGTCTGGTGGACTTTAGGGAGGAACCGATAAACATAACCTTACATTTGCGACAACAACCCAAGTGATGGTGCTATTATTTGGCAAGTGGAATCAAGGATTGGAAGCAGCAATGTCCCCCATGGAGGTGGTAGAACAAAAGTCTATTAATAGGGCACCATTTGTGAAAGACGTCATTCGACCATTGGACTCTGTGGTGTTAACATCGAGCAGCATCAAATATCTGCAGAAGAAAGGCTATCAAGTTGTAAGAGGAGGAAGACGACGACAACAACAGTGAAAAATGGGAGTTTTGGATGTGACAAGGGCTGGCCCTTCAGCGGAGAACAGCATCACTGGCTATGAATATCATTCTCATGCACCGTATACTACAGGCTTTGGTGCCAACGATGAGATTCGGATAGCAATTCAGCAGCAGGACATCTATACACTGCCATCGGAGAGCTATCTGCACATGGAGTACAAGGTGACCAATGCAGCAAATGCAACCTTGGGAGGCTCACCTTGTGTTTCTGGATTCTTTGCCCACCTGTTTTCGGAAATACGCTACGAGATCAATGGAGTTATAGTGGACAGCATACGTAGCCCTGGCATTGCCAGCCTGATGAAGAATGCCATGACCTTTGAGCGGGAAGAACAGCTCAAGATGGATGGAGCTGGCTACAGATATGATGCCCAGGCAGGGTTTGGCACGTTTGATGCCAATGGTGCCAACACAACCATCATGAATGTGCCACTTAGATACCTGTTAGGCTTTGCTGAGGACTATAGGCAGATTATGCTGAATGTGAAACAGGAGCTGGTGCTGAGACGCAGTGCTGACACTTTAGACTGTTTGAATACAGCAGGCAAGGTCACAATTGAGAAACTGGTGTGGAGGATGCCCTATGTAGAGGTGTCTGATGAAGCTAAATTGCGTCTGCTGAGACTGGTGCAAAACAACACGCCCATCTCAATGCCATTCAGACATTGGGAACTGTACGAGTATCCATCTTTGCCACAGACCACAAAACATACGTGGACTGTCAAGTCGACTACTCAGCTGGAGAAGCCAAGATACATTGTGATTGGACTGCAGACTGGAAGAAGAGGAGCGGCTACTGTGAATAGCTCATACTTTGACATGTGCAAAATGAAAGACATTCGAGTGTTTTTGAACAACAAGTACTATCCGTATGAAAGCATCAATGGTGATGACAACCAAGTGTACAATATGTATGCAGCATTCAATGGAGTCTACAATCGTGATGACGCTCGAGCAAGCAACCCACTTTTTGAGAAACAGGCTGTGCGGGATGGTAAGATGTTACTGTTTCCCATTGACTGTTCACGTCAAAACGAATCGCTCAAGACGGGAAGCATTGACATCAGAGTTGAGTTTGAAGCAAGTGACAACATTCCAGGAAATACACATGCCTATTGTCTGCTGATACATGAAGTGGTTAAGGAGTATCAGCCAATGACCGGTCTTGTTCAATCAGCCTAGAGAGAGAGCGGTGGAGGATATAAAGGCGGTCAGCAAGCAGCAGTATGCTCATAGTTGCAAGAAGCATCGAGTGAAGCAGTCATCATGTCCAGGAGAGTTCTACGCTTTTTGGATGAGGAGGAGGGGGAGTTGCCACCCAGCGATGGAGAGGATGTTGTGGGCTGCTGCCCAGGCTACTACACTCAACATGAGACATCATTGATGAAGGACGCTTCTACAAGTACAACCGACCTCAACCAGGCTTCCACTGATGATGACGACGAAGATGGCATCACACCAAGCAGGGCTACAGAACTTTTTGGACCAATACCAATCTACTTGATGGACTTTCAAGGCTTTGAGGGATTGAATAACCAGTTTATTGTCAAGGAGATGGCAATATTGGAACGTGACGATGAACATCATGTGTTGACTCACCACTACTTTTTCAAGTCACCATACCCGGACATTTTGCTGAAAACAAGCGGCCTGGTTGAAAGCAATCAATTACAAAGAGCTAAACATGGACTGAGATGGTCGGGCAATGGAGCCGGCCAAACACACCTCTCATATTTGGCCTTGAAGCAAATTGTATGTGACACAGTTGGAAGATGGCTGCACGAGAACAGTGAATCGGGACGGCCAGTCAAGATCTTGGTATATGGATATGAGAAGATTTGTCTGCTGGAAACGCTACTGCAGCTGAACAAAAAGGAAAATGTGGAGTACGTGGACCTGAGTTCGCCCTACCTATTCCATGAGACGCCCAACTTGGAGGTGCTGATGAAGACTACTACAGTCTACTGCCCAGAACATTACCTGTTCGACTTCTTGGAGACTGTGAAGATGAAGCTGGCTGGTGACAATGGAGGACGAGGACGCTTGGATGTACCGCCATTTTGTGCGCTCAATGTAGTAAACATCCTGCACAATTGGATCATGCAAGCATTACAAAGAGATAGATATTTTTGTCGAAGTTTATTTTTGTCAATAAAGAATGAAATGTGAATATTGCGTCATCATTTACCCCACCACCTCTAGTATTTAAGAGCCTGCTGCTGCTCAGTATAGTTTAGTTTAACACCTACAGTCAAGATGATCTCAAGGATTTTGAGCTCAAGGGCAGCCGAGACACGCTTGAAGGCGGCAGTCATGGATCTAGAAGCTGAGCTACTGCGGCGGCAAGACAGCTTGAGCATGGACAATTTTCAACTTGAATCTGGGCATGCAGAGTCATGTGACGTCAGCTCTGAGAATATCCTTGAATGTGATTGTACTCGTCTCAGGAGACTACGCTATGCTGTCATCGATGCAGTACCTAGTCAAGGGTTTATACAATGGGTCAGAGACAAAGACGACTTCCCAGGTGAAAGATTTTGTCCAGGTCCACAATCTGCAAACTTCAACCGTACTAGTGTCAATTCGTTCCTGAAAGATATCTACATGGGCATTGCATCGTATAAGGAGGATAAGAAGCAACGGTCTCCAGCATCATATGTGGATAGACTGCCATTCATGGTGACAGCCTGTTTTGATAATCATTGGAGAGTGCCATTAGACACAATATACAAGTTAAAGAATAGCTTGGTAGCCATAATGGACTTGCGTTCAGTGCCTGGATGGAGGAACAAGGATGTTAAGCTGGAGATTGATTTCAACGACAGCGATGAGACTTGGTGGTGTGACTTTGAGTGCGGTGACCAGAGTCTATCTTTGGTTGGCAGAAGAAGGATTACATTTGCCGGCTTTGACTACAACTCTATGGATGGACATGTCAGATGCATTAGGATTGAGGATGGTCAATCAGGCGATCCTGCTCTACTGGTATCAATTCGTAAAGCTGAGCAACATTATAGATTATGGCCGCCAGGTGATGTGACCGATGGCGTGGGCCGTGTAAAGGAATCTCTTAATAGGTCGGCAGAGACCTATGGTGTTACCAGAGACTTTGAAAGGGGCAATATTGTAGCCAATTTCTATGTATTGTTTCATACTTGAGATTGTTTAATAAATAATGTATTGTAAGAGTATATACTTTTCTTTTCAACCTTTTTTCTTTGAAGCAACAGTGCACTAGGTGAACACTTGGTGTAAACTTTTAAGCCTAAGTGAGCACTAGGTGAACACTTGGTGAACACTTAGTGATCACTAGGTGAACACTTGGTGTACACTTTTAGGCCTAAGTGAGCACTAGGTGAACACTTAGTGAACACTGGTGATCACTAGGTGAGCACTAGGTGAACACTAGGTGAACACTTGGTGTACACTTGTAGGCATAAGTGGACACTGAAACTATGGTAGGGGAAAATGAATAACAAATCAGTTGCAGATGTCACACTTTTATTTTTTCATTCATTATTCTTTAATCAATTGGATTCTATGGGTTCTCCCAGCAGGATGGCACATGAATTTATATGATTTCATGTCGACGGTTCCTACAGCAGGGACGAATTTGAAGGTGGTCCTGCAGTACGACTCTGGAAGTATAACCCATATGTGTGCGTTGTCGGAATCCAGTGTGACTGCCACCTTTTCACCATATTTTGTGGTGACTCTCTCTGCGCTGATCATTTGGTACGTGTGCCCTGGCTCGAGATCTTTCATGGATACGAGGTCTAGCGGCTTTTGGGATGCAATTGTGTTGTAGATGGCGTCAGCGGCATCATTAGTGGATGACATCTGAAAATGAACAGGTATTAGCATAATCTTACAGTCAGCATTGTGGGTCAGCCATTCATGTGGATGAGATTTCATGCAGTAGATGAATGAGATTTCATGCAGTAGATGAATGAGATTTCATGCAGTAGATGATATCATGGTTAGCCATTTGAGGTTAGATTTCATGCAATGGATGAATGATAACATGGTTAGGCATTAGATTTCATGCAATAGCTATGGAGGTTAGATGATCTAGCAAGAGACAAATACTTACTGTTATTGAGTCTTTAGCAGGATTCACTGTAGAAGCTAGCAGTCGTTTGCTGAGATACTATGGATCTACAAGCCAGAGGTCCTCTATATATACTTGGTAACCGGATCTCCCCAAGGTCAACTGTGCTCCCACCTATTTCTTGTACAGCCATAAATTAGTTGCATACGTTTTTCCTGGATGGCGCCAAGGTCAGTAATGCTGTACACAGACATGTTTTTTCCTGCTTCATTGGTATGGCGCCAAAGGCAAGTGATTACGTAATGCATAATGTTGTGCAATTACTTGTTTTTCCTGCTTCATTGGTATGGCGCCAAAGGCAAGTGATTACGTAATGCATAATGTTGCGCAATTACTTGTTTTTCCTGCATTGGAATGACGTCATACAAAATGTCAAGGCCGGTAGGCTAGTGAGGCGGGGTATTGGATGGGATCCTTATAGGTTATAGTCCAGCAAACTCCCCACATGCCCCTCCCCACATGCTCCCATGTATGATTAAGTCTAGAGATCATTCTTTATAGTCCAGCAAATTCCCCCCATGCCCCTCCCCACATGCCTCATGTATGACTAAGTCTAGAGATCATTCTTTATAGTCCAGCAAATTCCCCAGATGCCCTAGCCCCAGAATATGACTAAGTCTATAAATCATTCTTTATATGTTATAGCCAAGCCCCACCCAAGGCCCCTGACCTTGGCCTATCAGTATTGAATATGCATAGTCATGCTATGGGCTACCTAAGTATAGGTTATAGTCCAGCAAACTCCCACATGCCCCTCCCCACATGCCTCATGTATGACTAAGTCTAGAGATCATTCTTTATAGTCCAGCAAATTCCCCAGATGCCCTAGCCCCAGAATATGACTAAGTCTATAAATCATTCTTTATATGTTATAGTCCAGCCCCACCCAAGGCCCCTGACCTTGGCCTATCAGTATTGAATATGCATAGTCATGCTATGGGCTACCTAAGTGGATCCCAAACTATTGAGTCATGGGCAGACACAACTGGAATGAGAAGGCCGGGGCCACATGATGGATGTATGGGTCTCTCTCATTGAAACTGATCCATTGGAATTTTTACGGATGTTCTGACCACTTTTAGGGAGCGGGGAGCCATTTTTTGGGCGAATACTCATGCCAGGCCCCCACCCAAGGCCCCTGACCTTGGCCTATCAGTATTGAATATGCATAGTCATGCTATGGGCTACCTAAGTGGATCCCAAACTATTGAGTCATGAGCAGACACAACTGGAATGAGAAGGTTGGTGATGTAGGATCTCTCTCTCTCTTTCTCGTTGATACTTATCCATTGGAATTTTAGGGAGAGGAGGACCACTTTTAAGGGAGTCATCTTTCGGGTAAGGGGGGACCTTTTTTAGGATGAGGGGTCCACATTTAGGGAGAGGGGGACCGTTTTTAGGATGAGGGGATCACTTTTCAGGCAAGGGGGAGCACTTTAAGGGCAAGGGGAACCGTTTTTAGGATGAAGGGGTCAACTTTTCGGAAGAGGGGGACAACTTTTTGGTAATAGGAGTCATTTTTCGGGTGAGGGGTCCACTTTTAGGGAGAGAGGTACCATTTTAAGGATGAGGGGTACCATTTTTGGGAAAGAGGAACCACTTTTTGGGATAGGGGGTCCACTTTTATGGTGAGGGGAACCGTTTTTAGGATGAGGGGGTTAACTTTTAGGGCGAGGGGTACCATTTTTGGGTCAGAGGAACCACTTTTTGGGTAAGGGGAACCATTTTTCGGCAGAGGGGGTCCACTTTTAAGATGAGGGGGGTCACTTTTAGGGAGAGGGGAACCGTTTTTAGGATGAGGGGTACGATTTTTGGGACAAAGGAACCACTTTTTGGGAAAGGGGGACCAATTTTATGGTGAGGGGAACCGTTTTTTAGGATGAGGGGGTCAACTTTTAGGATGAGGGGGGTCACTTTTAGGGAGAGGGGGGCCACTTTTAGGAAGAGGGGTCACTTTTTGGACAGGGGGTCCACTTTTCGGGGAAGGGGGGGGGACATTTTTAGGATGGGAGGGGCCACATTTAGGGCGAGGGGGGGCCACATTTAGGGTGAGGGGGGTCATTTTTCGGGTATAGGAACCATTTTTCGGTGGTGGGGGTCATTTTTTTGGGAGAGGGGGGGCCATTTTTTGGTAGAGGGGGGTCACTTTTCGGGGGAGGGGGGCCACATTTAGGGAGAGGGGGGCCACTTTTTGGGGGAGGGGCCAATTTTTGGGGGATTTTTGGGGGAGGGGTAGGGGGAGGGGGAGGGGGGGTAGAGGGGAGGGGGAGGGGAACATTTTGCAGGGGGGGTGCGCCAGAGGTCTCAAAACATATCTACTAACTAGGTTTTTCTTGGAATAGCCTATACTATTGTGACTCACCAAGCGATAATTTCCTCGGCTTCTTGTATTATAATCATGTACGTTAAGATTCTGGTTTTTATCATTTTTTTTATCTATAGTGTAACTTCATACATTTTCAAGTAAGGTACAGTTTGGAGACCAAGTCTCTTGAATAACGGTCTACATGAGCTTAATCTATTTACTCTTTCCATACACCCAACAACTTTTTTTTGGATCTTAAATTAAACACCCTTTCAAGGTTTTGTTTTATCAACTTTTTATGGCAAATTCAATTTGTTTCAAATTTGGTTTTGTTTTAACTAGTAAACCCATACTAAGATAGAATATACTTAAAATGTGACATTAACTACATTGATGTCAAATGTTGACTGTTACTTCTTAACTGGAGGCTCCAAGATGTAATCTATGAAAAATAAGGTAGCATACCTATGAATATGTTACAATGAAATAGCATGGTAAGCTGTAAAAAGTAAATTTCTGTCATTTAATCTAGCACAAATTAATAACCCCGATGAAAAAATTTTACAGCAACGGATGACGCATGCCTCATACCTCATGACGCATGCCCCACGTGCAACATGAGGCAAGAGGCAAGAAGTGTGGACATAGGTTATGGCACATGTCACGCTCTATGGCTCATGGGTGATGAAAGCGAAGCATTGCGTGTCATCTGTTCATTTTGCCTGTGTCCCACTGCCCTAAACTGGGTCCCTAGCCCTATTTTGTTCAGCCCTTAGGCCCTTCTTTCAGCCCTAAGCCCTTTTTTGAATTGTTCGATAAGGTAAAAATGGTGGAAGCTACTCCATACGTCACAGCGTAATAGGTATCATCAGTTCAGCTTAAGAATAGAGTTCTCTTTTTCGTCAGTTGAAAGAATAGGTTTTCTATCAATAAATCTATTTTTATACTATTTGGAATGGGTTTCCTATCAATAAATTTAGTTTTATTAGTTGTTGACATTTTATGTTTTCCTTCAGAGTAATATATTTTTATTGATCTATATTTTTCAATAGTGTAACAGATCACACCATTTTTTAAACTAGTTGTTGATATTTTATGTTTTCTTCAGGGTATTGATGAGAGCTGATGAAGCTTCTCTTTAGAAGCTTCCTCCCACATAAGAGAGTGAAAATTATTATTAAAAAAGAAATATAATGTCAGTTTTGTTGTTAGATTGTAAAAGATTATTTTTATTGATTCATATTATCTAATAATAGATTACACCATTTCGTAGATATGTTTTATTGATATATTTCTTCTAATAAATTACAATATTTTTTATCTTTTTTAACAAAAAATGGATATTATTTCTTCTCAATGATTATTATGTTCTAAAGCATTTCAAGTTAATAAATATATAAGAACAGACTTCATAAATAATCATTATTTTTATATTTTGTATTTATTTGGCTTTGTAAATTATGCATCATGTAAACAGTTTTGTGAACTAAGATAATATTAAGAATTCTGGTAATTTTCTTAGTAATGGCGAAGGTGATATTGTGGAAGGTATCCATAATGAATAATAATAAGACGAAATTGTCACAACCACATTTTGGAAATTTACCACAATTCTGGTAATAAAGCTATTATTAAACTAGCAATATAACTATTATATTACACCAACAAATCACAATCATAAAAATCAAATAATTTAGTTTATGGTCATTAAATTTATTTTGCTCAAAAAAGTGTATCATGTTGAAAACTATAAAATGTATGAAAATATTAGAACTTACGGTACCTTAATAAAATGTTTAAAAAAACAAAATTTATTCTCTTGCCAATTATTTTACTTCATGTTGAATAATGTAGAAAATTATGAAAATATCTGGAATTCTGGCAACAAAACTATAATTTTAAATAATATTTTTTTAACAATCACAAACAATTTGTTCGTTCCTCAAGCTTAAAATGTATGTATCTACTAGAAAATCATGACAATATCTAGGATTCTGGCAATAAAAACTTAGGAGACTGCAATTATAATAATAGTCTGTGATGTTTTCCATGACCAAATACTTAATGAACAATCTAATATTAAAACTGACACTGTATTTCACTTTTAAATAATATTTTACTCACATATATTGAAGATGCTTGAGGAATGCATTTCTCTTCTGAAAAGAAGCTTCGTCAGCCTAATGTCATCCTAACCTCAACAAAGCATGACCCCTGGCGGCAGGCTGACGAAGCTTATTTTCAGAAGTGAAATGCATTCCTCAAGCATCTCCAATTTATGTGAGTAAAACATTATTTAAAAGTGAAATACAGTGTCAGTTTTAATATTAGATTGTATAATATTATAGATTACAACTACCTACTACAATCACAAATAGGCAACCATTTGTTCATTCCTTTTGCTTGAAATAGCATGTGTAATGTAGTTAACCATGTACTTTATGAAGCTATCTACAATTCTGACCATGAAACACTTGGAAACCTACAGAATATAAAGCTCTATCTTCCTTTTTCTCTCATACTCTCTTTCTCTATCTTCAACACTTCTTGTTTGGCTGTCAGTTATATCAATGATAACTTTCAGGAATTTAATTTATCAATTTCGAATTCCTCAAAGTGCTATTAATGTTATATTAATAACGTCAATTAATATTTTGTCAGTTTGATAAATTGTCAGTTCCTTCAAAACCAACTTCTAGGAATTGTGTTGATGATTATGGAATGATCATCATGCTATCAAAAATGTAAAATAATTCTAACTCTACCAAAATGAACAGTCCTACCACCTTTCAGAGTCGGTTCTGTCAGTTATTTCATTGATTTTAGTCAAGTTGTCTAAACTGGAAGAGTAGCTTTTGACATTTACAGTGCCTGAATATGAAACATAGAGAATAACTGCTACAGAACTGTCCTATTAGAATCATTTACGAGCAAAGTATTAATTGGAAAAGTTTGCAAGTTGAAACTTTTTTGAGCACTGCCATTTTTCGCTGTCAATTCTATTTAGTAGTAATTCTATTTTTGTTTCCTCTTGTTTTGAAGTTTGTCTTTTATTTTGGGAAGTGACAACTGTGAGCCGTAGAAGGCATCTGTTCAGTTAGATAAAGATAAGCTACGAACTTCTGGCCCCTCTTTGTAAGGGTGACCGATTGGTAAGCAAAAAAGACTGTTCTCTGCGGTAAATCACTTCCCGGTGGTTTGAGACTTACCTAAAAGTGTATCAATCACCATCATCCAACTCATTACCCACGCACAGGTCTCAATCCTCAGAAAAAAAATACATCCAGCTACTTAAGGTTTTTATTTTAATGACAACAATTCCCCCCAGAAATATAAATAGCCTGAAATTCAAGTTCTAGTTATTTTGGAAGATATTGCAACTATTTTATTATATATTGTTAAATAAGGTAAAAGATCACTCCATTTCTATACGCTATTTAATGCGGTTGCTAATATACAATGTAGTGGAAATCTTCAGAATAATATTTATAGCATAAGGAAGATAATTTAAAATTAATTATCTAAAATTATTTTTCAAGGAGCTATTCTATTTGTAACAAAAAATGCAGACATTGGTCAGATTTATACATCTCAAATACAAAAAAAGGCTACATTTATTATTGTTA